>JBBBDQ010001359.1:600000-1135000 GCA_037127315.1 Ascarosepion bandense | reverse complement strand
GTAGGAAGAAAGTGTCGATATCGACACGCGTGGTCGAACACGGATCTCCATGCAACAAACTTAACCATTGACTGAATTGTGCTATTGAGATCACGTTACCATAAATATCTAGTATATAAAGCACTCAGGCAGAAGACTGAGTGTGTTCTGTCTTGCGCAGAATTTTCATTGTTGGACTCTTTGCAATAAATATTTGCCCGAGCTTAAGGGATCAAATTTCTCATTTTAATTTATCTTGTGTCACACCCGTCTCGGGCATACACCCTAGTGGTGGTGGTGGTGGGGTGTGTAGTAGATATCATTGTCGGACTCTCAGACGGAGAGGGATCTAGGCGGGGCTCGGCTGAGGGGCAGGGTCTCGTCTGGGGAAAATATGACTAGGTACCTGATCTTGCCATGCTCAAAGTCTATGGGAAATTTTTGCCCTGACTTTAGGGCTCCGATTCCCCACTATAAAAAGGCCTTGTGCCACATTCCGCTTCAGTGAGGAGGCAGATTAATACCATTCTGTGTTGTGCCTCATTCCAGTGTTGTGCGTGATTGAAGGGATTGTTTTTGAGTGAATTACTCGAGAGAATTATTTCAATTATTGTCTATTATTCGAGGGATTCGTTTAATACGTTTGACTTTATGCAAAGATACCGAAATATTATAACTCGCTAATAGCCGGTTACAAAAAGTTATCTTCAGAATAACGTTACGAAAAGGTAACGTTATAAAAAAAATATCTATGCTAAGTAGATAATTCAAATACAGCATAAAATTCTAAAACTCTTAAAAACTTTCGTAAAATTATTCATTATTTTTATTCGGTCTCTTATTTTCGTCTTTGTTATTATCACGTTTCGGTCGTTACGTCATCTCATCCTTTTTCAGGTGCTTGTCGATTTGGGTAACTTTAAAGAAATTTCAAATTGAACGTTTATTTAATCGACGTCAGTGTTCAGTTACTGCTCACCCTCTTTCCACTGTGTCTGTAGATAAAAAAAAAATGCCCGAAGACACAAACTGAAAAAATGTGGCTGAAGAATGAGGCTGAAAAACACAACTTAACGAACGAAGAGGTCACATAATCGGAGAAAGAATGAAGGTGAAAAAAAAAGAAATAAATAAATAAAATAATTGAAAAGAAAAAGAAAAAAAAGGGTTTGCAGGAAGACAATGAATATTTTTAAAAAGGCCAAAGAAAGAGACTGAAAAATATGGCTGAAAAAAAAAATGGCCAAAAATATGTCCGAAAGAAAAGGGTGAAATAACAATTCAGTGACCTATTAAATCCTGGGACTAAACCGTTACAACGAAATTCGACTGGATCGACTGACAGCTGAAGAAGAACGAAGAACGCAACGGCTGAAACGTTGTGATAACAACAACAAAGTTGAGGACGTTAGTGTGAATATAAATATTGATAGCTCATAATCACAGAAATTCCAATAGTAATATATATATATATATATATATATATATATATATATATATATATATATATCATTTCACCCAAAACAAGGCTATAACGCTACTATGACAAAAAGGTGAATGTGAAAGAATCTGAAAAAAAATATATAAACAGAAGATGACTGCCGCTACTGGTCAATTTTATAGAATCGTATATCAGAAATATTTAGGGCACATAGAGAAAAGAGTGCTTTGATATATCACAAGATATATCAAAGGAAAGAGAAAACAGAGAATAAACCACCTAGAAGTTTGTGTCGACGTATTGCAGAACATGGTTTCGGAGAGATAGAGAAAAGACAAAATTTTCTAAGAGATAAAAAGGACAGGAAATTGTGGAGAGCTATGATCACATCCGTCCTGAACGGACATGGAACATAGAAGAAAGAGAAGAATGAGCAAGTGTACATTTTTGGCAGAACAAGGATTAGGAGAGAAAACAGAAAAAAGAACATTTCGTGAGAATTATAAAGCACAGGAAATTGTGGGAACCATTGTTCCCAACGTTCTGAAGGGACACGGCACGTAGGAAAAAGTTTATATGAAAAGAATAAGCCAGTAAATAGTACCATAGCCGGGAAATGCGAGAGAAGAAACCATTAAAATAAGACTTATGGTTATATTTAGACATTTCAACAGTAAAATTACGAGACCTAATTGTCAATAGAGTATTAGAGGCAATCTGTCCTATTTAACCCATAACTGGATGGAAGAGGCGGATTAATACCTTTCCCAGGGTTATTTGTGCGTAAGTGAATGCAAGGAATTCAACTGGAATTCGAACTCGGCACTTCAATTTGTCATTCCGAGTCGATGTCCACTGCTCCACGACGCACATCTGGCATTCTACATTGTTTTAAAATAACCAATTTTCATCTCCGATTGTTATCAAAAACTAAACATTCTTGTTACTATTATGTAGTGAATCATACAAGAAAGTATCTATGGTTCAGTAGGTCTTCTTTTTTTTTTTGCTCAAGAAAGGTGGATGCGACACATAACGTAACTAACATATCCAACCAGGTGAAAATGGATTTTTAACACTTGATTTGGATATTATCCTGTTGGCTATCTCGTACATTATTCAAGGAAGTGTTGAAAAGTTCCCTTTTGTTGGTCCAACTGTGATCTCCAAATGGAGCCTATAGTTGAGAACTTCCTTCCATTTTTACTATGTAAACAATTATACATTTGCAACTTCAGACACTGGTGTAACCATAAATCGTATAAAAGCTATGTAGCAAAGATTCAAAACCAAAACCAGTCCAATGCAACAACAAATCGTGATATGATGACTTAATGATAAATCAAAGTTTAAAAACCAAACGTTCTTGTTACTTTTAAGTAATGAATTGTCCAATAAGCCATTTTCTTTTATTTTTGCTTAAGAAATATGGTAGCTACACATCAATGTGACTAACATAGCCAACCTGGTGCATTATTAGACTTATTGCACAGGCAAACACAGCTGCAACCACACATTTCGCAGAAGCTTTTTTTTTCATGACAAATTCTCTGACAAACTTTTTTCCCTGATTCCTGACCACATGTATTTACTTGTGCTACTAGAGTGGCATTTAGGTCCTACCCTTTTACCGTCAAAAGGGTTAATTGTAGCCGTCTCTTCTACTCTAACGGTTTCTTTTCTCGCACTTACCTTTTGTAGAACTCACTTTCGTTTTCTTTCTTCCCTGATAGGTACAATCTCCAAAAGTTTTAATGCAGCATCAATAGCCATATTCTATCTCCTTGATTCCCATCCATCTCTTATCTTTTTTTTTTTTACATCTCCTGTAGCTTGTTTTTTCTCTCAATGTAAATCCTTGGGCACCAGTTGTATTCCTGCTTTACTTGGGGTGAAATTTTGAGTGTACTTTGATGAGCTTTTGTGGGATCAAAAACTTCAAATTTTATCATTTTCTGGCATCAAATCTCCACGGCTTTATACCCTGTTTAATATCATTGCTTCTTGAAAACGTAACAGTTCTGAGACACTCAGTTTAACCGCCATAATGCAATTTTTAAGTTGCCGGAAGTAAACAAACTAGTAAATAATAACATTGGGACTTTTAAGTTTCTTTTCATTGCGTCAGAATTCTTGTCCAAAAAGATCTCAAATTATTCCAACACTCAATAAGCATAAGAAAAAGAGAGAAAAAATAAGTATAAGAAAGAGAGAGAAAAATGGTCTAGAATTGGATTATTGAGAACGACAGCCAGTTCTTATCAGATTTTGATAAGTCAATCGCGATCTTAGCCAATTATGTTATGAAGAATTGTTCGAACCAGCAACGTTATTGCTACAATTTAGTAGGTGCACTCTCTGGCCTTCATTGGTAATATACTGTATTGAATACTCTTTAGGGAGTTTCCAACAACATCTTGTATTTGTGATACTTTTTGTCTATAGCTAAGTTCCGATAGTAACAAAGATAGTAATATTTAAAAATATATTTTGTCTATGAATTGAAACAAATTGCTTTTTCTATATAATTTATCCACAATGTACACACCCCCATATATATATATATATATATATATATATATATATATATATATATATATATATTATTGAATAATATAGATATATTAAGTCTATTTTTTATAATAATTCTTTTAGTTGTCTAACTCGTTTCTTAATGCTAAGATGAAATTCATCAAGAAAGAAGCCGTAGTTTTTCCTAACCCAAGTTCTTTCGATCTCTAACGAGATCATTCCCAGGGAGTTAATTACAAAGAAAAACTTATTGTAAATTATTAGACAACTAGAAAGGATTATTATAAAATAAAACGATATGGTATGTCTATATTATTCAATGAAACATGTATGAATAAAGATATGCTGCCTAACTACACACACACACACACACACACACACACACACACACACACACATATATATATATATATATATATATATATATATATGCTTAATCTACAAGCTTTTCTTTATAAAATCTGTATTTCGAACCCCCTCGTAACTTTGGACACTCTCTCTCCATAAACATATTTATTTTTATTACTTTGAACGTTATTTTTAGCGGAGGCCCAAATTTGAATAGACGCTCTGTTTATTTGAAAAAGTATTTTATTTTATTTCATCTACCGCCCTAAACAATGCAAAAATCTTATTAGAGAAAAATTTTGTAGGGTTCGCATTTGGCTTTAATAGGATTTCTTAAACGTTCAGCCCGGTACACGAAATAAAATACATTTTAAAATAAACAGTGCGTCCACTTAAATAAGTGTATCCACTGAAAAAAAATTTACAGTATTTAATATATGTTCGATTAATAAATAAATATCAATTAATTCTTTATAAATAACACACATACACACATACACACATACGCACACACACACACACACACACGCACACACATATATATATATTATACAATACAAAGTGCAATCCTTAAAAGATATATTCCTTGAAATTTGTATCTTGTATAATATATATATATATATATATATATATATATATTGTAAGCAATTTTTCTTTTAAACATATTTAATTAAAAAAACGACCGGCAAGGAAGTAGGCATACTACCAGTTCTTTGATTAAACAACTTACATGCCATTTATGTAACAACTGTGTAATAAAAAAATCATTTAATAACCCATACTTTAAAAGAACCCTTAAGGAAAAATACGGAAATAGTATTTAAATTACAATATCAATACAATTTGATTATAGGAAAGACATTAACTATCGAATAATTTTCTCATAGCATCAACGTTATATTATTTAACAGTGGAAATGGAGCTTCGAAAGTTTTTTTTAGAAAAATAGAAGCTCATGCGACGTCCAGTCGTGCGCGTTATGTGATAGCTTTTAAGAACGCTCCATTTTCAAAAATATAAAATAAATTACGTTGACGTCAAAACGTGAAGATAAAATAACAACATCGGAAAAAATAACATCCTTGAAAATGGCTAATGAAATGACTGAAAGCGCTTAGGATGTAAAACAAATTATAGAAAATTGTTACATTCCTTATCCCCAGGAAAACGAAACATGTAGAATACTGGAAAAATTAAAAAATTAACAAAATCTTCCTTGTCGGTCGTTTTTAACGAAATATACATATATGGGTTTGTTATTCGACATTACTTCTTATTACTAAATAAACGTTATTTTTACTGGGATCGTCTACTCAAAAATGATTATCCACTAAAAATAATGTTTAAAATAATAAAATCTGTCGAATTATTAAATAAAAAATCCGACACTTCTTTAGAAGTATATATATATATATATATATATATATATATATATATATATATTAAAGACACGTCATATAACATAGAATTGTATACCCAATTTTATAACAACTGCTGCTAACATGTGTTTGCCTACCTGTCCACAGCTTATATTTTACGCAGTCTTAATTGTTATTGTCTTTTATGAGCATTTTTCTTGCTGCTGTTAAAAGCTTTTTTAACCCGCTGTAAACCACGCCAGAATGTGATCAATATTGGACAGGCATTAACACTTCAGATACATCCTTAGATTTGTGTTTAATTGTTGCCTTAAAATATTTATTTTCTTTTTGCAATATCTTTGCAATCTGTTATCATTGTCATTTTAATTTATCTTTACAATGATCGTCTGTTTTCTTCAAATCTGTGTTCATATTATTTTAAAAACAGTCTAAAATAAGTAGTGATATTTAATTAATATATACAGATTTAAAAGCTAAATAAATGTAGTATGCGATTCAGGCCAGGAAAATCCACATACACTCAATCATAATTATTGTAAATAAAGAAGTTGATCTGTATTGACTATAGTGTGTACTCGGCTCTCACTAATCAGTCAGTTAAGTGAAGATTTTCCCGCAGTAGGTTGCCATTACTTTCTGTGGTTGGCCGGTTGCCAGCCAAGGCTCCAGAACACAATCTGTCCTGTTATTTGACTCATAGCTAGAGGAGGAAGACATGTATTATATTATTAAGTAGTAATTAGTGGGGGGATCAGTTTATTACTTCATAACAATAGAAAACCGATCCCCTCACTTTATGCCCAATAGAAACCTTAATTATGTTTCCAACTATTATATTCAGTCAATCAGTTAAGGGCCATACGTGATACACGCTTGGGCGATCATGTCTCCAAAGAGACATGACTGACTGAGCAGAAGATTATCCCGAAGTAGGTTGCCATTACTTTCTGCGGTAGCCTGGTTGCTAGCTAAGGTTATAGAACCCAATCTGTCCTGTTATTTAACCCATAACTGGAGGAAGAAGCGACGGATTAATACCTTTCCCAGGGGTATTTGCTCGTAAATGAATGCAAGGAATTCAACTGGAATTCAAACTCGGCTCTCTGATTTCTCATTCCGAGTTGATATTCATTTACACCACAACACGCATCAAATGGGCTCACATTAAGAGATAACAAAATGCTTTGCACCCAATGTCACAGCAAAGACAGATGACTAGGTACCCTCAGCCGTCAGGTTCAGATTCGAGCCACACAGATTGCCAGTACTTACCCTAGACGTGTAAAGAGTTGGAAGTCCTCAAGTAATGTGGTTTCTGTTATCTGGTACAGTTCGTTGTTTGTCATTATGTAGCACCAGTCCACAATATTCAAAGAAGGATGGTCTTCGCCAGGGTTCCCAGGCTTTAGTCGCTCAAAGTTATTTTGAAACTGTTTTGGAGTAGTTTTTGCACTGAAGGTTATAATCGTGCTATGTCGGTTGCTAATTGACTTAACGTACCCAAAATGTTAGGAACTTGGTAATCTTCCACTGAAAGCTAACTCCTTAGTATTCGACTAACTGCCGACTAATATCAACTGCCTAGTAGTTCTACTGAACTCCAATAGAACTCTAAAGAACTTTTATGAACTTCCCAAGAACTTCACAGGACCTTCTCAAGAACTTTCTGTTAACTTTTATTAATATCGGAGGGAGAGTCCATTATCTGAGGAATAGGTATGTTTCCCCATAACAGAAACCTTAATTTTAGAGAGTGTTTTTATACAGCTGACAGTTTTGATATTTCTGAACAGCTTTGGTACCATGAAGGACATCAATATAAAAGTCTTGATCTGACCAGGTTATTTAAGAACACGACTCGAGTTTCCAGGTTAATGTTTTGGTTTTGTAGTAGTGCGCAGTATTGGGAGATACTATCCATAGAACCCCTTATTTTATGTTCAATTTCTTTTTCTCTCAGACTAAAAAACAAAATGATTGGCTCCCTCTCCCTCTCAATCTTTTGAACAGGAGTAGAGGTTTATCCCTTGTTTCCTAGTTAAGATTGAGGATCTGATTTCTTGAAACAAATGTAAACAAAAAACACGTGGAATCAAGATATTTCCGGTGAAGACTAAAAAAAACCGCCTAAAACAAACTCGACTTTGTTTATAGTTTATAGAAATTTAAATGAAATATTTTTGTAATGTTTGCTTTTCAATTTACTTTACTTTAAGTTACATAAAACTGCACGATTGGGAATAAAAAAAAAAAATTTATCAAGGCTATTTTCTATATATATTTTTTTTTACAAAACCCGGTGTTAATTTGACATACTTATCTTTTCAATTAACACCGGGAGAAATTCAGAATATTCGATTATGTGTTATTTAAATGCATTTGCGCAAAAATTGGTAAATTTTTAGAGAAAAATATTTTGTGCACTTATTTTTTTATGTTAATTATCAATTTTATCTGGGTAGAGTTAGTTGTGATTTCAAAATCGACCTACCCTATTCCCCTTCTCTATCATTCCCAGTAACATCAGTTTAAGTTCGCTTATCGCCCAGTTCACACTCTTTCCCGGTCTTTCGAACAGGTTCATCGACTGTTTCCTGTTTAGGATTGGCTATCCCGTTCTTTCTAAAGTCTACTTCAAATAAAGACTCAAAGCATTAAAATTTATTTACTATTTGTTTACTTTTTCTTCATTAAGTGTAGATAGGTTTGACTATCATTTGTTTCATTGTTCTTTCCGGTCTTTTAAACGGGAGTAGAGGTTTACCTCTCCTGTCTCCTGTTTAAGACTGGGTTTCCGGTTCGTTCTAAAGTATGTTTCATGTCTTTCATTCCCGGTAACCCACCTTGTATCTTGGGACAGTGTTACTTACATTTAGACAAGCAACAACTTGAAACAAGGAAAAAAACAAGGCAAATATTCGCGTCGGACTGACATGTGTCTTATAGTGAGCCATGGTGTGGTGAGCCAGAGGATCTGGTGTCGCTGTGTGGCTTGTTTTTGACCTGACCATCAGTGCGTGTGCGAATTCTGTCGTCTCGGGAGGTCGTGACCTTCCGCTGGCAAGATGAGATCTGCTTCTTCGGTAATTTTTTAAGCAATATTTATGACGCAGCGTGCGGATGTAGTTGAGAGCAAAACTTCACACCTACTTGGCGAATTGAGTTAAATGTTTGCACCAAGGAAAATGCGTAGTGGTTTAAGGAGAAAGAAAAAACGGCTTTTTCAACCAATCGTATTTAGTCCACTACAAGTAGTTCTTTGGTCTTGCACAGGGTGAACAACACCATTGTAATATCTGTGATCCATACACTGAGATAATTGAAGTGTTTAACACTAACAATGTTACATTCTGAACTTTTAGAATAGTTTCAGTGTAGGTGCCATGACTGCTTTTGTAATATCATAGGTTTTGTTTTAATTATTGTCTGATTTATAATTTATATTAAAAGATATTTCGCTCCATCAGTTTACATCCTCTGAATGGAACAGTCAGTCAGTTAAGTGTCATACGTGGTTTACGCTTGGGCGATCATGTCTCGAAAGACACATGACTGACTGGGCAGAAAATTATCCCGTAGTAGGTTACCATTACTTACTGCGATAAACTGGTTGCCAGCCAAGGCTATAGAACCCAATCTGTCCTATTATTTAACCCATGACTGGAGGGAAGAGACGGATTGATACCTTTCCCACGGGTATTTGTGCTTAAGTAAAGGTAAGGAATTCAACTGGAATTCGAACTCGGCTCCCGATTTGTCGTTCCGAGTTGATATCCGTTGCAGCAAAACGCACATCCTGAACGGAACAGTAAGTTATCAAAAGTACTTGGTATGGTCATCTAACTCTTAAAGAGAAGATAAAGTTTCACAAATGTTCTTGCCAAACCGCTTGAAAAATTTACGAGAATATTCATTTGTTTAAAAGGTAATTTTTGTTTTACATATTTTTGCTTTTATCACACACGCACGCACGCACGTACACAAATGCACACACATATGATAAAAGCAAAAATAAGCAAATAGATAGATAGATAGATAGATAGATAGATAGATAGATAGAACATACTGAGATAGATAGATAGATAGATAGATAGATAGATAGATAGATAGATAGATAGATAGATAGATAGATAGATAATATAAGTAATAGGTTTGTCTTTTAACTGATTGATGTTCTCTTCAGCCTCTCAGAGCCAGAGTTTCGTAAACAGACCCTCCAGGAATCACTCCATCCACTCTTCAGGGGTATCAGCAATTGACTGCTTATATTTCTCGATCTTTATTTTACTTGCCCTTTTCTTTGGTGCAAGTTTTTTTGGGGGGCGCACAGTGTTTGTGCACATGTGTGCGTTCACGGGCGTGCATCCATGTACACGTCTGCATGTATGTCCGTACGTGTAGAATATCGGGACTAGTTGTTGGTTTTTTTCGTCGTTCTCCCGTCACTTTACACTCACCCTTCTTAATCTTTTTTCTCTTTTCTTTCAATTGTTTCCATTTGAATTCCGGTTAAATAGACGAATTGTCGTTGTTAAATTTTGAGCGTAAGAGTTTATCTTTCATCCGTCCGTTTTTTTGTTTTTTTTTTTTTTTTTTTTTTTTCTTGCGGGAACGTTCAAAAACATTGTTATCTGTTTAAGGGTTAGATTACTGTTGTCGAGTAGTTTTTCGCACTGAATGTTATAATCGTGCTATGTCGATTGCTAATCGACTTAACACACCCAAAATGTTAGGGACTTAGTAATCTTTAACTGTAAGCTGACTCCTTAGTATTCTGCTAACTGCCGACTAATATCAACTGCCTAGTAGTTCTACTGAACCCCAATAGAAATCTAAAGAACTCCTATGAACTTCCCAAGAACTTCTCGAGTTAAGTTCCTGTTAACTCTTATTAATATAGGAGGGAGAGTCCATTATCTGAGGAATAAGTGTATTTCCCCGTAACAATTACCATAATAAGTATCCCTGAAAACCTACTGTCCCGTTTAGAGTTCTTATCTCTACCCTTTCAAAGGGCATCACTGCCTAAGTTGAGAATCACTGGTTTAGCTTGTAATCTTAAAAGTGAAATCTAAACTTATTTATAAATGAAACTTTGTGTGTGCATGTGTGTGTGTGTGTGTATGTGTGTGTGTCTGTCATCTATAGACTCCGAAACGGCTGAACCGATTTTCTTGAAAATTTACACAGTTGTACTATAAGCGTCTGCGAGTGTACTTAGCTAGGTTTTGTGCCGAGGTACTCCCGATAAATACCGAAAATCGATAATCGAAAAAATCGGGTTATAGAAGGAGTGGTCCGATTTTAATCAAATTTGATACACTCATAGACAAAGACATAAGAAACGATATTCAAAAGTTTTAAGGTTGCGGTTCTTACAGTAGTGCAGAAAATCGATAATATATATCTATCTATCTATATCTATATATATATATATATATATAAGGCAAGATGTTTGTGTGTGTGTGTCTGTTTATCTGCCTGTTTGTCTATATTTTTTCAGCCCTTTTATTTTAGTTTTTGCTTCGGGTTTGGCTCTAAGTAGGTATAATTGTAGTTCTTAGTCTCAGCCATGATACCATTTACTCAGAGGACTTATTTAGCCTTCAAAATTCAGTTTACGACGAAAAACACTTATTTGATATCGATACCAGGAAATCAAAAGTTGACTTACATCCATTCATTTTTCTTTCAGTCTACGGTTTCGCTTTAACTGGAAACAACTATTGCTTTTTAGTCTTTCGTGCCAACGTCCAAAGTGTCTGAGCTCCAGGACCATGGATTAGTTTTAAAGCTTTCATTACACCCGAGCAACGCTGGGCTATACTGCTAGTAATATTTAAAACATAAACTACGATATGAGATCGAACTGTGCGTAGGTGGTGTAATAGATATTGTCTCGGAACGGGAAATCGGAGAGCCGAGTTCAAATCAGATTCATTACATTCACTTTAGCTCAAATACCTTTGGTTCTGTTAACCACAAAATATTCGGACTGTTGTTCTCATCTTTGTTGTTCAGTTGTTCTTGTCCTTGACACATGGCCCCGTGGATATAGACGTTGGTTAGTTTCTGACTTGACTCTTAGAGTTGTGAGATCATTACCAAGCTACAGCAGTGGTGAACAAGTAACTTACAGGGTTAGAGGGAGATAATTCATGACTTCCAATCGTGGCATTACTACTACGCAAGGAATGAGAATGATATACCCCAGTGATTGCAATCAAGAAAAATTGGTTAAGTTACAAATCCATCTATTCTCCCCCTAGCTATGGGACAGGACAGACTTGATTCTATAGTCTTGGTCGATAACAAGTTTACCGCAGAAATAAACAGTAAACCACTGCGGGAAAATCTTCTACCAAGACAGTTATGAATCAAAAGAGACTTGATCACCTTGCCGTGTATCATATATGCCACTTTAATAACTGATCATAAGTAAAAACTTTGAAAAAAAATTTGAACGCTTTCAGTTTATAAGGACAAAAGAGAAATAAAATAAAATTTAGATTCCCAAATTGAATATTTGTTAACAGTAAGCTATTCCATGTACAATAAAGTTGCTACCGTTTTTCGCCATTCTCTTCGAGAGATATTTATAGACGGAATATTGTCTTTGGCTGGTTGTTTCAGATTTATTTACAGGCAAATATTCCAGGAAATAAATGAATCTTACTAAATGGTAACCTGATAAATCCTAAAATTATCAACTAGTTATTTAATCTACACCATTTGCTATTCAATTTAAAATGAAGAAATTTAGATTAAATTGGAAAGAATTCAAATGAAAACGCTGCAATAATTTTTGTTAGCGATATAAAATGGCATCAAATTCATCGTCTAAATTAAATTCGCAATTGCCAGATGAACACCAAAGGAGACAAACATGTAGCATCAAGCTATGTAGTCCTAACGTAATAACTGAATAATTAATTTAGAATTAGTGAATTGTAAATTCATTCTTTAAATTGAATGCGTTAGTTTTTAAATTGAATGTCTAGTTTTTTATTTTATTTTAATACACTATTATTTAATTTGAATTCAGTAATATTTAATTTTCATGCATTAGTTTATAAACTGAATGGCATATGGTGTAGAATCATGAACAAATGATTCTCGCATCTTTGGTAAAAATCTAAATCATCAATTGATGATAAGCATATGATTTTGAACTTTCGTTGTGACCAATGACACTTTAGATAAATATTTGCTTATTTTTATCTTACATATTTATATTTATAAACGTATTAAACAAATAAAACTAGCCGTAAATGACATATGTCGATGGAACAAAAAGCCTGCAAACTAAATAAGCCCGGTTGTTCTTGTGGACTGGCTGTGGACTTACGCTTGGGTGTTTCAGCCAGAACTTCAAGCACGGTGATTTTTTTAAAAATCATTTCATCTCTCAACCAAGACAAAAAGACATCTACTAACATGCAGTGGCTTACTGATTGTGAAAGAATAAAAGAAAAAAAAAAGAAAAAATCATTATTAAGGAAAATGAACAATAAGAGAACATTTATAAAGCAGACAGAAGATAATGCTTCGTTCCCGTGTTGCTGGTTAATGTTACTTTGGTTCGACCTTGAGTCAGACTTAACCGAACTCCCTACAGCTTACAAGTTTTATGTAGAGTTATAATCATCAGAAGGTTTTTCATCATCAGAAGGTTAGTTGTCGGCAAGTTGGAATTGTCTTCGTAAGAAGAATAAAATATACATTTTGCATTTTAAAATAGAAATTTATTAAAGGAGGAATAACATAAGTTGTAGAAGTTAATGTTCATTGAGAAAGTTAAGTGTATCAAGAGTTCGTAGAAAATGTTTTTAGCAGTAACTGTTGAGAGAGATAAAGAGAAAGAGAACAAGGTGCGACCTGACCTTATCTCCGGGTTGATTTGAAGTTGCCGTTACATGTTAGTTGATTCGTCTCGCGGCTCCCATCTGTCACACTTGACTGACGCCTAGGTCATTTACATAGTCCTTTTGAATTTCACACTGGATCGCCAAGTCCTTCCAAGTCTTACAAGTCGCTCCCATTGGTCAAAAATAATTTTAACACCTGCTTGCGAAATCTGGTTTCGACTTTAGTTAAGCACATGGTCAATCTTTTTTCTATTTGAGAAAACCAGGATTTCACACGTCATTGGGAATTTTTGTAAAACTGAAGAAGGTTGATTTTAATTAATTTCTTATCCGCTACACTTGCAGTTGTTTTCGACCAGGAATGTCAAACTTTCATTTTTGCATTGCCAGGAAGCGGAAAGGGAAGACGAGAAAAGAAATAAATGATATAGAACTGACTGTTGTGTTTAGCTAGTTCAACATAAAACTGTGAGGCTGAGTTGCCAATCTAGTTGCACGCTAAAATTCATGCAAACGAGGCACTCAGGAGAACAGCTCACCAGAAAAATTGCCATGAAGATATTTGTAAAAACGACAAAGGAAAGCTTGGTCACGTCGGTAAGAAAGTAACTGATTATATATATATATATATATATATATATAAGAGACAAATATGGATTTATTGTAGGGTAGCCAACATTATAATGTTTCGGTTGTTATAATCATCATCAAGGTTTATATTTACTCCTGTATATTTATTTTTTATCTCACATTGTAGGAATTTATTTTCCATTTCCCTTAATATATATATATATATATATATATATATATATATATATATATATATAGCCTTTATCTTATTTATTTGTAAATTGTTTTTACTAATAAATTACTTTAATTGCGTTCCAACATTTACCCTCCTCATTCACTGTCTCCCTAGTTAGTCATCTTTTGTTACATCACTTAATTTTGCCAACGGCACCTTCTAAAGATTCCATTAGGTTAAGAAAAAAATGGCTTTTTACCTATTTAAATCAATATATATGTAGATTTCATTAAAAATGACAGATAAAGTATTATTGTTAAATCTTTTATGTAATAAACAAAACATTCGGACATTTTTTTTATATAATTGATGTCTTCAAAAGAAAAAATCTTAAGATCACATGAAAAGCTAAGTAAAAAACTTGACTATAATACCCTGTAATGAAACCCGCATTAAAGAGGGATTGCTGCTCATATATATATATATATATATATATATATATAATGTTGAGTTGTGATAATACTTAAGTGCTTTATTACTAAAAATATATTTTAGCAAGCGAGTTTTTTGTCGTAAAGTGCTCGATATAGAGATAGTGATAAAGCATTATTAAGATTAATGTAGACAATTTTGTTACTTAACTGAGCAGAGTCATGCCGACTTCAAAGTTTCGTGAAGGCATCATTATGATGTCCTCACTCTTCAAGGTTTTTTTTATAGCAAGTTGAATAAAAAGTCCCTGAGGAGTGAGGACATAATGATGCCTTTAAGATACTTCGAAGTTGGCATGAATCTGCTCAGCTAAGTCACAAACTTCGCCAAATTTATCTCACATATATATATATATATGGTAGATGTAACAAAGAAATATTTCAGTTCTTTTTTTTGTATCTTGAAGTGTGTGATGACCTGTCCATATGCCATTTCTTCATAAACGCTATTGTTACTTGACTGTTTTGTAAAAATAAATAAAATATACAAATGAAAACACACGGTCTCTATAAATACTTTGTAATTTTAACCTGTCCAACCCGTTGGCACACTACTGTGCGGTGATTATAATTGTTCCCATGTGATGTCTGTCCTTCAATATGCCATCGAATATTGAACAGTCTCGTTAAAGGTTAAAGAAAGATTGGAAGCAAAAGAAATGTCCTCACTCGACGAGGCTTATTATTCAATCACCAGACTGAAAAATAAACCCTGACGAGTGAGGACATCATAATCGTGACTTCACGAAACTTGGAATTTGGCATGACTCTGCTTAGTTAAGTGACAAACTACTCCACATTTTATATATATATATATATATATATATATATATATATATATATACCACGGGTCATATTTATTAGGCCACTCCAGCGTTGAATAAAATTATATTTGATACTATGTTTTAGTATTTATTAGCAAGAGAATAATTGTAAATGAAAATAGAATGGTTATTTTGTTAATACTGTACAGTTACATGTGCATCAAATGAATTAATAAATATTATTGCAGTTTCATCAATGAAAGAATGAAGAAAATTTAGGGTAATTCGGACGAGTTCATCTTTGCTTCCTTGCATTGCAAAATTTTGCAAATAATAATAACAAAAGAACCATTCTATTTTCATTTTGAAATAAATACTAAAAATAGTATGAAATACATCATTTCTTTAAAAAAAAACTGGGGTAGCCTAATAATTATGGCCGGTATACCGATACAGTACAGTGCTTGATGAGCAACAAAAGTTATCAATTGTGAAATATAAGGATATTAAAGTAGATACCCCCAAAAAGTTTCTAAAAAGAGTATACCATGATGTAATTGCTGATTAGAGTCTTGAGAGACAGGAAGATTTCGCTGGAAACAAAGGGAGTGCTGGACTGTTATGTGATGTCTGGTCTTCAATATGGCGGCGAATGTTGAACGATCCCATTAAAGATGAAGGAGAGACTTAGAGCAACCGAAATGTGATTATACAGAAGGATGCTGAGAATGCCATGGACCGGGCATGTGAGCAACGATGAGCTATTGGAGAAGATGGAACCGAAAAGGAAACTGATGCTTAACGCCAGGAAAAAACAGCTGACGTTTCTGAAACACGTAATGAGGAAGGAGGGTTTAGAGAATTTGATACTCACAGGATGAATAAAAGAAAGGAGTGACAGAGAAAAGCACCGTGAATCTTGAAGCAACCAAAATGTGTTTCTACAGAAGGATGCTGAGGATACCATGGACTGAACATGTGAGCAACCACCAGGTTCCTGGAGGAAAGGAAAAGGAGTTTGAGTTTGAGTTTGAGTTTGAGTTTTGTTTAATGGCATATCAACACCTCTGTGGGTTATTTAATGCCAAAAAGGTGGGGTTTTAAGGTATTTTTAAATGTTTGGTTATAGTGAGAAAGTTGATTTAGTCAGATTGTGATGAAAGATTTTTATTTTAGAAAACTGAAGATGTCTTCTAGTTTTGTATTTAAAAATTTACTGCTGGTAATTTTTTTTCCATCAAAGTGTATTATAGCAATAAGTTTTTTTTCCTTCAAAAACGTATTATAGCAATATTTTTTTCCTTCAAAAACGTATTATTGGTAATATTTTCATTCAATATATCTATATATTTCTATAAAAAATATTTTTATATTTTCATAGTGCTTTGACCCAAATTTAGGGGTTACCTATTTGCCCATAGCTGAGACCCTAGCAGGTGCTACAACTACGGGTCAGGGTGGACCGGAGAACAACAGCAATTAAGAAATTTAATTTTAAAAAATTGTATTAATACTCAAAAAAGAAAAGAAAATTTCCTAAGATAGAGAGATCGACTGTTAAAGGGAATTCTGAAGATATACATAATTATAGAGTAGATCACAGATTTCCTTAAGCCATCTCAATATATCAATAAATCAGTTGATATGATAAAAGGAATGAAATGATAGATAAAAAAATTTTCACAATTTGTATATAATAGCGGAACCCGTGGAATTTCCACGGAAGGATAATTTTGATTTCATGGAAAGATTTTACTTTGTCATACTACAAATGATAGTAACGTCTTCAAACATAAAGGTATTGGATAATAAAATAACGATAACACAGAGTGTAATTTTATTAAAATATCTATAAAAGTAATGTCCATAGAAGCTACTTTACTGTAATCTTTCCGTTTAAGATAATATGGTCTGACTACTGTTGGGATTAAATTGATTTAATTTAAATTCTATAACTTGAATAAATAGAAGAACGGAAAAAGAAATAGGTATTATTGGGGGAGATAAAAAGTTTTTGTGAAATAATATACACATAAAAAGAAATTTAATTTTAAAAAAATATATTAATACTAAAAAAAAAAAAGAAAATTACCTAAGATAGAAAGATCAACTGTTAAAGATATACATAATTATAGAGTAGATCACAGATTTCCTTAAGCCATCTCAATATATCAATAAATCAATTGATATGATAAAATGAATAAAATGTCATAATACACTCTGTGCCATCTTCATGTGATATACCCTGGAATTTCGAACCGAACTCTTTTGTTTAGCCAACGGGGTAGATTGTTCTAGTTCCAGGTGCCATGCCTTTTTAGGGCGTTTCAGTTAATTCCTTTTAATAACTTAACTCTCAAAGTTTTTGTTCACGTCTACAGTGGATAGGTATTGAACTCAAAACTCTTGGGTTACTTAAACCAATGCTGATATCCAAATAATTTCCATCGAAATTGGAAAGTGAAAAGTGACATTGCTATTGATGATTTTTAAGCGTAATTACGATGTGGCACAAGGCCGAAGTTATAGGGCGCTCAGAGAAAATCTTGCTAGCAAAACATGCTTGTTAACCATTTACAGCACGTCGAAGTACCCAGTGGGTTTCTAAGCTTTGCTATTATGTGGTACAAGAGCGAATATGTGGAGCACCCTGTGAAAATGGATCCCACTAGGCAGTGATAATTGATTTAGAAAGAGGGACCTCGACCTCGACGGTTAGCAAGCATGTCTCGCTGGGATAATTACAACTGAGTAGTGAGTTCGATCATCACTTGGTTCCCTATACTTTAGGCTTTGTGCCGCATCTAAGCTTAGAAAATCACCATAATTCAAGGCCATGCTTGCTAACCATTACATCAAGTCGGGGTGACCAAACGATGTCGGATATGATTTGCATCTTTTGCGTTGTTAGAGTTGGAGATGAAAGGGGGCTATCTTTTCGAGACCCTTGTCAATCCCAGGGTATCACGATTGGATGTTAATATTGGTTTTATAATCGCTTTGTAATCGTTTTAATCAGTCACAACATTGTCGAATTTATTTATTTTTTATAACCGTATCGCCCCAAGCAGAACATTATACAGCCACTGTTGTGCAGGGGTTTACATAGGAGGAAAGTTATGAGGAGGTGTGACAGAATAAAGGGGGTGTCAGAAAGCGAGTAGGAGAGGGATGAGAATACTGCAGTAATGAGATGAAAGCATGAGAGTTAGGATGCAAGACAGTAAGATAGGAGATGACTATTGACTTTACATTTAAATTGGAGATTGTAACTGTCAGGGAAGCAAGTAAATGGAAGGCAGGAAGTGCGAGAAAAGAAGCTGATGGAGTAGAATTTGCGTTTACAATTTATTGGTTTCACAGTAAAAGGGTGGGACCTAGTTGCTAATCTTGTGGCTTGAGTAAATTCGTATATAAGGGGCACAAGTGAGCTAAGTTCATCAAAGCAAAAGCCGTGAAAGTATTTGTAGAATAGACACAGGGAACCACACTACACCGGTGAGAAAGTGATTGCATACGACCTGCCAAGTCGGGATCGATCACATAGCAGATTCTCCGTTGGATTTTGCCAAGGACCCCTAGGTGGATAGCAGGAGCACCCGACCAGATATGGCAGCAGTATTCAATGCACGGGCGGATGGTAGATTTGTATATGTGCAGGATTGTTTCAGCCGGGAAAAACATCCTGGCCCTACAGAGAGCACCGACCTTCTTATCAGCAGATTCAGCTATGGATTCTATGTAGGCATTCCACTTAAGGTCTGTTGTGAGAGTTAACTCGAAGTGGCGCAGTGTTTCACTTTCAGCGAGACTAGCCTGATTTATGCTAATAGGGGGCAGGAGCGACTGTCTGTGATGGTTAATAGATAGCAGCTTCGATTTAGAAGCATTAAAATTTGCGAGCCATTTCTTACCCCAGTTTCCCACGGATTGGACGTCTTTTTCAAGCTCGGCGGCGAGGTTTGCTTTGTCAGTTTGGTGGATTTTTGATCGAGGTGAGAGTAAACCGTGGTGCCGTCAGAGTATATGCCTTCTTGGGACCTTATTACATCGGGGAAATCATTAATGTAGATAAGGAAAAGTGTAGGACCTAGAATAGAGCCTCGAGGGACACCAGCGTTCGTTTTATAGCATTGGGAGGCATGTCCGTTCAACACTACCTTCATTGTGCGATTTGAAAGAAATGACTGAATAAGGTCAAACAATTGTCCAGTTATACCATAGCCCCGCAGCTTGCGCAGAAGGCCATCATGTCAGACTCTGTCGAACGCTTTGGAGATGTCTAGGGTAACAGTTCGGGCTTCGCCGTTCTTGTCGAGAGCCTAGTGATGGTCGTGAGCATATCAGCAGTAGACCTGGTGAAGTAAATCGTTTATATTAGCACCTGATTATCCTCCGGCGTACGGACATATTATATTGAAACACCTGTTCACGTACGATCACCCAAGTTAAGTAACGTTTAACCTTTTCAGTACTGAGATCAGTAACCTCTAGAGCAGTGCTTTTCAAAGTATCTGATGTGGCGGACCGGTAGTTTTTTTTTTGTTTTTTTTTCAATGTGCCAGGGACCGGCAAGCAAAGCAAGCCAATTCAGCTGAGTAAGAGAGGGGACTGTGAACCACGGAATTTTTTTTGTTTTTTGAGATATGTACTATTTCAGGGACATTTTGATACTATCTGTAATAAACATGAAGACGTGATATCTTATTCATTCTAAGGGCAGTCATCATTGACGTAACAAGTCTTCCCAGTGTACCATTGACCGGTACCATATTGTATTTTTAGAAATCCAGAAAAAATATTTAAAGTTAATATTAATACTTCGTAAGCAATTTGAATTTAATAAAAGGCATTAATCTTCTAAAAAATAGACAAACAGTAAAACAAAATATTAATTTTAATTAATTTAAGACATATTTACAATATCCATATGACTAAACTTATTTCCCAATATTCGCCATTTTTTTATTTTGACGATGATTTTCGATAAGACAAATATAAATGAATGAAAATATACGAAAAATAATTATCAATCCAAAATGAGATGAATATTTGTAAATTGTTACTTCAATCAATAATAAATAAAACTGCAATAATAAAACAATTATCTTTTATATGATTTATAACCAAAAGAAACCAAAATCTCAGGAAGGGGTAAAATGCACGAATTTTTGTTTATTTTATTTATTTATTTATTTATTTTTATTTATTTTTTATTTTTTATTTTTTTATTTATTTATTTATTTTTTTGCATACTGTGTCAAATTTTAATATCCTGGTAGTCTCTCGTGACATAGAATTTTACTATTATTTCTTTCTTTTCTGGAAAATCTCCGCGTACCGGCAGACGATAGCTCGCGTTTGAGTAGCACTGCTCTAGAGAATGCCAGTTCCAGTGAACCACAATCTAGCAACATGGTGAATGAGGCACGCTCCTTAATTATACTAACAGAAAACCTCGATATACAGAGGTGGTTCTGGACTTATCATCAGGTAATTTCTTGTTTAAAACCTTAATTATAATTTCTTGAGGAAGGGCACAAAATTTTATTAAACCTTTAAAAGTGGATATTTTAAAAGTATATATAAATATATACAAAAATATATATAACAAAGTGACGTAATAGAAAGAATAAAAAGATTACACACCTTAAATTTGTGGATTGAAAAATATAACAAAAGCAAAAATAACAAAAAAGCCAACCGGTTATTAAACCTCACTCTTCAGAGCTAAATTATAGACAAAATTATGTGCACAATAATTTAAAATTAAAAAAGATAAATGACTGCTTGGGACTCAGCTATATGTCACAGATATATTACATTTAGACCCAGCAGTTATTAATACACCTTTCAGAGAGATGGCTGATTAACCTTAATATAAATGGTTTAAAGTTTTCTCAGATGGTAATCTGAATGCTCTTTGCTTTTTTTCCTTATAATTTCCCCCTCTTTTGTTTCATATTTTTTCATATATTTATATATATATATTTTAAATATCTGCCTTTAATATTGAAAACTTTGTAAATGCCTCCAAATACATATAGATATTTTCCCATGGGGAGATTTAATTTTGGAGGACTTATAAAAAAAAAGAAAAAAAGCTGAGATCATTGATTTGGGATGTTAATAGTGATATCATCGTCTCCAGGGCCGTAGCTGTTGCTAAAAAAACACCGGGCACAGAGAAAATTGCCCGGATTTATTAGTTGACAACGCGATGACGTCATCAGTGTCATCCGTTTCCAGAAACTATGAGTTTTGCGGATTTTTTCGGCTATTCCAATGGAAATTAGTCATAGAACATGAACGAAAGCAGGAAATCGGGTTCGAACTTTCTGAGTATAACCAGTCTTTTCTCCCTAAATTAATAGATAAACACATTTTTACTGCGTTTATTCGGATGTTTTCTTCGTTTTTCTTTCTTTCTTTCTTTCTTTCTTTCTTTCTTTCTTCGTGAATTGTTTAGTTTGATTTCTGACAAAAACATTTTTCTTGCCCGAATGTTCACTATGATTGCACGGATCGGCCCGGACCCGTGCCCGGTGTGCCCGGTAGTCAGATACGGCCATGATCATCTCCAAGAAACTGAAATCAAAGAAGAACTTGATATTGATATCGAATTTAACACAAGTTAATAGTTTTGGAAACAGTAAATATTTTGCAAAATGAAAGAATAGCATCCATAGATATTGAAAAATCTCAGACAGAATATGAGTTTCCAGTTCAAGACAAATCGGAAAAAATATAAAGATATGACTGAAGGTATAAATCTAAAAATACATAAAAGAAAATTAATATTAAGGGAAATGAATTCATCAAACAACCATTGAGCAACAACATCAAAAGAACTATAATTCCTTGTCAGAAACAAAAAACTTTCATAAGAAAAACTGCAGCATTTTCATGAGTTAGCACAGGTCATGGAAGTTTGAAGTGGGCTGATCAGTGATTTTTTTTTTTAATCATATCACCCCGAGCAAGGCGGTAACGCCACTGATGTGCAGGGGCTGCGTATGAGTGAAAAGTTTGGAAAAGAGAAAGCCGGAAATCGCATCCTAAACAGGGAACAAGGGATGAGCCTCTTCACCTTTTCAATAGACGTGGGTGAAGTGGGAACCGGGAGATAGTTTAGTATATCTACTACAATTGAAAAAAAAAAAAAAGAAAAGAGTGGAAAGATTGGCAAAGAGAAAGCCGGAAACCACTTCCTAAACAGGGAACAAGGGATGAGCCTCTTCACCTGTTCAATAGACGTGGGTGGAGTGTGAACCGGGCGATAGTATAGTCTATCTACTCAAATTGAAAAAAATTTTTTTAAAAAAGAGTGAAAAGATTGGAAAAGAGAAAACCGGAAACCGCATCCTAAACAGGGAACAAGGGATGAGCCTCTTCACCAGTTCAATAGATGTGGGTGGAGTGTGAACCGGGCGATAGTTTAGTTTATCTACTCCAATTGAAAAAAAAAGAAAAGCGTGAAAAGATTGGAAAAGAGAAAGCTGGAAACCACATCCTAAACAGGAAACAAGGGATGAGCCTCTTCACCTGTTCAGTAGACGTGGGTGAAGTGTGAACCGGGAGATAGTTTAGTATATCTACTCCAATTGAAAAAAAAAAAGAAAAGAGTGGAAAGATTGGCAAAGAGAAAGCCGGAAACCACTTCCTAAACAGGGAACAAGGGATGAGCCTCTTCACCTGTTCAATAGACGTGGGTGGAGTGTGAACCGGGCGATAGTATAGTCTATCTACTCAAATTGAAAAAAAAATTTTTAAAAAAGAGTGAAAAGATTGGAAAAGAGAAAACCGGAAACCGCATCCTAAACAGGGAACAAGGGATGAGCCTCTTCACCAGTTCAATAGACGTGGGTTGAGTGTGAACCGGGCGATAGTTTAGTCTATCTACTCCAATTGAAAAAAAAAAAAGAAAAGCGTGAAAAGATTGGAAAAGAGAAAGCCGGAAACCACATCCTAAACAGGAAACAAGGGATGAGCCTCTTCACCTGTTCAATAGACGTGGGTTGAGTGTGAACCGGGCGATAGTTTAGTCTATCTACTCCAATTGAAACAAAAAGAAAAGCGTGAAAAGATTGGAAAAGAGAAAGCTGGAAACCACATCCTAATCAGGAAACAAGGGATAAACCTCTTCACCTGTTCAATAGACGTGGGTGGAGTGTGAACCGGGTGATAGTTTAGTCTATCTACTCCAATTGAAAAAAAAAGAAAAGCGTGAAAAGATTGGAAAAGAGAAAGCTGGAAACCACATCCTAAACAGGAAACAAGGGATGAGCTCTTCACCTGTTCAATAGATGTGGATGGAGTGTGAACCGGGCGATAGTTTAGTCTATCTACTCCAATTGAAACAAAAAGAAAAGCGTGAAAAGATTGGAAAAGAGAAAGCTGGAAACCACATCCTAAACAGGAAACAAGGGATGAGCCTCTTCACCTGTTCAATAGATGTGGATGGAGTGTGAACCGGGCGATAGTTTAGTCTATCTACTCCAATTGAAACAAAAAGAAAAGCGTGAAAAGATTGGAAAAGAGAAAGCTGGAAACCACATCCTAATCAGGAAACAAGGGATAAACCTCTTCACCTGTTCAATAGACGTGGGTGGAGTGTGAACCGGGTGATAGTTTAGTCTATCTACTCCAATGGAAAAAAAAAGAAAAGCGTGAAAAGATTGGAAAAGAGAAAGCCGGTAACCACATCCTAAACAGGAAACAAGGGATGAGCCTCTTCACCTGTTCAATAGACGTGGGTTGAGTGTGAACCGGGCGATAGTTTAGTCTATCTACTCCAATTGAAAAAAAAAGAAAAGCGTGAAAAGATTGGAAAAGAGAAAGCTGGAAACCACATCCTAAACAGGAAACAAGGGATGAGCCTCTTCACATGTTCAATAGACGTGGGTTGAGTGTGAACCGGGCGATAGTTTAGTCTATCTACTCCAATTGAAAAAAAAGAAAAGCGTGAAAAGATTGGAAAAGAGAAAGCTGGAAACCACATCCTAAACAGGAAACAAGGGATGAGCCTCTTCACCTGTTCAATAGACGTGGGTTGAGTGTGAACCGGGCGATAGTTTAGTCTATCTACTCCGATTGAAACAAAAAGAAAAGCGTGAAAAGATTGGAAAAGAGAAAGCTGGAAACCACATCCTAAACAGGAAACAAGGGATGAGCCTTTTCACCTGTTCAATAGACGAGGGTGGAGTGTGAACCGGGCGATAGTTTAGTCTATCTACTCCAATTGAAAAAAAAAAAAAAAGAAAAAGTGAAAAGATTGGAAATGACATATTTACAAAGTTGTTGAATATGAGAAATCACATTGATCTTCAGTATGACTTTAAGTTGAAACAATATAGTGGGTTATCCGTTCTAGTGAAAGGTAGTTGGATGTTGAAGCAGATTAATGGAATTTGGCCTCGTTTTGACAGCCCACTATATGTTATAAAAAGGGATTATAAAACACGAAAAGTAAATTGAGTATAGAAACAACATTTTATATATACACACATTAATTAAGGTTTTTACAATTAAAGTAATCCTTTTAGGATGGGTCCAACGGACGTTAAAAGTTCATGGCAATAAATTGCTGAAAAGAGAATTTGTGTGTATGAATGTGGGAGCGTTTTAAATTAGGAATGTCTTTGATGTATCCGCTCCTTTGGTCGGTAAGTAGTTTAGAGACACCGAAGAAGAAAAGGAGAGGGAAGGGAAGCGAGCATAGTAAATCACTTGACATGGTCAAGGGAATTCCTAATTACGCTAGTGCTTTCTCGAGTCTCTCTCTGTCTCTGTCGGTGTCTCTGTCTGTCTCGTGGCGATGCTTTCTATATCGGCTTTTTATATCGTCTTTGTGGATCCCAGCAGATCATTTGGGAATTCACACTCGTATTTGATTCTGGGCTTCCCATTGGCCGATAAATAAAATTCGCGTAGGTTCGCGAACTGGAATTTGATATTTAATTAATTTTTGGCTTTCTGCCGGAACCTCAGCGTGGAGCCGGCTGCGCACCGACCAGTTTTAGTCATTTGATTTCTGGTCCTGAGAGTTCAAAAATCCGGTCCCTCGCTTTGCTCGGGATCACTACAACAACTCTCATGATGAAAATGTTTTTAGTGAATGGAATGTTGACTAAAGTCTTAAATATCCACATCCTCTCTTACGGTTTTTTCGTGTAGATATATACATAAAGGAAACCTCAAGACATCATCTAAAGAGCTCAGTGGATATTATCTAGAGCAATATGATATACGTAAAAGAAAACTCAACACACCATCTAAAGTGGTTATAAACTATAATTTATTTCGACGGGTGTAATAAATCCATCTCTTCATGCCAGATTTTCATACAAGGCGATGGGTTTATACACCCGTCGAAATAAATTATAATTTTTAACCACTTTAGATGATGTGTTGAGTTTTCTGTTATGTATATCATATTGCTCTGGATAATATCCATTGAGATCTTTAGATCTATCGCTTAATATTTTATATTAAATAGATCTTTTTGTATTATCCTCTCCGTTTATGTATATTGTCTCTAAGAAAGTCGAATAAAAGAAACATTTCATATTCCTATTGGAATTTGACTGTAATTAATAGTTAATAGCTTTAAAAACGGGCAGTAAATTTGTATGGAAATGGTGTGTCCTCAATAACCAAAGAGTGAATATCACACATACGCATTGAACGAACAACTATAGTATATATATATATATATATATATATATATATATATATATATATATATATATATATCAAACAACAACATTAAAAGAACTTTTAATAAATTATCTTTCTTCATAAAAACCTTGAAGAGTTTGTAAGATCTGTACAACTTTCATGAGTTAGTCCAAGTCATGGCACTTTGGAGTGGACTGATAAGTGATATTTACAAAGTTGCTTAAATTGTTTTGCAGGGTGACTTAATAAGGATATTTTAGTGACTGAAATGTTGAGTACAGATTTAATTTATTAATATTAAGTGAAATGAATACATCACCTGGTCATATAGCATAATAGCTGTCATGATGATGACGTTTTTTTCCAGCTCGTAACAATATTTCATATTTCATTTTTTGTAATCGTTATTTACCGTATGTTATAGTGAATCTTGTCAAAACATATTTAAGAATATATAACGGAGAATTCTGAGATAAAATAAGACCAGTAACTGAAAAAAATAGAATGAATAAAGACAAGTAAATAGAGGAAGACAGTTTAATAGAACCTAAATGAAATATATACATACGGTATAGATACATATCAGACGAAACGGGTGTCTTTTGAAAGCAACACTTCAGCGATGTGAACACGTGCGAACAAAGTAAAATGAATAAAAGATAAACTTTGTTAATTCTTCATTTATATAAGGTACTAGCAGTTTAGCCTGCTTTCACTCGGGTAATTTAAAGAATAATAAGAATAAAAAACATATAATGAATTTACATAGTAAATGCTTACACAACGTCCATCCTCGTCACTTTTATAGATATAGACTAGCAGTTTAGCCCGGTTTCACTCGGGTAGTTTAAGGAATAATATGAATAAAAAATATTTGATGAATTTACATAGTAAATACTTACACAACTTCCATAGGTATAGATAACAATGTAGGATGTCTCTGTTGAATTGTGAGGGACAACATATATAGATATAGATAATATAAAGTTGGGTGATCGATACTATATTATAATCAATAAATAAACTGATCCCTGACTCTGTGGAGTGATAATATATATTTTCTACCCCTAATTTTGGTTTTCTGAACAATTTCAAGATGTCGTTGGCGTTCTAAAATTTGGATCTACATCTGAGCGCAACTCCTGTCGAGCTAGACCGCAAACAAATACTTACACAACGTCCAGACTCGTTACTTTTATAGATATGGAGTTGTATATTTTAAAGGAAACACATTGGTGTTCATGTAGCAACAGAAAGAAAAAATCTAGAGTAATAGAGGCGGGATAGAATGGCTTATGTCTACCGAGGTTATGGTTACCTTGAGAATGTAGGCCTATCAGGGAGGTTAAAGTCACCGAAAATGCATGGAAATTAACCTCTACAGAAAAAAAATTACCTGTGTATTGTGCAATCGGTTACCGGAAATGTATCATATTTAGCCGCTTCTAAAGTTACCAGTGTATGAGCGAACCCCTAATTTTTTACGCAAAAAAGAGAAAACGCTCATAAAATTCAAAATGTATGAGCACCTGGGACATAAAGGTCCCTGCTGTTGCATGTTCGTATCCCCGGTCCACTGATAACTGAACTCTCTTTCCACTTTCCAATTTTTATCGTTCCAACTCAGCGCAAAGCTCGACTATTATCACACTGCATAAACTTCCAACGATGAAATAGGTACAAATTTTTCTTTAGTGGTTCCAGTTCAGAGCAAAGCTGACTTGAGCTTGACTATTATCACCCCTGCATAAACTACCAACGATAAAGTGAGTACAAATTTTATTTGGTCGTTACAACTCAGCGCAAAGCTGACTTGAGCGTGGCTATTATCACCCCTCATAAACTTCCAACGATGAAGTGAGTACAAATTTTACTTTGGCCGTTCAAACTCAGCGCAAAGCTGACTTGAGCATGGCTATTATCACACCTGAATAAAATTCCAACAATGAAGTAAGTATAAATTTTAATTTGGTCGTTCCAACTCAGCACACATCTGATTTGACCTTGACTATTATCACCCTGCATAAACTTCCAACGATGACATAAGTTCAAATTTTTCTTTGGTCGTTCGAAATCAGTGCAAAGCTGACTTGAGCTTTACTTTTATCACCCCTC
Source organism: Ascarosepion bandense (assembly GCA_037127315.1). Classification (NCBI taxonomy): domain Eukaryota; kingdom Metazoa; phylum Mollusca; class Cephalopoda; order Sepiida; family Sepiidae; genus Ascarosepion; species Ascarosepion bandense. Next base: position 1,106,655 of record JBBBDQ010001359.1, on the reverse strand, counting down.
ATAAACTTCCAACTATGAAGTAAGTAAAATTTTACTTTCGTCGTTCCAAATCAGCGCAAATCTGACTTGAGCTTGACGATTATCACCCCTGCATAAACCTCCAACGATGAAGTAACTACAAATTTTACTTTGGTCGTTCCAACTCTACGCAAATCTGACTTGATCTTTAGTAATATCACCCTGCATAAACTTCCAACGATGAAGTAAATACAAATTTTACTTTGGTCGTTTTAGCTCAGCGCAAAGCTGACTTAAGCTTGACTATTATCACCTTGCATAAACTTCCAACAATGACATAAGTACAAATTTTACTTTGGTCGTTCTAAATCAGCGCAAAACTGACATGAGCTCGACCATTTTAATGATGTTTATCGTTACTCTTACTTCTGAAACAAGAAGAAAATAAACATACACAAGAGACATTGAGTACTCCCTTTCACTACAGTTTATATAAGAAGAATTCAATAAATGATCCTTTTTTTAATAACCATATCGCCCCAAGCAAAGCATTTTACTGCCACTGTTGTGCAGGGGGTTATATAGGAGGAATGTTATGAGGAGTGAAAGTTTACAGGTGGTGTCAGGAAGAGAGTAACAGAAGGAAGAGTACACTGATGAGAGTGAGGTGGACGAAGAAAAAACCATGAGAGAGAGGATGTAAGTTAGTGAGACAAGAGATGACTATTGACTTTACATTTAAATTCTTGGAGATTGTAACTGTCGGGAAAGCAAGTCTGCAGAAGAGAATTCCACAGGCGGTAAGTGCAAGAAAAAAGCTGATGGAGTAGAATTTGTATTTACAATTTATTTATTTCACTGTAAAATGGTGGGACCTAGTTGCTAATCTTGTGGCTCGAGGAAATTCATATATAGAAGGTACCAGTGAGCTAAGTTCATCGGAGCAGAAGCCGTGAAAGTATTTGTAGAAGAGACACAGGGAAGCCACACTGCGTTGTTGAGAAAGCGACTGTATTCTAGCTGCTATGTCGAGATCGATCACATTCGTAGTAGAAATCAATTCATTTGTTGTTATCCTTAGTTGTTTCAGCAGACATTTACAATCCCATCAGCAAACAACCATTAAATTCCATAATGTAATATCTATATGAATAATAATACTATTGTTATTAGATATTCTTCTTCTTTTTCTATGTGCCGTTTCCCTTCAGGACGTAGGTGATCATGGCTCTTCACATTTTCCTATTCCTTGTAGAATTGGAGTAGATAGACTAAACTATCGCCCGGTTTGACACTCCACCCACGTCTATTGAACAGGTGTAGAGGCTCATCCCTTGTTTCCTTGTTTAGGATGTGGTTTCTGGCTTTCTCTTTTCAAATCTTTTCACTCTTACGTAGCTCTCTGCACATCAATGGCGTTACCGCCTTGCTCGGGCTGATATGATTAAAAAAAGAAGTTCCTAACAACCCTTCTCCTGTTATCTCGCTGAAACCTCGTCCAGCTATCCATATATTCAAGTATCTCAAGCATCTCATATGTTCCTTTCCCTTGTCTCTCCTTTCCTCTATTCGTCCTATGAGAATCAGATTCTCTAAGTGTGTATGAAATGTATTTGCCCTTTTATAGCCGTTCACTCTAAAGCTTATTTCATGTACACATCTATTGACTATGACTTAATTTTATTAATTTTGTAATTTGCTTGAAATATTGTATATATTAGGCGTATGATTAGGCCTTGAATGCTGTCATAATGCGTTTAGTAAAATAAAGAAAAGTAAAGAAGTTGTTGGGTATTACCTATTAATATATTAATATACATTAATATTTCGAGATCAAAATCTCATCTTCAGAATGGTAGGAGAGCTTGTGTTTGAGTTTCGTGCCTTTTAACGAATGGTCATTCTTGGCTGCTACTGCTGCTGCTATTGCTGCTGCTGCTGCTATTGCTGTCATTAATTGTAGTGTGTGTGTGTGTGCGTGTGTGTGTGTGTGTGTGTGTGTGTGTGTGTGTGTGTGTGTCAGAGCATGTATGTATGTGTGTGTTTATAGTATATATATGTGTGATTGATAGTTGGGGCCTTTTTACGGTCTGATGATATCAGTCTGCTTTAATATGTGGTTTATCTAAGTATGCGATGACCTGACCGTTAGTTTGACTTTTACCAAAGTGGAACATGGTTTTGCTTCAGGACCTAACCATAAACTTAACTGTATTAATATTATATATAAGGGGTCTTTATTTTTATAGCCCTTTATTTTAAAGCCTATTTCATGCACACATCTAATGACTATGACTTAACTTTATTAATATTATATATTAAGGGAAAAGTCTTTGTTTTTAGAACCCTTTACTCTAAACTTTATTTCATGCACACATCTAAACATTATCTACGAATCTGCTATATTATTAATGTTGTTATATGTTAGTACATATCAGAAGCATATTCTTTTTTAAAACTTCTGAATTACCTCGGTACTGATTAGTTATAACAAACTTAGTACAGGAGATAAGGAAATTGAACATAAACTAAGCTACGCTAGAGGTAGTTTCCCACAATGCCACAAATTACTGCAAAATCAAAAAATTAACTCAAGAATTCAAGTCAATTTCATAACTAATCTCGTCAGATGAAGGCTTCTGCATGGATGCCATGCAAATTCGTTCAAAATATCGAAACTGTATTGAAGCTGTCTACAATCGCTTTTCTAAGGTCAATGGTTAAACATCTTTGAAAAAATGACTCCTGTTGGTCGTAGCGAGGATCATTCATTCTTCGAGCCTCATATTTCAAAATTCAGGGATCAATTCTTTAATCCCCTTCTCAGCTTAGTGAATTAAAGCGTTTATTTGTGGATATGGTGAGAGTAATTCTGAATTCAATCTCTGAACTCGCTAATGTGTATTTGAACACAATAAAAACAAGGTGGGCAATAACTAATCAGTAATAAAATAAGAAAGGGACAAGATATCTGGAGTCAGTCAGTCAGTTAGGTGCCATATGTGATACACGCTTGGGCAATCATGTCTCGAAAGAGACATGACTGACTGGACAGAAGATTATCCCGCAGTAGGTTGCCATTGCTTTCTGCGGTAGACTGGTTGCCGACCAAGACTAGAGAACCCAATCTGTCCTGCTATTTAACCCATAACCGGAAGGAATAGGCGGATTAATACCTTTCCCAAGGGTATTTGCGCGTAAGTGAATACAGTGGATTCAACTGGAATTCGAACTCGGCTCCCCGGTTTCTCGTTACGAGCCGATATCCACTGTACCACAACGCTTATCTCGAGTCAGCGGTCCGAAAATAATTTACCTTCGTAGGGTCCTGTTAGAAATCGTTAAACACCTGATAAAGTTCGAAGTGCGCACCAGCCGAAACGTTGTGGAAAAAAAGAACATGCGGACAAGAGCTGGCGTGTAAATAATAACAATTTTTCATCCCAGAAATTCGAATTGGAATCAATTCCCCCACCCACACCGTAGATTCTTTTTAGGTTAAAGTCTGCCTTGGAGGTGGTCATGATTTTCCGCGTTACTAATTCTGATATTTTTAGGATGAGCCTCAAATAGAGGGTCCGAGAAAGTTTTTTTGAGAAAGAAGAACATCCCATACCACCTTTAACCAACTTTGCTGCGTCACACTCGGTAAATAAGTATAGGCGCTGTCATTTTCCTGGTTCAAAAACAAAAAAAATGTCAGAATTTTACATGAAAGTGTTCAAAACTAGCAGCCCATCACCGCTTAAAGATCGGTGCAACATAATCTTTTTCTATCCCTGTTCCCATTTTGCCATATCTAAACTTATTTATAAATGGAACTTTGTCTGTGTGTGTGTGTCTCTGTGTTTGTGTGTGTGTCCGTTACCTATAGACTCCGAAACGGCTGAACCGATTTTCTTGAAAATTTACACAGTTGTACTATAAGCGTCTGCGAGTGTTCTTAGCTAGGTTTTGTGTACCCCCGATAAATGTCGAAAATCGATAATCGAAAAAATCAGGTTATAGAAGGAGTGGTCCGATTTTAATCAAATTAGATACACTCATAGACAAAGACATAAGTAACGATATTCAGAAGTTTCAAGGTTGCAGTTCTTACAATAGTGCAGAAAATCGATAATATATATATATATATATATAAAGATGTGTGTGTGTGTGTGTGTGTGTGTGTGTGTTTATCTGTCTGTATTTTTTCAGCCCTTTTATTTTAGTTTTTGCTTCGGGTTTGGCTCTAAGTAGGTATAATTGTAGTTCTTAGTCTCAGCCATGATACCATTTACTCAGAGGACTTATTTAGCCTTCAAAATTCAGTTTACGACGAAAAACACTTATTTGATATCGATACCAGGAAACCAAAATTTGACTTACATCCATTCATTTTTCTTTCAGTCTACGGTTTCGCTTTAACTGAAAACAACTATTGCTTTTTAGTCTTTCGTGTCAACGTCCAAAGAGTCTGAGCTCCGGGACCATGGATTAGTTTTAAAGCTTTCATTACACCCGACCAACGCCGGGCTATACTGCTAGTTAATTTAAATTAAAAAGCATAAAAAACCTTAATTTCAAATGATCATCTTGTCGCAACACAATCTTCCTATTTCCACTTTATTTGACGTTTAAAGAGGAATGCTAATTTTCAGAGCAAGTAGGTCTGGTCTTTCATTTTAAATAATTAGTGAAACATAATCTTCCTTCATCTCTATTTGAAGTTGTGTTTGTCTTCAAAAATATAAAGTCTAAGGCTACCTCTAAAATAAGATTCATAAAACACGGATTAACAAGTACGCTTAAAGAAAGCGAAAAATTAAGAGATCAATGTATTTTCGAACAAATTTAAAGATTTCTTCAAATCTCGTTTGACAGATCTCGCGTTCAGACTCAAACAAAGCGTTCGCTATTGCTACACGAAAACTATCCTATTCTTAGAACTGATATTCCTGTTTGAAAATTTCCTACTGCGGATAGAGAGAGCGAGAGAAAGCTACTAAAGAAGAAAAAAACACACAAGAATAAAATAGCCAACGTCTTGGAAAAAATTAGCTGATATCATTAGAGATTGGAACAAAGGTTAACCAACTTCTCGTCTGACCGAGATCTTGCGTTGATCTCATTAATGACCTTATATTGTTGCTATGGAAAATCTATTTCCGATATTTGAATATCTTAAGTCTGATGATAGTTGACACGAAAGGAAAAAAAATAGTTGTAAGAAAAGGAAACATTTTTTCAATTATAATTTGACATCTTAATAAAAGATCGCTAATTTCTCGTTTGAACGTAACTTCACGTTAATCGTTTTTTTGAACCTATTGGCATGATTACTGAAATCTATTTTTGATATCTCGCAGTTTATATTTGTTTTAGTTTCAAACTTTCAAACGGACTTTTTGCTATTTTCACATCATCTTATCTATCGTTATTTGGCCGTTGAAACCAGATACGTAAACTGTGTCATAATATGGAATCAAATATATATATATAGTGTATCGAAGGAGCAGATAATTTTCTAAATATATACTGTTAAATATAAGAGACAATGAATGTCTATTATGTTTAATCATAAGCCGTTCTAAACATCGTATTTTGGCTTTAATTTCAGGTGAAAATAAAGACAAAAATTCTTCAACATTTGGATAATTTTTTATTAAGTTGGTTCTAAGCTTTCAGCTCACATGAGCCATCTTCAGAGAGGTTACAAGAACGTTAACATAAAAGCATCCACCATCAGCGACGATTTTATCTTGTGTTGACATAAAACTTTGCTTGGCAAAGAATTTTTGTCTTTATTTTCACCTGAAATTAAAGCCATATATATATATATATATATATATATATATATATATATATATATATATATATATATATATGCCAATCCAGGTTCACAAGCTCTGTTTACTGGTCTCCGAAAAGGGTAATGAGCAGGGATGTACAATCTTCTGTGGTATTTGATATACCATTATTTGTAAAGATGAAAATAACTGATCAAGATTTTTGTGGAATTACCGATGTTGTCTTTTCTGTTTTTTGTCAGTTTTGAAAATAATGCCAAGAGTTTGTTAAACAAGTTTTCTTTGATATCGAAATAATAATTTGATTCGAAGTAGAAAATTTGACTCGAAATATAAAAAATAATGTCAAGTCCGTAAACGGCGAGGATAATCCAACAAACCGACTTAATACAAAATGTTAAGCGTTATATCTGTATAGAGAGCTCAATGGGTGATATCCAGAGCAATATGATATTTATAAAGGAAAACTCAATACATTCTTTAGATTAGCCATAAATTATAATTAATTTTTTTTAGATAAATTAGCTCATTTCATCAGACCACACTATATTCGTTCCATCCGGGGAAATATTTGTACTGAATGGAACGAAAATAGTGTGGGCTGATGAAATGAGCTAATTTAGCTCATAGAAATGAATTATAATTATAACCAATCTAAATGATGTGTTGCGTTTTCTTATATATATATATATATATATATATATATATATTAATCATATCACCCCAAGCAAGGCGAAAACGCCACTGATGCGCAGGGGGCTACGTAAGAGTGAAAAGATTGGAAAAGAGAAAAACCGGAAACCACAACCTGAACAGGAAACAAGGGATAAGCCTCTTCACCTGTTCAATAGACGTGGGTGGAGTGTGAACCGGGCGATAGTTTAGACTATCTACTCCAATTGAAAAAAAAAGTGAGAAGATTGGAAAAGAGAAAAACCAGAAACCACAACCTGAACAGGAAACAAGGGATAAGCCTCTTCACCTGTTCAATAGACGTGGGTGGAGTGTGAACCGGGCGATAGTTTAGACTATCTACTCCAATTTAAGATATATATATATATATATATATATATATATATATATATTTTAGAACATGTACATATTTTTTCTTATATATATCCACTACAAAGGTACATTTGTTTCGACATTGAAACTTAAATGTCTCATCAGGCGGTATGTATAGGAATGGAAAGCCTCTTTTCTTATATTTAGTCAGCTGTGTTTGGGGTGTTGGTGGAGGTTAGTGATAGGGGAACAAGTCACGTGTATTGACCGTTGGATTTTTGAAGAAAGTGGTGTGGGTAGTTGAAATGGTTGATTAATGAGAGTCTTTGATTTCTAGTCAGTTTTAACATTAGCTGTTAGAATGTAAGTTTTTATTATCTTGTGACTAGACTATATCCTTTGGATTTCGGTAAGGGGTAGGATGCTTATTTTGTACAGAATATTTTTTCTATTTAAGCAGAGTCTATATAATTAATGTAAATTTGTATATTTAATCTTAATTTTGGATTTAGGCAATAGATTTTTCCGGTTCAATTTTAAATTTTTAATTAGATCACAGTTTGGAAACCGATTTTTTTCTATTAAATTTTAAATTTTAAATTTCTTTTCTTATACTTGGTCAGTTCTGTATGAGATGAAGGCAGTTTTTATTTTTTAAGGATATATATATATAAATATATATATATATTTATATATATATATTTTCTTAAAAAATAAAAACTGCGTTCGTGTCTTTATATATAAATTTATTAGTAAAATAATCCACAAATAAAAGACAAATAAATTATTCCATGTGAATATAAAATGAAAAATATTACTCACGACTGGACAGTGAGAGCGAATGAAATGTTTTTTTTTTTTTTTTTTTTTTTTGCACAGAGCCGGTTGTTTTAACTTTATATAAACTGCTTCAAGCAAACTTAAATTATGAGCAAATCGAGCTCTGTGTAAAACTGTGAAATAATCATCCACATATTTATTTACACAGTCCAGGTTATCAAGCAAGAGCTGCTTAATGGCCGAATCAAACGTAGACTGAGTCGTCCTCAAAGAATGACTCAGACTACCCAGTCTTATATTGACCGGAACGCACTGACCAATTCGTGTTTCTAGTCGTCCTACGTATTCAGCCTCACACTGACATTTGGATTTGTACACAACTGAACTGCTTTGAAATTCGGACTAACAATCTTTGAAGGAAAACACAGAATTTGTCCCAAAAATATCACTCAATCTGACAGTGGAAAAATCCGATGTAATACAAGCCGACAATCTCTCAGACAGCATTTGATTTTTTTCAACGGTAATTTCAGATAAACAGGACAAAGATTGGGACCAAAAACTACCGGTTCTTTAAAGCGTTTAATCTTATGCTCGACAACATGTTTAAGGGCATTCGTTGGGTATCCATTGTCACATAAAATACGATGAATGTTCTCCAACAATTGATCAAGTGTACAAGGAGAACAGATCATCAGTGAGCGATGGACTAAGGTAGAAATCAGGTTTAATCCTACGAGACTTACGGACAAAAAAAATTCAGTTAGTCTTCTAGACCGTGAACGTAGGTTTTCCGATAAACACTGGTAATGAACAAAACTTGCCTAGGTTCAACCAGTACGTCAAAAAATGACAGGTACAATTGTTTACCACTTCCACTGTAAATTGATGGGATAGATGAAGGGAACTGAGTTTGGGTATGAAAAGCTACAGTATCGTTGATGAAAATCGAAAATTGCAAAGGTATCATCAACGTAACGTAGATATATGTGGGCTTTTTCGAATAAAAGGCTTTCATGTACAGTAACAAAATTATAGCTAATATCGGACCTAGATGACTGCCCATTGAAACCTATCAACTTAGATATACACGGTATTATTAAGCTAAATTCAATCACTACTGTTACTGTTGCTGTACATATCAACTCCAAAATCCAAACTTTCTGGAATTAAAGGGGGCTTAGGTGACCTCTATAAAGAACGTCAGTACAAATTTGTAAGTGTCCTGAAAGGGGACGTTTGTGTACAAAGTAACATTATCAAAGGACACGATAGGCATGTTTTCATGTTTTCGGAGCACAAATCAGTCTCTAATAAAATCAGAAAACCGAAATGTGTCAGAAATATTGTAAGAAAATCAGTTCTCTGTGTAGGGCCAAGAATGTTTTCCCGTCTGAAACAATTCTGCACAAATATAAATCTACCATCCGCCCGTGCGTTGAATACTGCTGCCATATCTGGTCGGGTAATCCTGCTATCCGCCTAGATGTCCTTGACAAAATTCAACGGAGAATTGGTAATGTGATCTATCCCGACTTGATAGCTCAGATAGTCACTTTCTCATCGGCGCAATGTGGCTTCCCTGTGTCTCTTCTACAAATACTTTCACAGCTTCCGCCCCAATGAACTTAGCACCATGGTGTCCCCTATATATGAGTTTACTCGAGTCACAAGATTAGCAACTAGGTCCCACACTTTTGCTGTGAAACCAATAAACTGTAAATGCAAATTCTACTCCATCAGCTTCTTTTTTCGCACTTCCCACCCGTGAAATTCCCGTTTATTTACTTACTTCCCTGACAGCTACAATATCCAAGAATTTAAATGTGAAGTCAATAGTCATCTCCTATCTCACTAACCTGCATTCTCTCTCTCATGCTCCTTTCTCCGTCCACTCTCATCAGTATTCTCATCCTTCTCTAACCCACTTTCTGACATCTCCTATAACCTGTCACTCTTTCTCATTACTTTTCTCCTATGTCACCCCCTACAAAACAGTGACAGTAAAATGCCTTGCTTGGGGCGATATGATTATAAAAAAAATCCTACGATTCTTTCTTTCTTTTTTCTTTCTTTCTTTCTTTCTTTCAATCCTACTATTATTTCTTTCTTTCTTTCTTTCTTTCTTTCTTTCTTTCTTTCTTTCTTTCTCCGTCCACTCCACTCTCATTAGTATTCTCATCCTTCTCTTGTCCACTTCCTGACACCCCCTATAACCTGTCACTCTTTCTCATAACTTTCCTCGTCTGTAACCCCCTGCAAAACAGTGGCAGTAAAATGCCTTACGTGGGGTGATATGATTATAAAAAAAAAAAAAAGAAATAGAAAACAAACTAGAGGGTGACTGAAAAAAATCCAATTCATGCTGTAGAGAGCCAACCATTGACAAAATAGGTCTAAGGGGTACATTTTCAGTAATCCGTACATATGTGAAAGTTGGGATCTCCCAGGTCTAATACAGTTTAGATTGTAAGAATTTTTTTTTTTTTTTTTTTGGTGGGGGGAATAATAGTCATTATAATGTGGGTGAAAAGTGGAGGATCAATTTTATATTACAATCAATATATAAACTGTTCTCCCACTTTGCAACTACAGTAGTTTCTATACATTTATATTTCAGAATGTCACTTAAGTGCCATAACTGATACACGCTTTGGGCGATCATGTCTCGAAAGAGACATGACTGACTGGGCAGAAGATTATCCCGCAGTAGGTTGCCATTGCTTTCTGCGGTAGACTAGTTGCCGGCCAAGGCAACTATAGAGCCCAACCTGTCCTAATATTTAACCCATAAGTAGAGGGAAGAGACGGATTAATACCTTTCCCGTGGGTATTTTTGCATAAGTGAACGCTAGGACTTTAACAGGAAATCGAACTCGGCTTCCCGATTTGTCGTTCCGAGTCGATATCCACTGCACCACAGCGCACATCCTCCTTTCAGAGTGTAAATAAATCTAAAAGATATGTCTCTATAGCTAATCAGTATTTCATTGATTGATCGATTAATTTTCTACAGATTATCAACCCTTTAAACTTTATTTAGAGCCAGAAAAATATTTTTTATATCGCAATATTTTTTGTCGCTAATAATAGCATAATGGGCATAAAGTGGGGGACCGGTTTTCTATTGTTATGAAAGGAATAAACTGATCCCCCACTAATTACTATTTAATAATATAATACATCTCTTCCCCTCTAGCTAAGAGTCAAATCACAGGACAGATTGTGTTCTATAGCCTAGGCTGGCAACCAATCTACCGCAGAAAGCAATGGCAACCTACTGCGGGATAATCTTCTGCTATGTATCTTTCGAGACATGATCGCCCAAGCGTGTATCACGTATGGCACTTAACTGACTGACTGTATATAATAGTTGGAAACATAATTAAGGCTGCTACTGGGCATAAAGTGGGGGACCGGTTTTCTATTGTGATGAAGTAGATAGACTAATTGGAGTAGATAGACTAATCTATCGCCCGGTTCACACTCCACCCACGTCTATTGAACAAGTGTATAGGCTCATCCCTTGTTCCCTGTTTACGATGTGGTTTCCGGCTTTCTCTCTTCTAATCTTTTCACTCTTACGTAGCCCCTTGCACATCAGTAGCATTACCGCCTTGCTCGGGGTGATATGATTAAAAAAAAAAAAAAAGTAATAAACTGATCCCCCACTAATTACTACTTAATAATATAATACATCTCTTCCCCTCTAGCTAAGAGTCAAATAAAAGGACAGATTGTATTCTATAGCCGAGGCTGTCAACCAATCTACCGCAGAAAGCATTGGCAACCTACTGCGGGATAATCTTCTACCCACTCAGTCATGTCTCTTTCGAGACATGATCGCCGAAGCGTGTTTCACGTATGGCACTTAACTGACTGATATAAAAGACTTTAATCGCGAGAACATTCAGCCTATAATAGCATGCAGCTACTTACATTTCGATTTTCTCGTTAGATTTTCTGTTATCACAATGTGAGATATTTAATAACAAAATTGATGGCAATTTAAAGAAAAAGAAACTAAATAAAATTGGTTAAATCCAAACACATTTAAAAATACACTATGTTTTATTTGTTCGAAATACATCAGTTAACAAAAGATTATATAATTAGTAAGGGATTTGTATTATATAATAGGTATAATATATTATATATTCGATAGATAGTTATGCACAGATGAAGAAATATTAGTAGACATAAACAGATAGAGAGATATTGTTGGTGGCGCCAAGAACGTCTCTCGCTAATTCTTTGTATACACACAAATAACCAGATAATGGCGACGAGTCGGGCGCTTATAAGGCGGGCCGTTTTATATCTGACCGAGTTCAACAGACTGTGAATTCTAGAGATTCTTTAACGGTCCATTGGCTGTATTCAGCTTTCTTGGATAACGTTTGAAGATTGATCTTTGCTTTGGTAGCAGTAGCTGGAACTTGGCCCGGTAAAGGATATTTACGGTGACCGAATTAAGGCACCGTATCTAGAGCTGAGCTTCTTATTTTTCTGACTGCAGATGTTGTTTGTGAATTCTTAAGGGCTTCGTTTAAATTGGCGTATAGCTTGCTCCAACTTTGCAGAACTCACTACTTATTCTATGTGCTGTATCCCTTCAGGACGTAGGCGATCATAGTCCTTCACATATCCCCGTCCATTGTCGCTCTTAATACTCCTTCTCCTGTTATTCCACTCAATCCCCGCTCCAGTATCCATCAGATATGTCGTGCGCGGCTTTCCGTTGTCTCTCTGTTTTACTGTCTCGTGAGCATCAGATTCTCCGAGAACTCCTTCCTCATTCAGTTAAGTGCCATACGTGATACACGCTTTGGGCAATCATGTCTCGAAAGAGACATGACTGACTAGGCAGAAGATTATCCCGCAGTAGGTTGCAATTACTTTCTGTGGTAGAATGGTTGCCAGCCAAGGCTATAGAACCCAATCAGTGCCGTTATTTGTTTCATAGATAGAGGGGGAAGAGATGTATTATATTATTAAAGTGTAATTAGTGGGGGATCAGTTTATTACTTCATAACAATAGAGAACCGATTCCGCACTTTATGACCAGTAGAAGCCTAAATTATGTTCCCAACTATTATATTCAGTCAGTTAGTTAAGTCTCATACGTGTCATACGCTTAGGCAATCAGTTCTCGAAAGAGACATGACTGACTGGACAGAAGATTATCCGGCAATAGGTTGCCATTGCAATTATCAAAGATGACAATTGTATTGGGTGTATTAAGAAGTTCGCGGACAAACGATAGTAGTAGTCGTCTATTTTGTTTGTATAGAGGATTGGCGAACACGTGCGTGCGTGCTGGAAGCGAAAATTTCACTATAGCTTTCTGGCGTCTTCTTTTCTTTCTTCTACAACTTGATCTTCAAGACTTGTATCACCCCTGTGGAACTCCAGGTAGCAGCGCCGTACTGACTGATCATAGATGAAACCTTCACCCCATGCTCTGTTAATGTTGAAAGCATTTTGAGAAGCATTATGACCAAGCTTAGGATCGTGCAAAAAGGTAAATGCAGTTCTTCTTTCTCATGTTCAAGATGAAGGGCATATACCATTTTCAGTTAAATTCTCAGAGTTTGATATAAAATTAACAAAGAGGAATCTTGAATCATTAAAATGAGCAATATATTTTTGTAGAACTATTATAAAAACTTATAACAGAACGCAATTAAAAGGCTTATTTTAAATTCGGATTTTATTTTCCGAACTTAATACAATAATATATTTTGAATTGTTGATATTTACAAAGTATACATAATTCATCCTCCATATACACTACCGGCCATAATTATTAGGCCACCCTAGTGTTTTAATAAAATAATGTATTTCATACTATATTTTAGTATTTATTGCCAAGTGAAAATTGTAAATGGTTCTTTGTTAATATTGCACAATAACATGTGCATCAAATGAATTTATATATATATTTAATAACTACCTATATTGCAGTTTCATCAAAATAACCTCGTTTTGCCTTCACAACGGCTGAACACACTCTGGGCATTCTTTCCACAAGTTTTTAAAAATAATCCTCGAACAACTCACTCCAGGTATCCTTTAGACACCGAACTAAATCCCGAACATTACGAGGCTGTTTCTTCTTACTTCTCATGTCCAACTCACCCCATGGAAGTTCAATTATGGAGAGGTCTGGTGGCTGAGGTGGCCAACACATAACTTTTAACATTCTAGCAGTTTCTTTTAATTTTAAATAATTTTTGCACAATTTAGAAGTATGTTTTTGGTCATTATCCTGCTAGAGGATGAAATTTTGACCCACAATATGCAATCCAGATGGAATTGCATATCTCTGTAAGATTGAATGGTACTGTTCTTTCTTCATAGTCCCCTTTACTTCCACCAAGTCACCTGAACTCGTGCCCGCAAAACAGCCCCAAACCATGCAGAATTCACGGTCATCTTTCACTGGCTCCCCAACCCTCCACCGTACGTAATCCCTCCTTTTCTCCCAAACAGTTTGAACTTAGACTCGTTAGTTCACAACACTTTTGACCACTTTTCTGTTGTCCAGTTTTTGTGCCCTCTTCCCAATGTCAGAACCTGAACCACGACATAAAAATAAAATAAAATCTCTTATTCCTAAGAACCCTAAAGCAGCAACATTCTACACTATCCCAAAACTACATGTTAGTCTCTTCTTATTGGCTGGCCGAAGCAAAGGCTTCCTAGCTACCACTCGTCCAAGGAGACCTATCTCTAGAAGCCTTCGCTTCACTCTATTTACAGAGACTGAATCAACCCTGTCGGTATTCACTTCTGCTTGTATTTGAGGGGCAGTTTTCCTCCTGTCTCTTACACTCTTCAGTACTATTCTGCGGTCCTCTCTTACTGATGTTTTCCGTTTTCTCCTTGTTTTTTTTTTTTTTCGATTGACATGGCTCCCAGTTTTTGTCTCTCCTATGCAGTGCATACTGAACTGCACACCTGAACATATCCAGTCTCTTAGCTATCCTCCTTTGGTAATGACCTTCTTCTTTCAAGATTTGAATTTGAGCTCTTATTTGTTTTCTTTTTTAATCGTATCACCCCGAGCAAGGCGGTAACGCCACTGATGTGCAGGGGGGCTACGTAATAGTGAGAAGATTTGAAAAGAGAAAGCTGGAAACCACATCCCAAACAGGGAACAAGGAATGAGCCTCTTAAGCTGTTCAATAGACGTGGGTGGAGTGTGAACCGGGTGATAGATAGATCTATATTTATTTACGATTTTATAGTTACTTTTTACTGGATGTATGGTTTGTTTTATGTAATTATCTAGAATTATAGATGCAAAATAATGAATTATTTAAATATTTAGATCTGCTAAACTCACTGACAATAATAATAACTATATATACACTACCGATCATAATTATTAAGCCACCCCAATTGTTAAAAAAATGATGTTCTGAATGAGGAGTTATAATTCTGTTTGTAAGTGCTAGTCGGATCTAGAGGTAAGGGTACATAGAATCTGTTATTTTGAAGTTGTGATACTGTTAGTGTCTAAGATGGTTATAGCTCCACCCTTATCGACAGGTACGATAATTATGTCTCAGTTGTTTTAAGTGTATAGATGGTTTGGTGTTCTATTTTGGATAAGTTGTGTATTTTTATTTGGTGTCCTTTGATTTTAGTTCCACATACTCACGCAAAAAGAAAGAAAAATACTGGATTTTAGAATTAAATACATACAGGCTAGGGTTAAATAGGGACTTAGGTATTTTGAATCTTTATAAATATTTCAATAGTTAAACATTTTTTAGATACAGTTAAATTTCTTTTTTTAAAACAACATTTAAAAGTATTATTACAGTTAGGTTTACGTTTTTAAAAATATCCAAAAACTCTATCGCTTTCTACGTCACGTGATGTAAACATCTCGCGAAAGACGCTCCTCACGACGAACGTTCATAATTTAAATTCTAAAATCATTTGTTTCTGATGAAAGGCCGAGGCCAGTTTGAAATATCAAATATATATATATAATAATAGAAATAAATAAATACTGTCAAAAAAATACATTTTTAAACTTACAACTTTTCAGTAGTTTATATATATATATATATATATATATATATATATATATATATGATTGTGCACTGGGGCAACAAACACTCTTTTATACAAGTTTCATTAAAAATAACGAACAGGGCACTGCGATTTTTTTTTTTAAATATTTCTTGTTTTTTTTCTGGACATAGATTATATATATATATGTGTGTGTGTGTGTGTGTGTGTGTGTGTGTGTGTGTGTGTTCTACATCGACTGCACAACTCGGAGTTTCATGCGTTATACAACCATCAGATACATATTAAAAACTGTCAGTTTAATAGATTTTAATTTAAGTCCTCTCGATGTTCATGGGTGTTAGATCTTATAAAGTTAGGTTACTGCTTTTTAATATGAGTAAAATTTAAATAGACGAAGACTAAATGGGGACTAAAAAAAATTTAAATTAAATTAAAATTAAAATTTTAGAATTAATAAATATTAAAATACATGGAGATGAAATCAAAGGGATATTATTCATAATTATTAATAGCAATATACGCAGGTGAAGAAAGAAAGAAAGAAAGAAAGAAAGAAAGAAAGAAAGAGGCAAACGTACACAGGTATTTGTATCAATCGAGGTCTAAATACTTAAGTATTTTCTATGGTAGCATGCGATCATTAAATCGCTCTTTTGTTAAGTAGATTATGGTTATTTATATGGTTTAAGATTACAAGTATTTTAGATATAAGTTACATCTAATTTTCCACTAAAAGATGGGGATTTTGCGACGATATTCCAGGTAATAATTAGGTTCTTGTTATTGCTTTTTAAATTTCTAATAAAGTATTTACCCTACTCCCCCACTGAAGCGGGATGGGACACAAGGTCTTTTTTTAGGTGGGGACCCGACCGCAGGGACCGCGTACGGACGGGCACAGGTACAAAAATTCCCCAGTCCCTTAACCGTTGGTTGAGCTGGCCCCGGCGACGAGCACCTGGTCCACCCCTCAACTGAAATGGGGTGGCGCGGCCGCGGAACACTCTTCCCCGGAACCGGACATCTATCAGTATAATTTTTCTCAATTGTGACCTTGCCCTCGCAGACGGAGCCACAGCTGAGCCGCACTCTGTCTTCGAGGACAGAGACGCAACTGAGAGATGATTCGGTACCCACCCGACACCAAAATGTAGCGGGTAAATATTCCAATTATTTCCAATAATACATGGATAAAGCAGTGCTTTTGCTGTATTTACTGTTATTTAAAGACAACATGTGATTGTTAAATCTAAGTTTCCACTTATTAGCGATCGATCCAAATGAAAATTGACCATCATCATCATCCGAATGAATGCGACCTTTATGAACAATGTTTTCGGACATACCTGGGCCGTTCAGTGGGCAGGTCTTATCTTTTCGCCAGTTGCAATTATTTTTTGAAGGGTCATTATTATTAGTTGTAGGGAAACTCATATTATTCCGGTTGATCAAGTATTGATTTAATATCATATTAATCATGTTGTGAAAATATATTTGTCCCTGGTCTTAACGCAAATACAACTGATTTTCACATTGTTTTTGTTGATTATTTTTTTAGTGTGGGTGAATGGTAGAAAAATGTTTGTGATTTAATTTTAAGAAAAATTTACTACTGTTTGTAAGACTTGTGAATAACGATGGCCCAATTTTCCTCCACGACAACGCACATTTGCATGCTTCTCAATCAACTGTCTAAAAACTACATAGCCTGAAAATGAAATTTTGTCTCATCCTCCATGTTCAAGTGACACATATCTTACTGATTAACATTTAATTTTCGGCTTTTCATATATATATATATATATATATTACGGAAATTAACGAAACTTGGTTATAAACAACCGACAATTTGAAATGAATTGTTTGAACATTATTTTTTTTAACGATACTCGTATTTAAGTAGATATTCTGTTTTTTTAATTAAACAGTATTATATATTTATATCTACCGGCCTGATTATTTAGGATAAATTTTTATTACGAAAATGTGTGTCATTCGGCAGGATTCGAACCTGCGACCCCTATCGACATAGAGGAAGCTACCATGTGATCTGGCACATCTTAGACCTCTCGACCACGAATGACCATTAGTCTAAACGAGGTTTTAATCAAGCCTATAAAACACAATTTTCGATCTATCGCAATAAATATATCTTCTCTGAAATGTATCGTAATGTCAACAAATGTAAAAATGTTACGGAAATTAACGAAGATTAACGAAACTTGGTTATAAACAACCGACAATTTGAAATGAAATGATTGATAAAAAAATAATGTTCAAACAATTCATAATTTCCGTACATTTCAGAGCATAATTTCCGTACATTTCAGAGCATTGTCCAAGAAGGAAGAAGTAGTCGAAGCATTTAAACTGTTTATCACATTATAGGATGAAATTTTTTTTAAAGATGGAAGTAAGAATTTAAAGGTATGTAGGGAACAGCCATTTATCAACATGGTACCTATTTAAATTAGTTATTTAACATTTTCAGAAGCGTTTTGTTCATTTCCCATAAAGTGCACCATTTCATGTGTGAAAACTGAATATTAAACAGCTAATAATAATAATAATTAATAATAATAATTATTATTTTTATTATTATTATTTACGTGAAAAACTGATTAAAATGACGTTTATATGACGTATGCGTGACGTAAACGAACGCAATCATGTTATTTGTACACTTAAATTTTTCTCAATTGCTTCTCTCGCCATCACCATGTCACTAATATTGAAACAGTGCAGGTCAATACTATCTCTCATATCATTCATTGATAGATTCATTCCGTCTTTCATTCATTTATTTCTTGTTGAGACTACAGCGTTGCCACGCGTCGCTATAGACAAATCGTCTGCTACTCTGACATTAGAAACTCGCCAGCAGTTGAAAGTGCCTCGTTTTCGCATTCCGTCTTTACCAGGTGAGCGCGCAGGCGCAGCGAACATCAAACAAGGTAGAGGCCAACTGCGACAGTTACAAGCCGGGGTCTTACTGAGCGCGTCTGGATATTATCAAACCAAAAATAGATTATTTGATTAACGATAAAAAGACCTTTTGACGATATTCGCTTGCGATAACTACTTTTAGGGAGCGGCCATCTTTCCGTCGATAAATAACACCGTATGAATGAATGGGTTTCTAAAGCTAGATCTCTTGGCCAATCATTTATGACAGAAAGAATCACGTGATTAGATACTGGTCAGCCAATCAACACCCGTCTTTGGGCGAACTAAATCAAGCTTAATTCTTCAGGTAATATCATTTGTTTTCCAAAAATAGTTTGGACCTACAACAACTTGATTATATATATATATATTCGCAGGGGGTTACAGTGAGAGAAAAGACTTGGTACGGGGGATATTGAAGAATGGATAAAAGATGAACGGGATTCAAGAAGGTAGAAGATGATAATTAACGTTACATTTTAATTTTGGAGATTGTAGCTATTAGGGAAGCAAGTAAACGGAAGGATGTTCCACATACGGGAATTGCGGAAAAAGAAACTATTGGAGTAGAAGTAGCGGTTACATTTAACTACTTCATCGGTAAAAGAGTGGGACGTAAATGCCAACCTAGTAGGGCACTTAAATTCATATGGTAGAAGCACCAGGTGGAAAAAGCTCGTCAGTGCAATTGCCATGAAAATATGTGTAAAAAAGACAGGGAAGTCACGTCAGGTCGGTGAGAAAATGACTGAAGTCGAGATGCCAGGTCAGGATCGTTTATATTGCAGATTATTAGGATCACTGATATGATATTCTGCTACATGTTGAATTGGATGGTTCTTGTGGGGAGAAATTCGTTAGAGTCAATGGGTCGCAAACTGGATTAGTTAGGTTTAGGATAGACAGCCTCTATCCACTGCCCTTCCCGCTTTCGGATTTAAGCCACAAATTAATGTATGCACATTTATTTAAAAAAATACAATAGTTTAATAAAATTAAACCTTAGTTATATTTCGTAGAATATAATCCTGTTGAAAGACATTAAATCATTGTTTATCTGCCGGATTGTCTTTTAATGAATTCATATTTTTTAGTGATCCGACATGATTGTGAATTTTACACTGTAACACGGCAGACCGTGGCGAGAATTATGTAGCTTAATACCGTTAATACCATTAATTGGGATGTGCGTTGTGGTGCAGTGGATATCGGCACGGAAGGACAAATCGGGGAGCCGGGTTCGAATTCCAGTTGAATTCCTTACATTCATTTACGCACAAATACACTTAGGAAAGGTATTAATCTGTCTCTTCCCTCTAGTTATGGGTTAAATAACAAGACAGATTTGAGTTCTATAGCCTTGACTTGCAACCAGTTTACGGCAGAAAGCAATGGCAACCTACTGCGGGATAATCTTCTGCCCAGTCAGTCATGTCTCTTTTGGGACATGATCGCCCAAAGCGCGAATCACGTATGGCACTTAACTGACTGAATACAAAAGGAATTGATGAGATATCTTAATCAGATTTGTTCTATGTACTCGGCGGTTATTAAATTTTTATTCACATTGCCTTTGTGGATTTCAGGTTGATGAAAGGGTTACTGTTAAATGAACCGCTAAAAATGGCTACTACTCAAGAAAAAGCACAAAGGAGTGTCATGATTTATTCAAACAAAGTCGCTTATGCAGACTTATAGAAGTAAGTATGGAAGAGATCCATCGTCACGTCGTCAATTCGTGTATGACACAAGAAATTTATAGACAGGGAGATTGTTAGTTAAAGGGAAACGTGAACAGCCAAGAACATCTGAGGAAAACGTCAAATCAAGTACCATTTGATGTTCATGTAACTATTGGTGCCCATATAGAGGTAGATTAAATTAATTTAAAAAATCAATATCTACTCCTCACTTTGTAACAATTTCCACATATCTGTCTGTTCAGTTGCCTTTGAAATATTTTTTTTTTAAATTAAGAGATACTATGGGCACCTTGTTTATTTAAGCATGCTATGTGAAACCAGTTCGGTGGCAACTGTTGAAAGTCTTACATGTAATAAACGCACCCTCAATTCCTCATCCATACATTTAATACTGTTTTTACATTTAATGATAGTACGTTCAGAAAATCTTAATTCACGGAGGTATGTTATGGAAAATTGCAATACATTCTTCAATAGTTTAATAGCTGTTGAGGAACGGTAAATTAGACTATTAATTAGAGATCATTTAAATGTATTTAGTTTAGTTTAAATGTATTTATCTTGATTTATTTATTTGCTTCAAGAGGATGGCTGCTGGAAGACACTGTGTCTGACAACAAGACTCTTCACCATGGCACACAAGCAGGAGATCTCAGTCATTGTTTTCAGATAATTTCTGCGATTACACCACCCTTTGGATGTGCGTTGTGGTGCAGTGGATATCGACTCGGAACGAGAAATCGGGGTGCCGTTCGAATTCTAGTTGAATTTCTTGAATACACGCACAAATACCCTTGGGAAATATATTAACCCGTCTCTTCCCTCCAGTTATGGATTAAATAACAGGACAGATTGGGTTCTATAGCCTGGGCTGGCAACCAGTCTACGGCAGAAAGTAATGACAACCTACTGTGGGATAATCTTCTGCACAGTCAGTCATATCTCTTTCGAGAAATGATTGCCCAAGCGTGTATCACGTATGGCATATAACTGATTGACTGACATAACCCTTTTACCTAACTCCCTAGACTGCAACTCCTTTCATAATCATGCGTGGAACGCAGTTGAGAGAGAGAGAGAGAGACCATAAAACCTCCTTGTCTCACCAAAGTTGAACTGAAAACAAAGATTATGGCAGCCTTCACCAACTTAAACAAGGAGACTGTTCAGAAAAGTTGCAGGAGATTCCGACATTTTCTGGAGGCCGTGTCGATTTTATTGAATAAATTTACTATTTATTATGTGAAGGTATTTTTTGTGTAATTTTGTTTGGTAAATAAATCTGTTAAAATGAGATGTCAGTGTTGTTTTCATTTTAGCGTTATTTAGATGATTAAATCGCTAAGCATCCTGAAAACTTAACACTGTGTATGTGTTCTCTGATTCTATTTTCAATTCACCTCTGTCGTTGCTATGACAATTGCAAATATATGTGTAATGGCGTCTCGCTAAGCTAAACTGACAGCGAGTGCGTATAAACATGGCTCCGTCACTCCTGAGCTACATGTGCCATGTATTTTTGCACACGGTACGCGTCTTTGCAACGCGTTTAATAACTTTCCTCCATTTGTTCAATTTTGTCTTTTTTAATTTATTTTATTTTTTATTTTTTGCGTTTATAACACACAGACAAACCACAACTTTTTTCTTAATGGCTGACATCATTCTTCTGTCATTTTCTCTTTTCTTTTATTTCATTTGAATCTCTTTCGTTCTTCTATATTTTTATTTATTTTTTTATGGGTGTGTGTTTTTACATAACCACATTCATTTATGATGTAAGTTTGTTTTTTACTACAGCTGAGGAGGTCTTTTTTTTCTTCCACATCTATCTATCTATCTATCTATCTATCTATCTATCTATCTATCTACTTTCAGTTTTTTGCATGGCTTCCTTCTATCTATTTAGCTTGTGCATTTTTCGTTCATTTTTTATTCATTCATTCACCTTTTGCATACATTTCTTTATTTTTTATACTCTTTGTTACTTTGTTCCCTTCTTCTCGTCATTTTTTTTCTTTTCCGAATTTTCTTCTCAAACCATTCATCTTTGTTTACTCTTTCCGTCTTCCTTTCTGTTGTAATTCGTTTTCTCTTTTCCTTAAATGTATTTTTCTTTGTTTCTTTCTATTTCTCACCTTATTTCCATTTCATTGGAGCCGACGTCAGATGCTCGATAGATTCTTTCTTTCTTTCTTTCTTTCTTTCTTTCTTTCTTTACTTCTTTCTTTCTTTCTTTCTTTCTTTACTTCTTTCTTTCTTCCCGTTTCCTCTTTTTCTATTTCATTTTTCTTTCTTTCTTTATATTTCTCATTTTATTTCCATTTCATTGAAGCAGACGTTAAGCTGCCGATAATTTCTTTCTTTCTTTCTTTCTTTCTTTCTTTTCATTCTTTTTTATTCCTTTCTTTTTCTTTCTCTAATTTTTTTCTTTTTATTTATTTCTTTTTATTTTCTTCTTCCTTCTTTCGAAATTAATTTCCTCGTCTATTCATTCATTTAATCTTATTTATAGCTTTCCTTAATTCTTGATTCTCCTTCCGTCTTCGTTTCCTTCCTTCATTCAATATATTTTACATCCTTTTCTCCATTCCTTTCGCCCTGCAAATTATTTCGTTTTCTCCTACAAATTAACCTACTTTTCTATTTCTCTTCTCTCCGTCTTTACTTCTCTTTTTCCGCCTCTAAACTCACCTTACCAACTTCCAAAATTCATGAATGAACGTGTATTTTCGTCTTGTAGAGTTTTTTGGTTTTTTTTTTCATTCATAAAATCACGTTAGTCGTGTACATTCATTTCACTTGTTCATTGGTTGAAAGCAGCAACTGTCCGTGTGCGCATGCGTATTTCTGTAACTGTTTTTACTCTGAAATATTAACGGTAAGAGAACTGAAGAATGCAAAGGCAAAAGTGTTGGGTTAAAAACAACAGCGGTGAATGCAGCAGTGCGATAAATGGATGAAAAACACTTCACGTGAGGATTTCAGAAGGCAGCCATTATCCGTAATTTGTAAAATTACCGAAGCTACCATTCCCAACGTGGGGAGACTATAAGCATCAAAAGTAACGAGACACATATCGCCTAATATAAAGGAACGGCGAGAGCATAAATTATAGCCTTAAATAGAAAATAACCATAATGATGGTAGTTAAGAGAGTTGATATTGCATCCGCTGTTAATATGGCGTCGAAATGATTTCAGGCTTTTCACTGATGAAAATGCAGTAGATAATGATGGGTGTTTTGTAGCCAATGTGATATATTAAAGGTCGCACACTGTGATAACAGAAGATCTAGCAAGAATGGTGAAACATTGTAAGAATCAGGACGAAAATTTACTGTGGATGATCTAGCGATTAAACCATTTCTCTAAATACTTTTATCTTAGCGTGTATATATATATATATATATATATATATATATATATATATATATATATATATATATATTATAGATTATACTTTAGAACATGTACAAACTACAATCTAATAATCAATAATATCATCAGCATTGCATTCAGATTCCGAGACACTCGCATGCTCCTCTACCACTATACGGTAAAGATCAACGAACGATTTTCATCCCACAAAAAACTACAATTTTTTGGGTCTTTGTAACAGAAACAAACAAGTAATTACTGCATGGAGAATCACTTCTTACAAGAACATAAAAAAAAAACTTCTTAAACAAATACTTATCTATGCAACTAAAAAAGCCGAGAAAAAAGCGCCATTCATTTTTACGGTTTATCAAACTTTTTGCAGGTTATTTAATAGCGGAAAATATTTTTTAGATTGTGAGATGTTTTGGGAATAATAATGATTTATTGCTACAAGTTTTACTAATTAACCCATAGCTGGAGAGAGAAGGAGAGGATTTATACCATTCCCTTGCGCGTAAGTGAACATATCAAACCCAACTAGAATTGAAACTCTGCTTTCCGATTAAAAATTCTGAGCCATTATGTATCACACCACCCGCACATTACAGCACGTGATATTCCAAAGAGTTCACGCATCTCGGTTCTGACAAAGATTGAAATTGATTATTTTCGATTATTGAACAGGAACCGGTATTTCAAAGTGATACGGCCGTAAGCTAAAATATTAACAATTGCACTTACAAGCGTAGGTTTCAGTTTTACTCGTATTAGCAAAAGATTAACTTTACGTTCTTCTTCTTCTTCTTCTTCTTCTTCTTCTTCTTCTTCTTCTTCTTCTTCTTCTTCTATGTGCCCTGTTCCTTCAGGACGTAGGCGATTATGGCTTTCCACATCTCCCTATCCCAGGTGGCTCTTAGCACGTCTTCTCCTGTTACAACATGCAAACCTCGTTCCTTTATCCACCTGATTAGACCCTTCAAATATCTTATCCGCTGCTTTCCCCTGTCTCTTTATCCCTCTATCTGGCCTGTTAGTATCAGGTTCTCCAAGCCCTCCTTCCTCATTGCATGTCCTAGGAACTTCAGCTGTCTCTTCCTGATGCTCAGTATTAATTTCCTTTTCGTTTCCATCATTTCCAAAACTTCATCATTGCTCACATGCTCGGTCCATAATATTCGTAGCATCCTTCTGTAGAACCACATTTCAGTTGCTTCAAGTTTTTTCCTTCATCTTTGATGATATTGTCCAACATTCACTACCATACTGAAGAACCGACAACACATAGCAATATTCTCCACAAACGAAAATCATCACTAATAATTTCAAATATATTGGAAATAGTAAAGAAAACCATCAACATCAAAAATTGCAATATGAACTCTGGTAAAAAAAAAAAATGTTTCTAGTCATTATGTTTGTAAGTCCCAGCAAGTGATGGACACATAAACAAAAAGAAAAAAAAATAAATAAAATCGGCTAAATTATCTACCAAAACATATCATAAAAAAGAAAAATATTTAGATTTTTAAATTCTCAGCGTCTCTCTTTCATTCGTGAGCATGTGCAGTCGTATCAACGTTGCCATGAATTTAGTCCAATAAGGTTACGAAGGATGAAAAGCGTCGCATAATTTCTTTTCACTTTGTCATACTTCTTTGTCCTAAAATGTTTGTATATATAAGCGTTATACACAATTGTGCATATTAACTGGATCGAAACGTATAATGCTTTTCTAGGATCCGTCACACTTTCTCTGATCCCGTATACGTCGTCTCTTGGGATTGTTTTCTCTTCCGACTGCAGTTTCCTTTACGTTTTGGACTAAGGGATCCAGTTTGTTTCTTTGTCTTGATGAAACGATTGACAGTTGAAAGGGTGACACTAACAATATCCGCGTCTCTCTGTAAGGTTTTCCAGTGTGTTCGTGCAGGATGAAACTTTTCGTACGCTGTCTTGGAGTAATGTCCATCTCAGACAATGGTCATAGAACAACTAATTGACAGTTCAGACAATAATGCCTGGGTGCGATAAAAATCTAATGCAATCACGGATGAAGCAATATTTTTCAAGGCCAAACAAATTTCATCATACGTTCCGAAAATGGATTCATATTGCTGCACACCACTGTAAATGACTTAATCTGAAGAGAAAATAGATATTGATTACACCCTGTCACTCCAGTGGGTCTAAAACTGACCGTACGGTGAAAGATGGGAAGCTAAACAGTTGCTTCAATATATTTGTACAAGGGTGCACACATATATATATATATATATATATATATATATATATATATATATAGTCATCCGCAGACAGATCTGTTTCGCTGTATCACAGCTCATCAGTACGGTTAGAATCCGATTGCTTTTAACCCAAGATTGAAACCCGACCGAAGTAGCGTCATTCGGCGTTTCTACCTCTGGGACATGGGCGCATGGTAGAAGAAGGCAAACATTTTAGCATGTATATTGTCATTATACACGCCCAATAGCCAGAGTGCTCTAATTTATTAGTGAATGAGCGATATATATATATATATATATATATATATATATATATATATATATATATATATATACTAGGCTTTTTAGCATCACACTGAGTTGAAATATTTCTTTGTCCTAAAATGTTTGTATATATACGCGTTATACACCATCGTGCATATTAACGGGACCGAAACGTATAATGCTTTTGTAGGATCTTTCACACTTTCCCTGATCACGTATACGTCGTCTCTTGGGATTGTTTTCTCTTCCGACCGCAGTTTCCTTTACGGTTTGGACTGAGGGATCCAGTTTGTTTCTTTGTCTTGATGAAACGATTGACAGTTGAAAGGGTGACACTAACAATATCCGCGTCTCTTTCGTGCAGGATTAAACTTTTCGTACGCTGTCTTGGAGTAATGTCTATCTCAGACAAAGGTCATAGAACAACTAATTGACAGTTCAGACAATAATTCCTGGCTGTGATAAAAACCTGATGCAATCAAGAATGAAGCAATATTTTTCAAGGCCAAACAAATTTCAGCCTGCACCCCGAAAATAGATTTACTGAAAATGGTCTAATTTGAGAAATAAAAACAAATCGATTACACCCTGTCACTCCAGTCAGACTAAACTTGACCATATGGTGAAAAACAGTAAACTAAAGCAATTGTTTCAATTAATTTGCACAAGGGTTTATAATTAATGTGGAGAAGTTTATCACTTAACCGAACAATGTTATATCAGTCATATCGTGTTCGAAGTTTTCTGAACGTATTTTTGTTGGTTATCCGTTATAGTGTTTAATTTGATTTGGTCTTGAATCCAGTTTTTTTCTTCACCTTCATGACACGACTGACAGTTGAAAGGCTGATACCAACAATATCCACAATCTCTCTGTAAGGCTTGCCAGTGTGTCCGTGCAGCGTTACAATTTTCTTACATTTCCTTCAAGTAATGTCCATTGCAGACAATGGCCGAAGGACAACGAATCGAAAGTCGGGACAATTGTGTGTGAGCATGATAAAAATCTGATGCAATCATGGATGATGCAATATTTTTCAAAGCCAAACAAATTTCATCATACACTCCGAAAATAGATTCGTATTGCTGCACACCACTGTAAATGACTTAATCTGAAGAGAAAATAGAAATTGATTACACCCTGTCACTCCAGTGGGTCTAAAACTAACCGTACGGTGAAAGATAGAAACAGTTGCTTCAATAAATTTTCACAAGGGTAGTTTAATGGTTGAATTTTAACTTTAAAAACGATACATGTATATACATGTACATATCGATGTATTTTATGTTAATATTCGTAGCTATAAGTTTTCGTGAAATCTCATTTTTTTCTCCGGGGGAGGGGAAATTATTTGTCTTGTACATAATTTTAGACTGAAGTTCGTAATTAATTATATTAAATGAATTTTTTTTTTTTTTACTGCTAGAAAAACCCAACTTACCCGAGCACTATGGACTCTCCTAATGTGTTTCCTGCCATTATTAAACATAAGTCCGCTTAGAAAATAAAAAAAATCAGTGTCGTATAGCATAGAACGGAAGGAGGGAGCGTCGGAGCCTTATCAGCTCTGACGGGGTCAACTCAGCGAAGGTAGTATGATGTTGCAATGCCCGAAACTGCCCAATGACCTGAGTAAAGTACATCACTGACGACAACTTCCTGTGCTACAGAAAGTGAGTATTTTCGAAGAATATATATATATATATATATATATATATATATATATATATATATCGAATAAAGGAATAGGGTTGTTCCAACGAGAGTAATTAGTATATATATATATATATATATATATATATATATTATCTATCTATCTATCTATATATATATATATATATATATATATATATATATATATATATATATATGGCTTTTTAGCATCACACTGAGTTGAAATCCTCACAGTATTTAGTATTTTTGATCTTATCACTAATATCTTTATCGAGATTTACAAAACTCTACGTTTCATTCAATTTCACAAACCAATCGCTGAAATTTGAATAAGCTGATTTGTTTAAAAATACTTTGACAAAACCCTATTTTGCAGTTGAATAATTTCTTTTATTTAATTTTATAAGATATCATGGCAAACAATATTTTTAAGAAAATTTCTTTTTTCCCTTTTTAATAGCAAAGAATAAATTCTTAGGATTTCTTACTCTTGAGCATGCAACGTACAACTGGTTGTGTAAATATTTCTTTCTGGAGCCAAATTCTAACTTTTTCAAGCGTTTGGCCTTGTGATTTGTTATGGTTCTCGCAAATGCAGGGTGATCTGGAAACTGGATTCTTCAATATATAAAAACTTAAAAGATATGCAAAAAAACAATATTGCGTTTTGATGTAATGATATATAATGAATATGCATACACATTGGTTCCTTCTTAAAAAATGTGATTGAATGGCATCAGCCATAAATAAAGGCCGAGGCGAGAACGCATAGAGGTCTACATACATAGGTCTACCGATAGAGGTCTACAGGTCTTCGAATAGAGATCTACGTCTAGAGGTCTACGACTATTGGTCTACGTTTATTGATTATGCCTACGTCTCAGGATACTGCATACGACGAGTACCGTCCATTACGTCTACTTGCTAGATTGTTCTACCCGGTTACATTTGCCTAAACCGCTTAATTACCTCGAATGATATATATATATATATATATATATATATATATATATATATATATATATATTCCTTTCCGGGACATATCACATTTTTTTAAATAAGTATTTTTTTATTTTATTCATCAAATTGTTCTTAAAATAATGACAGTATTCTTTAGGTTAAATAGTAATAAAACTTTCTTTTTTTAATAATTCATGAAAATTTATTGTACTAAGTTACGCACCCTAGTAAAACTAAATGGATCTGTTTCAAAAAATTGCTTTCGATCGGTCAATGGCTATTTTAGAGAGTGTGATGGACGGACTGACGGAAGTGACAGAAATATAGACGAGTGGGTCCGAGCACTCTAAAAGGATGGCAAAATATTAATATCGATATGCCTTCTAAAATGACGGCAACATATATATTCATGTATCTACTACTAAGTACCGTACATTAAGACATAAGAAAAATAATCCACCCTCCCCCGAGGGTGACAGGAGGGATAGATAGATAGATAGATAGATAGATAGATAGATAGATAGATAGATAGATAGATAGAAATAAATAAATAAATGCACAACGGTTTTTATTTTTATTGGAGAGGATATATATATATATATATATATATATATATATATATATATATATATATCATCCTGCCTACAATACCTGTGTTGTTTGCAAATCATTTGAACCAAGGAGGCAAATAGTGGAACATAGGTGAATTGTAGGGTATACAGATCAGCTCAGCCAACGATACACAGTTTATCCATCATATATATACCTGATACCTATGAAATCGAATGTTAATCTCAAGTGTCGTCTTAGAGGACATGGATGCGGAAACGAGATGAAGGTCGTCACAAAGGATGCGTGCGTGATTTCTGCTAGTAAAGTGCTCAATACCTATGCAGTTAAATATAACTAAGTTTTTAAGTGCTATGTACATAAAGAAAGAAGCAACAATGGTTTACAATATACTCTCGAGCAAGGCGATAATGCTACTAAGACGCAGAATGGGTGAAATAAAATGAAAAGATGAAGGAACCAGAAAGCCAATTCTAAACAGGAAACAAGAGATAAATCTCAAATCCTGTTCAAAAGACCGAAGAAGAGTGTGAACTTATCATCCATTTCTTTCTTTTTCTTTCACTCCCATTAATTGTATGCGTCTTCCTGGCGTTATCTCTTTGCTTGGAGTGAAATTACCTATACTTTACGCTACCACAAAATGATTCCACGTGTTGTGTAGATTTTAAGGTAGAAAATAATGCTTTCATTCATTCTCATTGCAATCCAAACTTTATAGAGATTTGACCAAATTAAAAATAAATATTGAATCTCACGCGTTGCTGTCACAATTCCCTTTGAAAGTAATCTACAGAGGCATATAAGAACTGATCAAAAAGTATCGGGACTGTTTTCATGGTAACGGAGCTAAAGTACATCCAGCGAATCTGCTTGGCGCATATTGACCTTGAACTTTGTCCATTGATTATAGCAATCCTTAGAAGGAAAGTGTGTAGAGTGTGGTAGTTCCACCACACCACAATGGTTCCATCAGTGACCATAGCTTGTGCAACGGTTTTTGGCCAAGTACGACATTCCCCAGGTCCAGCAACCACCATATTTTCGATTTCGCCCCTTGTGACATTTTCCTCTTCAAAAATAAAATCCCACTTAGAAGAAAAAGTATCAAGACGTTGAGGAAATCCAAGAGTATATGACAAGGCAGCTACTTTAACTATCTAAACTTATTTATAAATGGAACTTTGTCTGCGTGTCTGCGTGTGTGTGTATGTGTGTGTGTGTGTGTGTGTGTGTGTGTGTGTGTGTTCCCGTTACCTATAGACTCCGAAACGGCTGAACCGATTTTCTTGAAAATTTACACAGTTGTACTATAAGCGTCTGCGAGTGTTCTTAGGTAGGTTTTATGTCGAGGTACCTCCGATAAATATCGAAAATCCATAATCGAAAAAATCGGGTTATAGAAGGAGTGGTCCGATTTTAATCAAATTTGATACACTCATAGACAAAGACATAAGAAACGATATTCAGAAATTTCAAGGTTGCAGTTCTTACAATAGTGCAGAAAATCGATAATATATATATATATATATATATATATATATATATATATATATATATATAAAAGGCAAGATGTTTGTGTGTGTGTGTCTGTTTATCTGTCTGTATGTCCTTTATACAAATCCACAATTTTTATCCGATTCTCACCAAACTTCACAGAAATATTCTTTAGGCTGAGTCTGAGCTCCAGAACCATGGATTAGTTTTAAAGATTTCATTACACCCGATCAACGCCGGGCTATACTGCTTGTCAAATATAATTTTTAATGGATTAATTTGTTTTTAATTGTTTATCAACCCTTTGTGGTTTATTTAAAGCCGATACATATTTTGTTTCCATCAGAGGCTTCATAAGCGGTTATGGCTTCTGCAACGGTTTTTGGCCAAGTACAACATTCTCAAGGTGCAACAACCACCACATACCCCAGATCTTGCCCTTTCTGATTTTTTCCGCTTTCCAAAAACCAATTCCACTTGAACGGAACACGATTTCAAGACGTCAGGAAAATAAAAAAGAATACGACGAAACAGCTGTTTGTTATTCCAAAAAATGAGTTGCAGGAATTCTTCCATCAATAAAAACGACGCTGGATAAAGTGTGTGACTTCAGAAGGGGACTACTTCGAAGGTGATTGAATGCTGAATTGTTATGTGTTGTAGTATATAATATAACAATTCATCTAACAAATGCCATCGTTATCGTCATCAGTCTTTGACTGGGTGTAATTGTAGGGTCGTGGCACAGATGGGCCCCGACCAGCTCTCTCTTCAATCTCTGTCTTAAAAGGTATTCTTTTCATGTAATGCCATCGAATGTGCATTGTGGTGCACTGGATATCGTCCTCATCTTGGTTGCCATTTGTACGACGTTTAATAATAGATCATTCTATTTGTCTATATTAATGAAATGAGGTAGTATTTACAGTATTTACATTATTCGGACTATTGTCATCATCTTTGTTACCATTTGTACGAGGTTTCGGCCGTTGTACGCTCCGGCTTTCTTCAGGACACATGTCCCAATGGATATCGACGTTGGTAAGTTCCTGTGACTTGTCCCAAAGAGTTATGAGTTCAATACCAGATTACCGCAGTGGTTAACAAGTAACTTACGTATTAGAGGGAGATAACTCATGACTACCAGAAGAGGCACTACTGCGCAAGGAATGAAGTTCATATACCCCAGTGATTGTAATAAAGGGTTCAGTTAGAAACTCCTAGTACCTGAAGAAGGCTGGAGCGTACAACAGACGAAACGTAGTACAAATGGCAATAAAGATGAGGACAATAGTCCGAATAATATCAATACTGTAAAAAATTATTTTTACAAAGACGTGCCAAACAAAAATGCATGACGTGTAAACAAAAAATACTACTCAAAAGCAGTCTCATCCTAAGTTCAGCTTTAACATACACCAAGACGATTTTACTTCGACCAGTGCTTGCTAAAAAGTTCTCGGTGAGACTAAGAACGAATTCGAAAATAAAAAATACATTTGGTTTGATTTGGGGTAATGGGTAGGGCAGATAATTGTTTTTTACACCTCTGATAGACGTTTTTTTAATTAATTCACTTTATATATATATATATATATATATATATATATATATATATATATATAGTTCATATTTACTTATATAGGAACAATGGTGTTCTGCTGGTACATGTGCCTCCTCGAGATTTCGTGTAGGCGGCTGTCTTTGACTGAGTTTTTTACAATCTGGGAATTTGTTTGTGTCTGTACATGACTATTTTCAGAAAATTTGAGCATCGAATGACGTCATTAGATTAAAAAAAGGAGTAAAAAAGCGTGGTGCTTGAACTAAACATGGCGTAGGCGGTCGACTATTTACGTCATCAACGGCGTCCGAGACTGCAGCTGCTGTTACCGCTTCTGCTGCAGCACAGATTTTATGAATGACAACAAACGCTTCAGGTAAATAATAATTGATAATAATAAGAAGAATGCATCAAGGAACTGGGGAAAAAAAAGGGGCGGACACAAATGTTTAGTAGCCAGCAAAAGCATGAATGAAAGACACGACTGATATGACAATTTCTATTTAATGAGCAAGATGTTAGCGGAACTAATATTCAGCTTAGTACGTCACAGAAGCATTCGTTCGAGGAAGACTGTGTTGCTCCAATCTTTGAAACGAAACTGAATGAAAAAAACAAACTATAAAACAAGATAAAAAGAAGTCTTATTTTTGGCTTGCCTGCGTTGTTCAGAATGTGAAATTGAAGACTTCGAATTTACTTATGTGCATATACCCTTGGGAAAGGTATTTATCCCCCTCTCATAAGTCAGCTATGGGTTAAATAAGAGAGTAGAATGGGTTCTCTAGCCAGTCTACCGCAGAAAGTAATATCAAACTCTTTCGAAAAAATTGAAAATCTCTTTCTTTCGAGACATGATCATCCAAACATGTATTATGTTTGACACAAAACTGATATCTACACATAAATATGTATTTATGAATTGGGAATTGTCGAGTTAAGAACAAAGGACTTGTAGCTAGAAGGTTTGAATTTTCAGTTCAGATACATGTGAAAGGAGTCGTAACATTATATATTGGTATGTACGGGTAATACAAGGGTAAGCGAGTCAATAAGCGTAATCAGCAAACGGAGCACGTTACATTTATTTTAGCACAAATAACGGTTGGAAAAGTATGAATCCATTTTTCCCCCAGCTCCAGGTTAAATATGAATTAGATTCAAAACCACAGTGAAAAAAGATGAGCTGTTACCCTAACCACACCACTGCTGTAACATATTGTTGCATCGCTGAGGAAGTGTTCTGCGGTATTATTCAGCATAATATCCGGTGCTAAACGGATATACACAGAATAAGACAATAATTACAAGACAGACAAAACAGAACTTAAGTAAAGTAAACCTAGTGAGCCAACAAACCTACCAAGGTTTCACCTAAGCGGATCGTTACCTAGTGA
Organism: Ascarosepion bandense; assembly: GCA_037127315.1. Classification (NCBI taxonomy): domain Eukaryota; kingdom Metazoa; phylum Mollusca; class Cephalopoda; order Sepiida; family Sepiidae; genus Ascarosepion; species Ascarosepion bandense. The sequence goes on along the minus strand of JBBBDQ010001359.1, from coordinate 1,072,869 downwards.
GCCAACAAACCTACCAAGGTTTCACCTAAGCGGATCGTTACCTAGTGAGCCAACAAACCTACCAAGGTTTCACCTAAGCGGATCGTCAACGATCCGCTTAGGTGAAACCTTAGTAGGTTTGTTGGCTCACTAGGTTTACTTTACTTATTCTGCTCTGCTTAAGTATTGAGCGTATCAAGTTCTCTAAGACCTCTTTCTTAATTGCATGTCCCAGTAACTTCAGCTGTCTATTCCTGATGCTCAGTATTAATTTCCTTTTCGTTTCCATCATCTTCAAAACCTCATCATTGCTCACATGCTCGATCCATGATACCCGTAGCATCCTTCTTTAGAACCACATTTCAGTTCCTTCATCTTTGATGATATTGTCCAGCATTCACTGCCATATTGAAGAACTGACATCACATATCAATCCAGTATTCTCTTCTTTGTTTTTAGCGAAATTATCCTGTTCCTTAATAGATTACTCAACTTCTGGAATGCTTCCTTCGCCATGCCAATTCGCCTTCGGATTTCTGTGTCGCACTTTCTGTCTTCTGTTATAACACTTCTCAGGTATTTAAATTTTTGTACCTGCTTGATTTTAGTATCCCCGACCTGTATTTGGCATATTAAGCTGCCCTTTTTACTGATGACCATGCATTTGGTTTTCTTGCAGTTTATTTGTAGTCTTTTCTTGTCACTCTCTTCAGCTACCTTCTGTAGGAGGTCTTGTAGTTTCCTTTCTGTGTCTGCTATCAGCACTGTATCATCTGCAGCGTTAGATATGTCATTTATACTTGAATTTGTAAGCATCCAATTTAAAGTAGTCTCTTTTAAGGAGAGTCTTGCTCTAATGATAAGATGCAGTCTGTGTAATTGTAGTGATAGGATTGTTTTTATTAAGAGAAATATTTAATAAATTATTTTCATATTTCTAATCATTATAGGAATCAGGATTGTTCACAAACAAGGAAGCTACTTATCAGTTACTAGCAGTATAGCCCGGCGTTGGTCAGGTGTAATGAAAGCTTTAAAAGTAATCGATGGTCCTGGAACTCAGACTCTTTGCACGTTGGCACGAAAGACTAAAAAGCAATAGTTGTTTCCAGTTAAAACGAGACCGTAGACTGAAAGAAAAATGAATGGATGTAAGTCAAATTTTGATTTCCTGTTATCGATATCAAATAAGTTTTTTCGTCGTAAACTGAATTTTGAAGGCTAAATAAGTCCTCTGAGTAAATGGTATCATGGCTGAGACTAAGAACAAAAATTATACCTACTTAGAGCCAAACCCGAAGCAAAAACTAAAATAAAAGAGCTGAAAAAAATAGACAGATAAACAGACATATAGACAGATAAACAGACACACAAACATCTTGCCTTTTATATATATATATATAACATAGTGATGATCCACGTATACTGTCTTAATATGTATAGGAAAAACTATTAAAAAGTTGTAAAAAATGTATTTTCTGACAGTATTTGTTTATTTCTATTATTATATTTTATATTTCAGACCGTCCTCGGTCCTTCATCAGAAACAAATGATTTTAAAATTTAAATTAGAAACGTATTTCGCGAGAGCGTCCGTGGAGAGAGATTGTTTACATCACGTGACGCAGAAAGCGACAGATTTTTTAAAAATATTTGTAAACGTAAAACTATCTTTAATAATACTTATAAATTTTGTTTTAGAGAAAAAAATTTTAATTGTATCTAAAAAAGTTTAGCTATTGAAATATTTGTAAAGATTCAAAACCCCTAATTCCCTATTTAACCCTAGCTTGTGTGTATCTAATTTTAAAATCCAGTATTTTTTTTCTTTCTGCATGAGTGTGTAGAACTAAAATCGGAGTCTATTAGTAAACATTTGCAATTTTCTATAAGTATTATATATCGGTGCTATTAAAAATTTGAGACAAAATAGATTGATGGAAATAAAAGATTTATGTCCAGAAAAGCTATCAAAAGAGACTGGTCAATGTTATTACAGCTTATATGGTTATTTACGTACCGAAGATGCTGGTAAAGTGCGCATAAATAATTTAATGATGACAGCGAAGTTCTAATTTTGAAAAATACGATGTTGGACAATATCATCGAAGATGAAGGAAAAACTTGAGGCAGCCGAAATGTGGTTCTACAGAAGGATGCTGTGAATATCACGGATCGAGCATGTGACCAATGATGACGTCTTAGAAATGATAGAAACGAAAAGGAAATTAATACTGAGCATCAGGGAGAGACAGCTGAAATTCCTGGGACATGCAATGAGGAAAGAGGGCTTGGAGAATCCGATACTAACAGGCCAGATAGAGGGAAAAAGAGTCAAGGGAAAGCAGTGGATAACATATTTGAAGGACCTGATTAGGTGGATGACGGAACAAGGCTTGCATGGTGCAACAGGAGAAAGCATGCTAAGAGCCAACAGGTACAGGGACATGTGGAAAGCCATAATCGCTTACGTTCTCAAAAGGACATGGCACAAAAGAAGAAAACTCATCAGCGATCGTTTTTCCTGATGTTATATTCATTCGGATCTTTGTACTCATAATAAAGATTAATATTTTGGAAGATTATATCATAGTCATCGTAGGATGTGCGTTGTGGAGCAGTGGATATCGACTCGGAACGACAAATCGGGGTGCCGAGTTCGAATTCCAGTATTAATCCTCTCTTTCCTACAGTTATGGGTTAAATAATAAGACAGATTGGGTTCTATAGACTTGGCTGGCAACCATTCTACTGCAGAAAGCAATGGCAACCTACTGTGGGATAATCATCTTCCCAGTCAGTCATGTCGCTTTCGAGACATGATCGCCCAAAGCGTGTATCACATCTAGCACTTAACTGACTGACTGAATATTGTAGTTGGAAACATGATTAAGGTTTCTACTGGGCATAAAGTGGAGGTCGGTTTTCTATTGTTAAGAAGTAATAAACTGTTCCCCCACTAATTACTACGTAATAATATAATACATCGCTTCTCCCTCGAGCTATGAGTCAAATAACAGGACAGATTGGGTTCTCTAGCCTTGGCTGTCAACCAGTCTACCGCAGAAAGCAATGGCAACCTACTGCTGGATAATCTTCTGCCCAGTCAGTCATGTCTCTTTCGAGACATGATCTCACAAAGCTTGTATTACGTATGGCACTTAGATGACTGATATCATCGTCTATAATATTTTGTCATAATTTTATCCCGAAGCAAGGCAGTGAAGCTACTAAAATCCACCGGTCACTGAGCCTGAAAGTATAAGATAAAAAGAGAAACATTATTAAGGAGCGAAAACAATAAAATCAAGAAAAGTACGATTGTAGGATTTATCGGTTTACTTTTTAAAATCCACTTATTTCTTAAAAACAAAGCTGAAAGAACCAGCCAAAGACGATATTCTGTTTGTATAAATATTTCTGGAAAAGAATGTGTTATGTTTTTAACATGACAAAATAAAACGGTAATGGAAAAATGACACACTTGCCGAGTATTGGAAATAAATAAGCAATTTATTATTGTGGAAACATGAGTACAGCGAACAGTTGTGGATGTTGAATAAGGATGTGTTTATAGAGAGCGTGGCAAAGTTCTGCACGCCATGTTGCTGGTTTCTACCGGAAGTCCCTTCTTCTTGTTTCCAAGCATGCACCTATTAGCTGGGGAACGGACTCCCTTGAATGGTTCAGGGGAGATAACTTTTGACCCTTTTTTTATGGTGGTCTTAATAGAATGTCGAAAAACGGTGACACTTCTATTGTGCGTGGAATAACTTACTGTTAACAAATATTCATTTTAAAAATCTAATATTGACTTTATTTCTCTTTTGGCCTTATTATCTAAAAGCGTTCAAATATAATTTTTTAAAGCTTTTGTTTTTAAAGCTTTTAGTTAAGTGCCATACATGATACACGTTTAAGCAATTATGTCTCTTTCTAGACATGACTAACTAGGCAGAAAATTTCACGCAGTAGGTAGCCATTACTTTTTGCGGTAGACTGGTTGCCAACCAAGGTCTCCTATATAACCAAGATTAGCAACTAATGTAAAGTCAATAGTAATCTCCTATCTCACTGACCTGCATCCTCTCTCTCATGCTCCTTCTCCGTCCACACCACTCTCATCAGTATTCTCATCCTTCTCATACTCTCTTTCTGACACCCCCTGTAACCTGTCACTCTTTCACATAACATTCCTCTTATGTAACCCCTGCACAACAGTGGCAGTAAAATGCCTTGCTTGGGGCGACACGATTATAAAAAATCTATCCTGGTATTTCACCCATACCTGGAGGGAGTAGAGATGGATTCATACCTTTCCAAAGGGTATTTGTGCGTAAGTGAATAAAATGAATTTCACTGGAATTCGAACTCGACTCTCCGTCTTTCCATTCCTAGCAGATATCCATTCGGACCCAGAATTTATATTCTGCGGCTAATACATTGAAACTATTGATCATCTTATCTCGAGAAACTCGATACTCATAAACAATGATTAAAAAATATCATGACAGGTTGGGTCAATATCTGCATTAGAAGATCCGGTATCACTACAGGAAAAAAAAACAGTTGCAAGCTGGTATGAACATCATCCCGAATTTCTAGTTGAACGGGCAGATGTTACCATTACCTCGGGTTTTTCGATCAACACACAGTGCATTGTGCACATTTACAAATCTACTAATCGCTCGTGTACCGAATAACGTTGCTCAAGAAAAAACAATTGAAATAGTATCGACACCCCAAACTTCACTTTTAGCTAACTTGAGGTTTCTGAACGTAAAAATGATCTTACTTTTACTTAGCTACCGTTTTACTGTGCAGAAATGCCTCATTTTTTTAATAAAATAATTTTTTTCATTTGTTTTCTGTATATATGATATTGACTGAAGATAATATTTCTCAAAGCAAAATCGTAGAAACCTCTCAATTCGTATTTAAACCAACAAATATTGATCTGCTTAGTAAGAAATACTGTTTTTCAATAAAAATCAGACCGTAAATCTTTAAAAATAACACGATTGAATAAACCAAAACCAACAAATCATTTTATAAACTAACAACAGAAATAAAACCTTCGTTAATTGTTATGGGGAAATAAGAGGAAGGTGGGTAAATGTGAACCGACATAGTACGATTATTACCTTCAGTGCGAAAACTACTCCACAACATTAACATAAGAACTATGGTAAAATTCTATTTTTCTGTTTCTTGATTGTCTGTCATGTTTAATGTTATTTAAGTTCCTTTTGTTACTCCGGCAAGAGTAAGCCATCATCCATTTGTTCTACCGTCTCTAGTATCGCTCTTTCATTGTTTTGTTATTCTGATGGAATCGTTCATATCACTCACATCGCCGCAATTATCCAGAAATTTATCCAGATAGCTATCTAAAAAATGGGTAAATTTTCCTTTTAGATCCTGAAGGCTTTTCCCCCTTCAAATTTATCCAAAATAGCATTATTTCTGTGCAAATGTATATGCTGAATTCAAATCAACAATTAGTTATTGAAGAAACCTACCCTTATTGATCTTAACGACCAGAAAAAATCGAACTACATCATTTTGTCTCCCGTAACTCTAACGCAGTCATGTAATTAACTGCTGAATGACTTTCGGCGTAGGCAACAGATTTCGGCCTATTTTCGGCCTATTTACTTCTTTTACTGAAATTTCCGCCTATTTACTTCCTGTAATGAAAGTAATACGCGATTTTTTTCTACGCGTATTACTTTCATTACAGGAAGTAAATAGGCGGAAATTTCAGTAAAGGAAGTAAAAAAAAAAGTGCCAGATCAATAAAGGTAGGTTTCTTCAATAACTAATTGTTGATTTGCACAGAAATAATGTTATTTTGGATAAATTTGAAGGGGAGAAAATCCTTCGGGACATAAAACGAAAATTTACCCAAAAATGAACAGTAATATTCATTTTAGCACATCACTGATAAAGTGTATTACTGATAATGTTTAACACATAATTTGAATTTTCGTGATAAATTGTAAAAAGTCGGTACTTTTATTTTAAAATTTTGGGATCAAAACACATCTTTTTATATAGTAAAATAGTTTATTTCAGGTGGCTGACATAAATTTCTCAACCTATCTGAACACTGATGTGTTTCTACGACCTTTATTAACGATCAGCCAAGGTCGTAAATTTTTTTAAAAAATGAGCAATTTCAGTGCAGCAAAAACGGTAGCTAACCACGAAAATCTAAGTCCATTTTCGGAATCAGCCTCCATTAAATTAGCTAAAAAATGTGTTTTGTTTTTGGCACCAAAAATCGTGTTGAGTCGTGTAATGTTACCATATCAGGCTTGTGCTTCTTTCGTTCATCTGGAGGTTATTGAAAAAGTTCAAAAAATAATCACTAGTGTAATTGAAATACAGGTAAAAAACGAATAATTGTTGATAATATTGCATTTAGTCATTCTTTTTTAATCATCTCAACCCAAGTAAGGCAATAAAGCCATTATGATGAAAGGGGGTTAGTAAGAGTGAAAGAAACAGCGAGGTTCTTGACAAAATTCAATGGAACTGCAATGTAAACGGTCCTGACTTGGCATCTCTACTTCAGTCACTTTCTCACCGACACGACGTGGCTTCTGTCTGTCTTTTCTACATATATTTTCATGGTATCTGCTCTGGTGAGTTTTTTTTCCCTGTCGATCCGACCACATGAATTTAAGCGTGCTGTTAGGTTGGCCTTCAGGTCTCACCCTTCTACCGTAGAAATAGTTAAATGTAACGGCCACTTCTGCTCTAACAGTTTTTTCCTTGTATTTCTCGCCTGTGAAACACACTTCCGTTTACTTGCTTCACTGATAACTACAATCCTCAAAAGTTCAAATGCAACGTCAATCTCTGTCTTCTATCTGCTTGAATCCCGTTCATCTTTTATCATTTTCTCAATACCTTCTATACCCGGACTATTCCCTCACTTTCACTCTGTGTACCCCACGGCGTATTAGTGGCATTCCCGCCTTGCTGGGAAGTGAAAAGATTTTTTTTTTAAACGATGTTGCACAGGATAATTACGATGGTGTCCTTCGCCTAAAAGCACTCATTTTCTCAAATGCTACACGAATTAATGCTAAATCGTTACTGACCTGCACACATTCTGTTCAGAGTTAAATTGACATGATTCTCTTTTGGAAAGATAGGACTGGTAAAGTAATGTAATTAAATTGGAAAAAAATATATGTAAAACGGCAAGATGACGTTCGGAGAGGTAAAAAAAAAAAGAATTTTTTTAAAAGAATGTTTTTAAACGTCAAGATGTCTTCACCAAGCAGCAGGTTCGAGTATTGACAGCATAAATGCGTATGTCGTTGCGTTAATTGATCGCAAACCATTGTTCGTAATGGGCGCCAGGACGAGTGGTTAAAACGTTTACCTTCTGATCATGAAGCCAGGGTTCGAATCTCACTATGGTCGATTTATCAGAAGAATGGCTTCTTGATGGAGGAGGCGATCCCAATTGTGCCGTGTCTCTTCACAGATCATTACTCTTCACGATATCCTGTTACAAAGTTCTAAATAATACATGTCTCCTTACTATCCCTCACAGTTTGTTTTGCGACCGATTTATACAAGCTCGTTAGGCAGTTTACATGACATATTTCCCTGGCCTTCCTTTTGTCTTCGATATTTCCTGGCTGTGTCAAATTACCGAGCACGCTTTCCTCATTATTTGCTCTGTAAATTTAAGCTGTCGCTTTCTGATTATAAGTAATTTTTTTTTTTTTTTTTTTGGTTTCTATTTGTTTCGAAAAATTTTGTCGTTGCTCACATGTTCAGTCCATGGAATTCTCAGCATCCTGACCAAAAATAGATTTTTACAGTAAAAATAAAAACAATACTTTTTTTTATATATAAAACTAACCAATAATACATTTTTATATCAAAATGACCATCTATACATTTTGTAGTATAATTACCAACAGTGTATTTTATAATAAAATGGGCAACAATAGATTTTTATATGAAAATAACCAATTAAACATTTTTATATCGAAACGACCAACAATACATTTTTATGTCAAAATGACCAACAATACATTTTTGTGTCAAAATAACCAATAAAACATTTTTATATCAAAACTAACAACAATAAATTTTTATATCAAAATGACCAATTAAACATTTTTCTATCAAAACTACCAACAATATATTTTATATCAAAATGACCAATTTAATATTTTTTATATAAAATCGACCAACAATACTTTTTTTTATATCAAAATGACCAATAAATCATTTTTAGATCAAAACGACCACCAATACATTTTATATCAAAATTACCAATTAAATATTTTTATATCAAAACTACTAACAATACATTTTTATGTCAAAATGATAATAATATAATAATAATAATAATAATAATAATAATAATAATAATATATTTTTATAGCAAAATGACCACCGATAAATTTTGTAGCAAAGAAACCAGCGATACTTTTGGTAGCAAAATACCCAGCAATACATTTTTATAGTATAATAACCAACAATACATCTAAACTTATTTATAAATGAACTTTGTGTGTGTGTGTGTCTGTGTGTGTGTCCGTTACCTATAGACTCCGAAACGGCTGAACCAATTTTCTTGATAATTTACACAGTTGTACTATAAGCGTCTGCGAGTGTTCTTAGCTAGGTTTTGTGTCGAGGTACCCCCCAAAAAATATCGATAATCGATAATCGAAAAAATCGGGTTATAGAAGGAGTGGTCCGATTTTAATCAAATTTGATACACTCATAGACAAAGACATAAGAAACTATATTCAGAAGTTTCAAGGTTGCAGTTCTTACAATAGTGCAGAAAATCAAATATATATATATATATATATATAAAAGGCAAAATGTTTGTGTGTGTGTGTCTGTTTATCTGCCTGTATGTCTGTATTTTTTTTCAGCCATTTTATTTTAGTTTTTGCTTCGGGTTTGGATCTAAGTAGGTATAATTGTAGTTCTTAGTCTCAGCCATGATACCATTTACTCAGAGGACTTATTTAGCCTTCAAAATTCAGTTTACGACGAAAAAAGCTTATTTGATATCGATACCAGGAAATCAAAATTTGACTTACATCCATTCATTTTTCTTTCAGTCTACGGTTTCGCTTTAACTGGAAACAACTATTGCCTTTTAATCTTTCGTGCCAACGTGCAAAGAGTCTGAGCTCCAGGACCATAGATTAGTTTTTAAGCTTTCATTACACCCGAGTAACGCCGGGCTATACTGCTAGTTTTATAATAAAATGACCAATAATACATTTTATCAATACATTTTATAATAAAATCGAAGACATGGCAGACATTTTAAAAAAAAATATTTTAAATTTGCTATTGTTAATCCCATTTCTTTAATGAGAAACAATTTTGTCACTCCTGTTTTGATTTGTAAAATTATTTGCTAAAAAATATTCTGCTAAATAATTATAATTTAATCATTCTTTAGAAGTACTTATGAGGTTGAATTTTCATATTTCGATTTCGACATTGAATGATCCATGCGGGTTGATATTAATTTTTTAAACGACGCTTAGATGTGGCACAAGGCCAAAAGTATGGGATACCCAGTGCGGATCGAACTCACTAACCCTTGCGGGTTGACATGCAACTAAACAGAAATAAGCAAATCATTTTTGACACAAGGTAAAATTTATGGAATACTTTCTTTTATAAGAAAATGATAGAAAGTTTGTGAGATACTACGTGATTCATGAGGTGAGGTTTTAAATAATGGCAATCTTCTAAAAGACAATTAAGCCTGTATTGTGCGATTAGGCAGACTAAAATGGCTATATTAAAAGTTACATTTTTTTTATTTTTCGATTTTATTAAAAATTTGAAAAGAAGTTTAAAAATATTTCACTTTTAAGCACGAATTTAGAAATTTTGAAAAATATCACACGAAAAGGTATGCTAAAATTAACGATTTGCCTTCAGAAAAAAATCTCTAAATGTAGCATTCTTTGTTTGCGTGATTTTAAATTTTAAATTTAATTGCTAAAATTCCGAAGGAAATACTGTTTTCTTTTTTTTCTGAAATTTTGCATGACTTCCGCTTTCATTGTATGGCGAACAAGACTGTTTGTTTTGTTGTATTCTGAAATAAAAGAATTCAAATTTCCACAAGACATTCGAGAAATGAAAGAAATTTTATTTTTAGAAAGGTGGAAATTGAATTTGATTGACCATTTGGGTAATTTTTTATTGTAATTTATTTTTTATATTTATTGTTTTGACCAATTTTTGTAACGCCTCTAACCAACAAATATGGCGTCATATTGTCTCATTCAAAATGATTGAATTCGCGCCCTTTTGCAATTCTCTCTGAATTGAAAACCGCCAAGAGCTGCTAGCAATTTTTTTAAAAAGTCGCATTTTTTTAACTTTTAGTTTTGCTAACAATTCAATATTCAATGGAAAAAAAATCTTCAAATGCTGTCAATGAATCTTCTCGGTGACATTTTGATTTCCGCCACAGATTTAATAGCATTTAAGTAAGTTACAACATAAAGATCTATTGAAACTGCTAGGAAAAATTAAATAACCGAGAAAAGACATTAAAATAAAGCTACCATTCTATTGCGTAGCGTGGCTAGATATTTATCTGATTTAAGCCATATTTGTATTCAATTAATGAATATAGACGACGCAAATATCTATTTGAACTGCTAAGAAAACTTGTTTTATTTGGAAAAGGTATTCAAATAAAACTATCACCCTAAAACTATCACCCTATCCCGATGCTTCACTTGTTTTATATTTGGTCAAAGTTCCATTCGTGTTCAATTAATGATGACACAAAAGGTAACTTGATTTATTGAGAAGATATTAAAATAAATCTAACGCTTTATCTCGTAGCTTGGTTTGTAATTTATGTAGTTTAAGTGATATTTGTTGGACTTTTTACGTGTATGTATACTGGGCCCATAACCTTGTTGACCATGTCCGACATAGTTTATGGATATAGAGTACAGCGCAGCATGTAATCTGTTCAATGAAACAACGTCATAGACTAATTAACACTCGCGAATCAGACACTTAATCGGATTAATACACGTCGTAATGAATATTTTGAGCCTCCTGGATGGTTAAGCCTTCTATTAGTAAACTATAAAATGGGTCAGTCCATGGCTATCTGCACAGTATACAAAATGACCCAAAAAATACTCACAATATTTGTATTCAGTTAATAAGCATAGACGATACAAGTTTCTATTTGAACTCATGAGAAAATTTTATTTATTGGAAAAGGTGTTAAAATAAAACTAGCACCACATACCGTAGCTTTATTTGCATTTATCTGGTCAAAGTTCCAATCATGTTCAATAAATGACAACACAAAGATCTATTTGATCTGCACGAAAACTTGAATTGACTAATTGATTTATAGTCAATCGCCCGCCATCACCATGTGGTGAACACGTTCAATCATTTCCTCGACAGTAACAATTGCAGGACCCCCAGACCTTGGGGCATCTTTTCCTTTCTCTCCTACATTCCGCTGTCAAATTTTGAACTGTTAATAACGCTGGTGTATCATCCGCCAATGTAGAAACCCTGTCAGCATTAATGTCCTTTTAGACTAAACCCCTTTTTTGCAGATACATGATAACACCACGATACCAAATTTTATCCATTTTCAAAAGAATTCATTACTTGATACATTTGACGTCCTTCTTGAACTGTTAGATATGAGTTTACATAGATATAAGTAATATAGTTATTATTAAGAAGAGTTGAAATGAATGCATGCAAGATTTCACAGCTCTAGCATCACTCTTTCGTAGACAGCCTATGAAATTTTCAGCCCACCTTTGTACCGGGAAAAAACAATTCAGTTAATAATAAGAAGGGTTGAAATAAATGCATGCAAGATCTCTAAGCTCTAGGGTCAATTCTTCATATTCAGCTCATTAACCTTTCAGCCCATCCTCATACAGGGAAAAGAGAAAAGGCAGTTAATCGCATGAAGAGTTGAAATTAATGCATGCAAGATTTCACGATTCTATCGTCACTCCTTCATAGTCAGCCTGTAAACTTTTCAGCCTACCATCGTCTTCGGGAGTGTATGCTGGACAATTTCCTCACAGATGGAGAGGAAACAAAGATGTGGTTCAACAGAAGAACTTTGAGAATGTAAGGATCTTGGGAACAACGAAGGAGTTTTAAGGGGAACATGAGCAAAAAGTGCAACCCAAAATGCCAAATACAGGTGGGGGATACTAGAATCAAGCAAGTACAACAATTTAAATACCTAGGAAGTGTTCTAACAGGAGATGGAAAGTGCAACACAGAGATCCGAAAACGAAATGGCATAGCAAAGAACGCGTTCCAGAAGCTGAGTAAAATACTAAAACACGGGAAAATTTCACTAGAAACAAAAAAGAGACTTCTAGATTGCTATGTGATTTCAGTTCTTCAATACGGCTGTGAATGCTGGACAATATCATCGAAAGTGTGGAAAAAACTTGACGCAGCGGAAGTGTGGTTCTACAGAAGGATGCTGCGGATATCATGGACTGAGCATGTGAACAATGATGAAATGTTGATAAGAATGGCAACGAAAAGAAAATTAATAGTGAACATCAGGAAGAGACAACTGAAGTTCCTAGGACATGCAATGAAAAAGAAGGGCTTGGAGAACCTCATACTAACAGGCCAGATAGAAGGAAAAAGAGACAGAGGAAGGCAGCGGATAACATATTTGAAGAACGGAGGTTGCGAGGTGTAACAGGAGAAAGCGTGCTAAGAGCCACCAGGGATAGGGAGACGTGGAAAGCCATGATCACCTACGCCCTGAAAGGACAGGGCACATAGAAGAAGAAGAAGGAAAGAACAGAGTTGACATTTTCAGAACACATTTTGCGGAAAGGCGTCTTCGACACACGTCTTGTCACAAGGCATATTGAAAACTGAAAGAGACAGAGGTAAAAATAAGTACGCTACCTAACGAGCTTGTGTAAGTGGATGGTTGGGAAGATACTAATAAGGATAACAAAGATATATTTTCTGCTTGGGTTTTATTTTATCAACTCTTGTAATGTCGCCTGTTGTAGATTCCAAGTGAGAAACCACACAAAATAATAAATAACAAAAGCAGATACGGAGTAAGTTATATTGAACAAAATATACAAACGGGAACACGGATTATTCAATTCAGGAATACTATTAGCAGAAATTAATATATACAGTCCGGGTCATGAGTCTATATCCAAACAACTCTAACTAACTCTGCACCAACTTACTGACCAACTAGGCAACTCTACAACAGTATTTAGTTGGCCTTCCCAGCTAAAGCAACATGTGACACAAAGTCAATTTTATGTGGGTCTTCCGGGCAATATAACCCGGCCAAAATATCTGTCTATCGTTACCCATTCGTGACTCTACCCTTCGGCGGAGCCACGACTGAGTTAGTGCTCTCTGCCTGAAGGCAAAAAGCGCTCTCAGCACGAAGGCAGAGAGCTGACAGTAACATAGGGAGCTTTGCAACTACTACTGTAGGCAAGTCTACAACGGTATTTACCAACCTTCCCACGCAAGGCTAGATGTGACACATGGTCATTTTATAGTGGGTCTTCCCGGTTATAGAGCCGGGCCAAAAAATGCCTGTCTATTTTTACCGAGTCGTGATTCTACCCTTCGGCGGAACCACGAGTGGGTTAGTGCTCTCTGCTCGGAAGCAGAGAGCGCTCTCTACCCGAAGGCAGAGGGCTGACAGTGTCATAGTAGTAGAGGCAAGTCTACAACGGTATTTACCAACCTTCTCACGCAAGGTTAGATGTGACACAAGGTCATTTTATAGTGGGTCTTCCCGGCTATATAGCCGGGCCAAAAAATGTCTGTCTATTTTTACCGAGTCGTGATTCTACCCTTCGACGGAACCACGACTGGGTTAGTGCTCTCTGCTCGGAGGCAGAGAGCGCCCTAGGCAAGTCTACAACTGCCGTTATCTGTATAGGCAGGATTATATGTACACATCCGGCGATTCCATTATTTTAATAAAACGTGAGAATCCAACAACATCGCCAATATCTATTTCAAAATGTTTTATAAAAGATAAAGCCTGTTCTGTTAAAAGTTTGCTCATTCAAATGATTCAATGACATCTGGAGTTGTGTCTGCAAAACCTTAATGTAATTAGTGATTAAAAAGCATTACATATATAATCAGTATCAACAACAGTCCAGTAACTGAGTGTGATCGTAGGGTTGTAGCGTGGCTGACCCTACTTGTACCTGATTCGGCATTCACCCCATCGGGTTAAGCCAGCTTCCTCCCTCATGGAGAAAGATTCATTGGGATTTATTTAAGGAAAGAGTCCCAAGTCCTACCCTGTGTACACTGGTTGTCAGCCAACACTATAGAACCCAATCTGTCCTGTTATTTAACCCATAACTGGAAGGAAGGAAGGGATGGATGGATGGATTAATACCTTTTTCAAGATGACTGCAGGACATTCGAACTTGACTCTCTGATTTCTCGTTTCGAGCTGATATCAGCTGCATCACAATGCACATCCATCCCGAACGCTAACAGCACCTGACATTCCCAAGTGGTAACCCATCTAAGTACGGGCCAGGCTCAACGTTGCTTAACTTCGGTGATCGAAGGAGAAGCGGTGTATTCAATCCGATATGACCGTAAGCTAGCGTGGCTGAACCCCTGAGCAGTTCACTTCACATATCTGGTTTGAATGCTGGATAGGCATTCCTTCATGCGTAGCATCTTCGGCAAATAGAGCTGACTTGACCCAAAGCCGTTGTGCTCCAATTTGAGGTCTCGCCTTGTTCACGGATGCGTGCCCATCTAATCAATCAGTGGGGCGCTTGATCTTGACTTCACTCAAGGAAAACTTCTGTTCATTTATTTATATATTTCCTGTCCCATCCTTAGCTGGCATATAGGTAAATCTATTTAAGTTAGTAAAATTATGAATGATTAATTCTTTTATTCGTTTTAATAGTCGGTATAAAAATTGGTTCCTGTAAAATAATGAACCGTTTAATTAATCATTTCCTTTACTTCTACGATTCCAAGATTGCAGTCATATTTGTTCAAGCCTTTCATGTGAGGCACTCAGATAACTGAGACTATTAAGTGATCTTCTTATGTCAACTTGGTCTTGAAATAGGATTTGTTGTATCACCGTCTCTGTCATTTTGTTGCAAATCTTTTTCTTGCAAGAGAAATGTTTATTTAACTTTTATACAAAACACATAAACTTTTAACATAAAAAGATATTGAGCACAAAGCGATTTATATACTACCAGAAGCAACACCATTCAACGTTTAAAAATTATAAAGGAAATGAATTAATTAAATGGTTTCTTGGCCTCTATTTTAATTAAATGCTTTATTTACACTTTATTGAATCTATGTCCGTCTCTGAAACTTAGAAGTCAAGATGCTCAAGGTAACACCGATCAGCTGACAAACTTTATATTTGCAGTAATTCCCTCTCTTTCTGTCTCTCTCTCTCTGTCTGTCTGTCTGTCTGTCTGTCTGTCTGTCTGTCTCTCTCTCTCTCTCTCTCTCTCTCTCTCTCTCAAAAAGAAGCTTCAGCAATGTTAACAGTACTGATCACATTTTCATTTTCTTAAACTTGACATTAACGGACCTTTGTTTGTTATTCGTTGCAAGAATCATTCCTCAAAATATTAACTAATTTCGAAGCTGAGACCAACCAAAGTTTCCACTATTATCGACCGACAATGGAACACAAGGAAGTTTAAAAGGTCCACATAAACACATACACGCGTCACTGTTCATTTTTTAAGGACAACACCGTTCCTACTTGGTGAAGTTAGAAATTTACTTGTGATTTTTATATTTTTAAAGAGTTTTACAAGTTCTACGCGATGTGGTGGATCAATATCCAGTTTTGTTATCTTGATTCAATTAGATTTCTAATAACATGATTCAATTTCATAGCATCACGAACATGAATAATTGTAGAATATGGAGGGTAGGGTTAGCAATTAAATTTATTGAGGGATTTCCAAGTTCGCTCCCGACGTAAAGTGGATCTCGTTTATACAGGATACGATGGTTGAATTGTCGTCTAAATGAGGCCAAAATGAAAATAACACTGACATCTCATTTGAACAGATATACAGAGTGCGATGGATAAATTGTCATCCAAATGTGGCCAAAATGAAAATAACACTGACATCTCATTTGAACAGATATACAGAGTGCGATGGATAAATTGTCATCCAAATGAGGCCAAAATGAAAATAACACTGACATCTCATTTTAACATATATACAGGGTGTGATGGATGAATTGTCCTCTAAATGATGCACAAATGAAAACAACATTGACATCTCATTTAACAGGTATAAATTTATCGTAGACCCATTAACAAAAAGAAATCAACTTCTATTCCCAAATGTTCTCGTCAAGGTTAGACTAGGATTTTAGTTTATGTCCGACAGTGGCAATATATATTAACACCGCCTCTACAACGGTGTCAAAGAATCTCCCCTTGAGGTTGTCTAGTAGATCAGATTTCCAGATGACATTCACTTTATTCAAGGTGGCCTAGTCTTTAGCTATGCATATTTTCACATCTTTATCGGTGGAAATTATCTCACTTCCTAGGCATGTAAAAAATTTGACAAATTTTATTGATTCACCTGAGACAATTTGTACTGAGCCTTGCTGGTTGAAGACTATGAATTGAGTCTTAGGGGAAATGACATCGGGCCCAACATGGTTGACAATAATGTAGGGGAACTGTGGCATTGGTGTTAGTGTCTGCAGTGATAGTCATGTCATCGGCGCAGTCAATATTTGCCAACTTTCTGCAGGATATCAACTTGAGAATCATAGTGATAAAGTAAAACCTAGATGAAGATCTTTAACAAGTGCAAAATTAATAAGTTTGTTGAATTGGTATTCTTAATAAAGTAACAAAATTAATCAAATGTATTTCTCCTGGTCAGTTCAATTTAGCTATGCCCAGTGTATGAAATTCAAACAAGCTTATCATCATATCAACAAGAAAGAACTAGAAAATAGATGCCCAGGGAAAAATATTGCTTATACAGAAATACAGAATACAGAAATTCTACTGAAGTTAGAGAATTTCTATTACAATTTTATCAAAATTATTTTACCCAAGGCAAGGCAATAAAGCTACTAAGGCAGAAGAGGTTAATAGCTGTGAAAGAATGCGAAAAAAAATTGTTAAGGAGAAAGAACAATAAATGAACAGGAATCAAGAAGACAGAAAATAACGATTGACATTGAATCAATTTTTTGAAGATCAAGGATGAACGGAATGTAAGAAGCTGGAATAGGTTTCTATCAGCGAGAAGTGTGATAGAAAAAAACTGTTAAAATAAAACTTACGGTTATACCAAGCAATTCTAGTCGAAAAATAACACCAAACTGCCCCTGGGAAAGTGACTGAAGCCCAGATACCAGATCAGAACCGATAACATCACATATTGTTCTTTGTATTTTATTCAGTCAGTTAAGTGCCATACGTGAAACACGCTTGGGCGATCATGTCTCGAAAGAGACATAAGTGACTGGGCAGAAGATTATCCCGCATTATCCCATTGCTTTCTGCGGTAGACCGGTTGCCAGCCAAGGCTATAGAACCCAATCTGTCCTGTTATTTAACCCATAACTGGAAGGAAGAGACGGATTAATACCTTTCCCAAGGGTATTTGCGCGTAAGTAAATGCAATGAATTCAACTGGAATTCGAACTCGGCTCCCCGATTTCTCGTTCCGAGCCGATTTAAGAATCTCAAAATACATATCAAAAGCATCAGACCAGATATGGTCGCAGTATTAGAAACATAAACAAATGGTAAAGTTATAAACACTTAATGCAAATTCTGTAGGGATAAATGTCTAGTACAAAGTACAACAAAGTGAACCAAATTTCCAAGCAGAAGACCTAAAAAATTGATTCAATAAAGTATTTCTATTCCATGCCAGCAGAGAATGTTATACCAAGAAGGTACAATGAATCAGTCTCTTGGAGCTTAGCATTAGCCATACTGATGGATGTCATGGATGTCAGAACTATTCAATAAAATTTACTTTTCACTGTAGGATGGTCATTCAGTTCGTAATTAAAACAAAATAATAAATGGTTTTTGCAGTATCATATAATAATTTTGCTTGTTCCTTCCTTAGTTAGTTAATTACGTAGTTCGTCCGTCCATTACGCCACTGAAGAAATATAACACACTTACTCTCTACACAAGCTTTTTCTTCCCCTCTATCTTTCTATAATCTCCTCAGCCTTTCTCTCACTTTTGCCAAACGGAAGGATAGTAAAGAGCGAGAGAGTAGAAGGAGAGAGCCTATAGCATTACCGTATCAGTAGTAGCTTAAGTTGCTGTTGTTGTTGTTGGTGGTGGTGGTGGTGTGTGTGCGTGTGTGTGTGTGCTGTACAATATAGTAAAAATAGGGAGGTTTGTTGTCGTATCCCGCGACCTAATAAAATTGGTCATTACTCAATCGGTCTTTTCTGTTTACAATGGACATAAGAGCCATGATTTTTCACTAAAACGAAGCATTTTCTCTTTCAAAATTTATCACAAAATAGCGTACAGTATTTTGGTTATGGTCTGTGCATACACCGCCTAATATAAGATTACAGTAAAGTCACTTCTATGAACATTACTTTTATAGATATTTGAATAAAATTACACTGTGTTATCGTTATTTTACTATCCAATACCTTTATGTTTGAAGACATTACTATTATTTGTAGTATGACAAAGTAAAATTTTTCCAGGAAATTATAATTATTCTTCCGTTGGAAATTCCACAGGTTCCGCTAGTTTACATTATTCGGACTATTGTCCTCAAATTTGTTGCCCACTTGCATTGCCTTTATCAACTGGTAGTATGATGATGCCCTCATTCCTCTCTAGGGCCCTGATTGCCAGCTCCTCCTCTTTCGTGATGTTTGATTTGGGTGGCTTGGCTTTCTCCAGTGTCTCACTTTCCATATTAGCTCATTTGCCTGAGCCTGAGGGGTTTTCAAGACTATTTCCTCGATGCGGGCAATGATGTCTAAGTATGGTATACACCTGATGGTTGTTGCGAAAATAAGACCCTTGTTCAGCATTAACTCTTCAGAGGTACTCAACTGATGTTGACTGACGTTGAGAACTGCCCGCACAGGTGGATGATGGACCTCATGTGTCCTCTTCAGGTCTTTTAATCTATTTAGTTTCCGTATTTGGCGGACCTTGACTGCGTCGAATTCTTGCCTAAATGATTTGTCCAACTCGTGCCGGATCCTTTTTCGGTCTTCTTCATCAGTGATCCTGCTGAGGCAAGAAAGATGAAGACAATAATCCGAATAATGTAAATACTGTAAATACAACCTCATCTCAGAAATATAGACAAATATAGGTAAGTTATCTATTAATCATCACAAACAATTACTCCTACCCCCCTATTAGCATGGATTAGGTTAGTTTCCCTGAAAGCAAAACACTGCGCCTCCTCGGATTAACTCTCACAACAGACCTAGAGTAGAATGAATATATAGAATTCATAGTTAAATCCGCTGCTAAGAACGTCGGTTCTCTGTGTAGGGCCAAGAAGTTGTTTTTTTTTCCCGTCTGAAACAATCCTTCATATATATAAATCTACCATCCGCGCGTGCATTGAATACTGCTGCCATATCTGGTTGAGGGCTCCTCCTATCCACCTAGGTGTCCTTGACAAAATCCAACGGAGAATCTGTAATTTGATAGACCCCGACTTGGCAGGTCAGATACAGTCACTTTCTCATCAGCGCAATGTGGCTTCCATGTGTCTCTTCTACAAATACTTTCACGGCTTCTGCTCTGATGAACTTAGCTCACTGCTGCCCCCTATATATGAATTTACTTGAACCACAAGATTAGCAACTAGATCCCACCCTTTTACTGTGAAACCAATAAATTGTAAACGCAAATTCTACTCCAACAGCTTTTTTTCTCGCAATTCCCGCCTGTAAAATTCCTTTCCATTTACTTGCTTCCCCGACAGCTACGATCTCCAAGAATTTAGATGTAAAGTCAATAGTCATCTCTTACTTCACTAACCTGCATCCTCTCTCTCTCGTGCTCCTTTCTTCGTCTGGCACCCCCCTATAACCTATTACTCTTTCTCATAACTTCCCTCCTATGTAACCCTCTGCACAACAGTGACAGTAAAATGCCTTGCTTGGGGCAATATGATTATAAAAAAAGTGGTTTTTGGTTGTTTATTGAATGGTAATTACCTACATGCATTTTAACCTTTTATTATCTGTGAGTCAAGTATCTTTTGTCTTTTTAACTGTACGAGAAAACTTTACTTTTAAATAATCGTGATCTCTGTTAGAGAATGAGAAAAAAGAAAAGACACATTTTCACTTTAGCTAAAATAAATTGAAAAAAAAACTAAGGCAAAACTCATGAAAATTTTGTTCGTTTTTGAACAATCAAATAAAATCGAGAATTGAATGTTTTACGCCATTTTCAATGGAAAGTGATATTGCATTTTTTTGTTTTAATTAGATTTTATTTTCTTTGGGATTAAAGTCATTATTTTCTCTCATAAAATTAAAATTCTCTGTGCACCAGTTTTTGATAAAGGTTTTCGTTTTTCCCGACCAACACGCATAAATATTCAAATAGTTTTCTTTTTGAACATTTTTTCTACAAAATGGTGGCTATACAAATTCCTCAATTAACGCTTGCTCATATCCTGCTTCTATTTTTGCACCTTGTAGTCCGTAGCCTAACACGTGATTATAAGCTCAATTTTAGTATGTAATTTTCACTGTCTGTATATGCTCCAGGAATGTTCACCAATGGATTAAGTGCATTGACAAAGAAGAACATTATATTAAACAATAAAATAAATAATAAGTCTGATCGTTTCGATAAGGTCAAAATTGGCAACTGATCTTAGAAGTGACCTAAAATCTGCTGGGGCAAAAAAAAAACAAAAAAAAAGCTTGTTAATTTTAACGTCTAAAAGAAACTAGCCTCTATGAAACATCTAAGAAACTATTTTCTGACATCCACCACTATGGCTGATGCTAACCTCCAGGAGAGGGTTTGTTGCTTCTTCTCGAACTAACATTCTCGGCTGACATGAGATAGAAATACAATAGTAAATTAATTGCTAAATCTGCTGCTAGAAAATTTGGTTAACGGTGTTGTCCTAGAAAATGTCTTTTTCCAGAATCTATCGTACATATTAATGTCTACCATTCGTCCATATTTTGAATATTGTTATCACATCTGGCCTCGTGCTTCTGCCGTTTATTTAGAGATTATTGATAAAATCCAAACGATAATCTGCAATGTTACTCTTCCTGACCTGGCATTCTGGTTTCAGTCACTTTCTCATCACTGTATTGTAGCTCCACCTGTACCTTTTCTATAAATATTTTCACAGTAATGGTTTTGATGAACTTTCTATTTGGAATCTACACTTTATTAATTTAAGCCCAGTACTAGATTGGCGGCAAGGTCTCGTCATTTTACAGTTGAAATGGCAAAATGTAACTGTAACTTCTTTGTTAACAGTTTCTTTTCTCGCACGGGAAGTAAGAAACCAGAGAGAGTTTCACGGGTAAAAGTGCGATAAAAGAAACTATTAGAATAGAACTTAAGGTTCATCTAGCTAGTTCAACAGTAAAACAGTGAGGCTTAGCTGCTCATCTAGTAAACCCATGCTTAAATTTATGAAGTGACGCTACATTGGAGGAAAAATCGGGAGAAGAATTACCATGAAAATATTCATAGAAAAGATGGAGGGAGGCCAATTCATGGCGGTAGGAAACTGGCTGAACGTGAGATGCCGGGTTAGGACCAATAACATAACAGACCCTTCTTTGGATTATGTCGAGAATCTCGAGATATATATCTAGAGCATTAGATCAGATATGGCAGTAATATTTAATGCACCCTCTATTAGAAGCATTTGCTTGATAGATTCCGGTGAGAAAAATGCCTCGCTCGACACAGTGAACCAACCTTCTGAGCAGCAGAGCTGACAACTCTTTCAATGCAAACATTCAGTGTGAAACAAGAGCAAAAAGGCGTAATAAGATTTTCGTTTAGGAGGCGGGAAAATTGACAAGTCATTTCTTGCCCCAGTTAACAACTGACAGGAGGTCATTTTCGTGAGCAGCTGCCAATTTTATTTGGATGAACATATTAGAATTACTATTAAGACAGGAGTAAATGGTTATGTCGAGTTGGAAGTTATTGTCAAATGCAAAAGAAAGTAAGAGTACTGACCAACAAATAGAATTGTCAAAGTTTGCAATAAACATTAAAATAAAAGCAAACAAATAATATGTGCAAGACAAATTAACAGTAATAAACCAAAGCAACAGTAATATAGCAAAAGGTTCATAAACTGAAAACTTCGACACACAAAAGCAGATTCTGACAAGCAAACATAACGCTCAAATAGCACCAAAAATGTTTGCAATAAAAAGCCATGCATTTTGAAACATCTTGCTCTCAACAAAATAGGAGGCCAAACGATTGGCGGGAAGTATTTTAACGATTAATGCCTCAGACTCCAAACGGAGTACATGGTCACATGCAAGACGCAAATTACTATGCATGGGACGCCGTTGTACAATCCAGAGGACTATCTGATACTGTTCTTTGCAAAATACAAGAAGGTGAACTAAGTCTCACCGATAATAAGCAAATGAAGATTTGTGACCGGAGACGTGCCGTTACAAGAGACCTTGACAATGGAACCTTTTTTAAACAGCCCAAATGTGATGACTGTCATCGGTGTGGCCTTGGTTTAGAAAAATAGCCCCACACGACTTCTACTTCAGGTGCGATATTTCTGGAGCTATCTGAGCGAGTTGACGGCTCGTATCGACCTGAAACATTTCAAGTCCATCAATTTCGCATACGCGTGCGATAATGTTCCCTGGGGTGAAACGAAGCAAGAATGGTGGTGTGAACGTCGCAGATGGAGGAAATCTTGCAATACAAACGTTATTCACATCAGTATCTGGTCGGATTCTTTCTGTATCAGCTCATGATAAAAATCAGATCTGATATAAAATGTTTGCTATCGACAGATTTCTACCAAAGATGGGTAAAAGCGGTGAGCTTAATTCGATTGAACAAGGCTAGCCTTGATTTTCTCTTTTTAAGTCCCCTTTGACGCAATGAGCGGTTTCCTGACGAACCCTTCCCTGATTGAGATAGACTCTCGTTTTTTTGCTAAGATAAAGCGAATAAGTTCCATTAGCGACATGTTCCTGGCATTCTCATTTGCTATGATCCATATCGTGATTCCGAAACTCTCCAGTTTGATTCGGTTCGATTCGTTTTGATTTACGGCTTATCAGCACAAAAAAAGGTCATTTAACGCCCACAAAACTTTTCAAATTTTTACAAATAGAATATGCATTCTTTGTAAAAAATCATTTTTAGATCAGGTTTCATTCACATATTTTTGTAAAGAGGGTTTTGTCGATAGTCTGATTTACTACTGATATATATATTTTGTGACAAGACGTGTGTCGAAGATGCCTTTCCTCAAAATGTGTCCTGAAAATGTCAACTCTGTTCTTTCTTTCCTTCTTCTTCTATGTGCCCTGTCCTTTCAGGACGTAGACGATCATGGCTTTCCACGTCTCCTTATCCCTGGTGGCTCTGAGCACGCCTTCTCCTGTTACACCATGCAATCCTCGTTCCGTCATCCACCTGATTAGGACGTTCAAATATGTTATCCGTTACTTTCCCCTGTCTCTTTTTCCCTCTATCTGGCCTGTTAGTATCAGGTTCTCCAAGCCCTCCTTCCTCATTGCATGTCCCAGAACTTCAGCTGTCTCTTCCTGATGCTCAATATTAATTTTCTTTTCGTTTCCATCATTTCCAAAACTTCATCATTTCTCACATGCTCGATCCATGATATTCGCAGCATCCTTCTGTAGAAACACATTTCAGTTGCTTCAAGTTTTTCTTTAATCTTTGATGATATTGTCCAGCATTCACTGCCATATTGAAGAACTGACAACAGTATTTCCAAAAGGTCGCCCATCTAGGTACTGACCAGGCTAGACATTGTTTCAACTTGATATTTTTTTTTAATCGTATCACCCCGAGCAAGGCGGTAACGCCACTGATTTGCAGGGGGCTACGTAATAGTGAAAAGATCGGAAAAGAGAAAGCCGGAAACCATATCCTAAACAGGGAACAAGGGATGAGCCTCTTAACCTGTTCAATAGACATGGGTGGAGTGTGAACCGGGCGATAGATAGATCTATCTACTCCAATTGAAAAAAAAAAAAAGAAGAAAACAAAGTGAGAAGATTGGAAAAGAGAAAGCCGGAAACCACATCCTAAACAGGGAACAAGGGATGAGCCTCTTAACCTGTTCAATAGACATGGGTGGAGTGTGAACCGGGCGATAGATAGATCGTATAGCTGTAAACCCTTTCTACTACCCGCAGAATCAAGCTTATAACACCTGTTATTCCCAAGCGGTCATTTTGGTACTGTTCAGGCTAGACTTTACTTATTACGGTGATCGTACGAGGAACGGGTGTTTCAACGTGATACGGCCGTAAGACATTCCATCTGCATATCCGGACTTACAGTAGCTGGTATTCTCAAGCGGTCACCAAGAGACAGATGAAATTTCTCTGACGCGTATTGAGGAAAGAGGGATAGGAAAATTTAATACTCACAGAACAAATTCAAAGGAAGATGGACAAAAGAATACAACGCATAACCTATTTAAAATAAGAAAGAAACAATTGAAATTTCTAAGGCACATAATGAGGAAGGGAGGTTTGGAAAATCTGATACTCACAGGAGAGATTGAAGCCAAAAGGGACAAAGAAAAAAAAATGCATGACCTATTTAAAATAAGAAAGAGTTGAAATTTCTAGGGCACTTAATGAGGAAAGAGGGTTTGGAAAATATGATACTCACAGGACAGATTGAAGACAAGAGAGACAGAGGAAAACAATGAATAACCTACTTAAAATAAGAAAAAGACAGTTGAAATTTATCGGACATATATTGTGGAAATGAGGATTGAAAAATTTGATACTCACAGGACAAACTAAGAGCAAGAGAGAAAGAAAACAACGCATAGAGTTACTAGCACACCCTTGGAAATGGATTGTAGAACAGAGTTTAGGAGAGATTTTTAAAAATACAATACTCACCAACGTCCTGAACATGGAAAAAGATGAAATACTTGTGTCATCAGCATAAATACCGAGGTAGATACAGATGAAAGCGGAAAGACCGCTGATGAAGGTAAGAACCATATAGCTTCAAGTATAGAACTCTGGAAACACCAACATTGAATTAAAAGTTACAGAAGTCTGACCGTTCGAGGCGTTTTTCATGACACAATTTCTTAGGAACAACTGGATTAAATCGCATATCAGGCCTAAAGATACCACAGCCATAGAGATTGTGAAGACGGCCAGACTGCCAAACGTTGTCTAACGCCTTCGAGATATACCACCTACAAAACCCTGTCAAATGCCTTCGAGATATATTACCTGCCAAATCCTGTCGGAAAGCCTCTATGCGACCACTAGGAGATGCAGAGGAAGGCCTTTACTCGGTTCAATATGAGAAACAAACTACATAACAGTTCAGTAATATTTTCTTTTTTTCTGGCGGAATTTTCTTGTTTCTTTATACTTTGCTTAGTTTTTGGAAGACACAATTTATTACATAAAAGTTCAGAACTTTTTCCTTTGTTTCTAATAAGATTTTCCCGTTTCTTTATACTTTGCTTAATTTTTGGAAGCAGTATTTTATTACATAACATTTTACAGTTGAGTTTGCTTGGTGCCATCGTAAATTCTATGTTAAGTTTCTTCTCTCGCACTTTTCGCTTGTGAAACTCCCTTTCGGTTCCATGCTTTCTAGACACCATTAATCCGCAAAATATTAAGTGTAAGGTCAATCACTATTTACTGTCTGAGAGTGAAAGGATTTTGGAGAAAGAGAAAGAAAATAACAGGATTCACGGAGACAGAAGATGTTGATTGATGTTGTATTTAGATTTTAAAAATCGTAATTTATTGGAGAGCAACAAACCGGAAGAGATTTACATAAGCAAAAAGTGCAAAAGAAGAAACTGTCAACATAGAACTTACGGTTAGATCCTTGCAATTTCAAAGGTAAAATTATGAGACCGAGTAGCAATCTTGTACTTTGCTTAAATTCGTTAAGTCGAGATATCAAAAAGAAAAAGAAAAAAGCTTTACAATAACCAGTTATTAAATTGAGGGGAAATGTTTTTACCAATAATCGCCTACATCCTGAAAAAATATAGACTACTATTTTTTAATTATTTTAACATTGCAATGAATTTTTTTTTTAAATGCTGAAAATGCCACGGCGAAATTTACTATAGGAATGCATTGAAAATCAGGAAGAAAGGGATTGTCATTGATCAGGAATGAATGCAATCATTACTGATAAAATAGAACTATTATATTTATAATGTAAATGCATTGCTAAGGATTTTACTACAGGAATGCATTGAAAATCAGGAAGGAAGGGATTGTCATTGGTCAGGAATTAATGCAAACATTACTGATAGAATAGGGCTATTATATGTATAATGTAAATTCATTGCTAAGGATTTTGTCCATCGAATTCACCCAAGCAAGGCAGTAAAGTAGATGATAATCAGGTTCAACATTGAAAATCGGAAAGAAAATTATTGTCAATCGTCATGAATGAATGCATGCATTGCCGACAGAATCGGGGTATAATATGATCATTAAATCAGCTAAGAATTGACTGGCAAATATCCCCTACAGTGAGGGATACACTTTTTACACTGGTAAATTGCTTGTTAACAATCTTATCGCAGTAATTACACTTGTAAAAGTGTATACTCTTAATAATCATTAAAAAATTACAATAAAATTTCCTTAATCTGACGCTGGAATTGAACTTCGGACAGCAGAACCATTATTTCAACTCTCGCTTCATACCGCTATCATTGGGGCAAAATAGGTCAGAACACTAATTTCAAACACAGAATGAGTTCGGACAATTGAATTAAAGTGGACTTACGTCTGTTAAGAGGACGACCAGAATTAATGACAAGTCAACACAGGTCAGTCAAAGGCAGGAATTCTGGACTTTGTCTGGAATTATTAATCAAGTTTGCTCTCAGAAAGCACTTGAAGGTGTTGCAAATGAAAGCCGAGGCAAAGTGGGGGGAATGCAAGACACCGGCAACTGAACTGGCGCCGAGGCAACTCAGTAGCAGAAAAATATAACTTTCTTTTATAACCGAATAAAAATAATTTATTAAGAATTAAAACTTTATTTTTCTTTAAATAAGACATTTGATATGGAATTATGTAAAATATGAACCAGATTTTTTCTTTTTTTTTTTTTTTTTTGGTTTTTAATTATTTTCATTAAAATGAATCGTAATGTCATGGGCGGATGTTCGTTGTGGTGCAGTGGATATCGGCTTGGAACGAGAAATCGTGGAGCCGAGTTCAAATTCCAGTTGAATTCATTGCATTCCCTTACGCGCAAATATCTTTGGGAAAGGTATTAATCCGTCTCTTCTTTCCAGTTATGGGTAAAATAAAAGGACAGAGTGGGTTCTATAGCATTGGCTGGCAACCAATCTACCATAGAAAGCAATGGCAACCTGCTGCGGGATAATCTTCTGCCCCGTCAGTCATGTCTCTTTCGAGACATGATCGCCCAAGCATGTTTCACGTATGGCACTTAACTGAATGTCATTCACTTTTAATAACGTAAATTGAAATATAAAAATAATTCAATAATTTGAATAACTTACAAAATTGTATTTTATTTTTATTTTTATAATAATATTTTAGAATGTCGATTTACTTTTTAAAACAAAATCATTTTCGATTTACTTATTTATTTATTTATTTAATGATTAAGAACAAAAAGCTCCTTCATATTGTTTTGTATTTTTCGATTTTATTTTAGTAAAAATCAAATTATCTTTGAGTACCCTAACAAATTGACATTGCGTACCCTAACAAATTAACCTTGAGCTAATATTTTAAGTTTATATTTATTTGAAGAAGTTTAAATTAACCTCGAGAACGCTAAAAAATAACTTGAGTACCCTATTAAATTAACCTGAGTACCCTAACATAAAAATCTGCGCGGGAAAAGAGAGAGAGTTGATATGCCTGAAAAAAAAAGAGCGAGAGAAAAAGGAAATTTATGTTCATAGGATTTCGTTGACCTTTTAGCAGTAACTTTGGACAGCAGAAGTAGGGTAGACGATTGAAGGCAGTTTCTTTGAAGTTGCTGATTGTTGCAACGAAATCATCTTTAAAAAGGGTGAATTTACTGAATTTTTTGTCGCCTATCACTGTTTATATTTCCTTTAAAAGCTCATGTTTTAGGATTTTTCAACCCCACCACCACCAAAAAAAAGAACATTTTCATTACTTTATTATGTGGTATGGTTCTCTACTACATCCGTGGAGAAAAGGATTCAATGAAATTGGTTTTGTAATTTTCAGTTGTTATTTATTGTGTGGCTATGTGATACTATGGAGTCTTCTGTTGGATGGACCGACAGGTGTTTGCTTTTCAAATCGGTTTTCTAAGTCACGTCCACTTTAAACAAAGATTAATCAAAACTAAAGGGGTCACAGAAAGGATTTTTAGGATCAAGTGACAACATAATCGGAAATGGGCTATATCCCAGTGTTAGTTAAAACGATCATTCTTGGAATCAGGGACAGTGCTAGTTTGCCCTTAGCGAAAGACGGACGTTTACTTGTCCCGGTTCCGGTTGTATTTCGTGTTGACAATCACCATTTCGGAATGAGAACATGGGCGATGAGTTGGTAGGTGAGGAAGAACTGACAGAGCAGCGGTTCTCTAAAGTTTCACCTTCCTACCCAGCTGAACAAACAAGCAAAGCCCTAAATAGAACACCGACATAAATTTCGGAAACAGGATTTGCGTTCTTATTTCTCAATGTGGCTTTTCTTTCCTTGTGTTACCATGTTTCCGTGCAGCAGGTTTAGGGTTAGGGTTAGGTTTCTCAGCTTTCAATAGACATCGACGAGATCGAAGACTGAAATGCAACGTGGGTGTGTTTATTAGACGGTCAGTAGAATATAACACTCTTCACTCCAGTTCACATGTTTCTCGCGGGCCCGACGAATTTAGACCCAACAAATTTCCAAGTCGGTACCAAGTGCCAGCAATCCACCGTCCGCCCTGTTGTGATTTTTGACCTCGGAGAATAACCGGGTTGACTTCGGTTCGATAGGACCTGATGAGAGTGCAGGAAGCGGAGTGGTGGTTTATTAGAAGCAGGATCAAAAGAAAAAAAAGACAATAGACGATTAAAGGATTAAAGACCAGAGTTGTCTCACTCATTCAAGTCTTTATATACACGCAATATTAGCATTAAGGATAGAGATAGATAGATAGAGAGAGAGAGACAGAGAGAGAGAGAGACAGAGAGACAGATAGAAAGACAGACAGACTGAAAAGATAAATCGACAACAGGTGGGATCGGCTTTCACGGCACTTTGACTGTTGTTCGCTTGACTTCTTTTGCGACCAACTGGAGGTTCGTGCTCACTACATACCGGCTTGTGCCTACTTCTGACGCGTTGTCTGCTGAGCTTTCGCTTGCTTCCAGGGACTTCTGTTCTCAGGCTTCCGGCCACTTCAGGTATTCTCAGGGATTTCGAAATCAATTCGCCAATCCTCTTGGTAGTTTCGAAAACGCCTTTTCTCGGTCTGTGTGGTGTAGTGGATATCGGCTTGGAACAAGAAATCGGGTTGCCGAGTTCGAATTCCAGTTGAATTCCTTGCATTCACTTGCGCGCAAGTACCCTTGGGAAAGGTATTAATCCGTCTCTTCCTTCCAGATATGGGTTAAATAACAGGAGAGATTGGGTTCTGGCTGGAAACCAATCTACCGCAGAAAGTGATGGCAGCCTACGGCGGAATAATCTTCTGTCCAGTCAGTCATGTCTCTTTCGGAACATGATCGCCCAAGCATGTTTCATGTATAGCACTTAACTGACTGATTTTCTGTGCTCTGTTTGCTCGAGTGTGTCTGCCTTCGTTTTTCTTTTTCTGCTGCTCTACTGTTAAGCTCAACAACTCTGCTATAATTTTCTCTGCTCTGTAACTCTGATTATATAGAAGTCGATTGGGTAGTCATCTCCTCGTTCTCTTTTTCTCTCACGTAGACCTGCACGGGGTGGAATTCAACAGGACAGTCAATCGCCGTTTATGTCGTCATCCAGGACCTTCAACTCTTCCTTTTCTCCGGCTAACTCTTCCCCGACCATACACGCAGATCCCTGAGTGGTCAGTTTGCTAGAGAAAAAAAACACACGCGCCATTAATTTCTTCGACAATGGTCAGTTGGTCGTGCGGAACTATTAGACGCCGCTAGGTCTGGCCTTGCCATTGTCCCCGCAACAAGAAAAGATTCCGAGTTTTATTCTGCGGTCACTTCAAAAAAATATCGATAAAGAAAGGATAATTTATTTTCTCTCATTCCCTGCCGTGACTTTTCATTTCTTATCTCGTCCTTAACTGATGTATTTTTCGAATCTTAATTCACGATCATTTTCAATTAATCCATTAATTCTACCAAGCCAATTATAGCCTCATTTTAGTCTCTAATTTCGCCCTGCGTTTCCTCAGCTCGTAACCTTATCAAATTAGCTATTGTTCTAATTGTGCCGACCATTCTCTCTGTCACAGAAAGCTTGTAATAGGCGCGTTATATGTTTACAACTGGTGCCGGGACAAAACATCAATTCGACCCTAGAGAATGGCTGAGAATATCGGAAAAGCAGATACACTCTTGTGCGAATTAAGTAAAATAACTGCTTTAGTCTAGGATGCGGGTTGTGGTGCAGTTGACATCGGTTCGGAACAACAAATCGGAGAGCCGAGTTCGAATTCCAGCTGAATTTGTTGCAAATACCCTTGAAAAAAAATTAATCCGTCTTTTCCCACTAGCTATGGGTTAAATCCCAGGATAGAATGGGTTCTATAGCTTTGGTTGGCAACGAATCTACTGCAGAAAGTAATGGCAACCTACTGTGAGAAAATTTTCTGTCCACTCAGTCATGTCTCTTTTGAGGCATGATTGCCAAAAGCGTATATCACGGATGGCACTTAACTGATTGACTGAATATAATAGTTGGAAACATGATTAAGGCTATCTATAGGGCATAAAGTGGGGGACCGGTTTTCTATTGTTATGAAGTAATAAACCGATCCCCCAATAATTGCTACTTAATAATATGATACATCTCTGCTCCCTCTAGGCAACCAATCTACTGCAGAAAGTAATGGCAACCTACTGTTGGAAAATTTTCTGTCCAGTCAGTCATGTCTCTTCTGAGACATGATCACCCAAGTGTGTATCACCTATGACACGTTACTAACTGATTGACTGCTTAATTTCCTTTCTTTCACCATACGTTCTGTTCTAGACGTACTGAAGTTCCAGGGTGTAATCAATTTCTTTCTTTTTTTTTTTTTTTTTTTTTTTTTTCAGATTAGGTATTTGCAGTTGTGTGCAGTAATATGAATCTATTTTCGGGGTGTATGATGAAGTTTGTTTGGTCTTTGCATCATCCGTGATTGGATCAAATTTTTATTACGCCCAGACACTATTGTCTCGACTGTTGACTGGTTGTCATACGGCCATTGTCTGTAATGGACTTTACTTCAAGGAAGGGTACAAATATAGTAGCGCTTCACGAACACACTGACAAGCTTTACGGAGGAATCGCGGCTATTGTTGGTGTCAGCCGTTCAACTGTCATTTGTGTCATCAAAGCGAAGGAAAAGAAATTGGATAAATCTGTCCAAAACGTAAAAGAAAATCTGGTCGGAAAAGAAAAACAACGCCGGGAGATGATGTATACATGATCAGAGAAAGTGCGAAAGATCCTAGAAAGACCTTATTCGTTTTGTTTCAATTAATTTCCACAAGGATCTATCTATCTATCTATCTATCTATCTATCTATCTATCTATCTATCTATCTATCTATCTATCTCTGTCTTTTCAGATCTATCTATCTATCTATCTATCTATCTATCTATCTATCTATCTATCTCAAGTCTTTTCAGATCTATCTATCTATCTATCTATCTATCTATCTATCTATCTCAAGTCTTTTCAGATCTATCTATCTATCTATCTATCTATCTATCTATCTATCTATCTATCTATCTCAGTCCATAAAAGCGGTCGGAAGAGAAAAAAAAATCACCAAGAGACGACGTGATTAGGAAAAGTGTGAAAGATCCTAGGAAGACCTTACTCGTTTTGTTTCAGTTAATTTGCACAAGGGTGTAGTTTGTATAACAAAATAAAAGTGAATTCGTCAGGAAAATTTTTGATAAAACCGGCTGTAAAAACAAAGTCTGGCCTAGCAAGGAGCGCATACGAGAAACCCACCACACGAACTGTAAGGGAAACAGGCAGCAAAGGCATCACCCACAAAAAACGAAAAAGGAACAAAATGCTACGTGAAGTGATCATTTGCCCGTAGGGCATGGGGAAAACTCTGACGAGGGTGGCGTCTTATGTTTACAACAGTGATTATCAACTACCGTGCTGCAGCTCACGCGTGTACCGTGCGATTCTCTTAGGATTGTCACGGCATACACACACACACACACACACACACACACACATACATACATACATACATACACACACTCAAACGCACACACATATATATATATATATTCTACAGGTCAATCTATAAAGTTTTTAACACGTCCATTAATCACTTCTCTCCTCTACCTCTTCCCTCTTTTTGTTCAAATTCTAACTGACAACTTACAACTCGAATTTCCCATTTCCCACCCCACCTACCTCTCACACATAATTCGCCAATATAAGATAAAGAATTTTCATTTTCTTTTCATACTACCTGATGAGACATTGTCCTTTCAATGTCGAAACAAAATGTACACTTTGTAGTAGATAATAATTTGTACATGTTCTAAACTATAATTTATAATAAATATTCACAGCTCTATTTTATATTCAGCACTGTTTTAAATTAATATTTTGAATGTTGTTAACTTTTTATCGCTTCACGGGCAACCAACAGCGGCACAGCGATCTTGGTGTTGGGTGTGGCGCCTCCTAGTTAGTAGTAGTGGTCGTCGTGTGGTTCCGGTCATGTCCTTCTTGCCGAGCCCCGGCAAGTCCTGCCTGCCGGCCTGCCTTATTCACTTAGATATACTTTTATATATATAACTGTGATATATAATTTCCATTTTCTTTTTGCACTACCCGATGAGACATAGTCATTTGTAGTAGATAATAATAGATGATAATTTGTACATGTTCTAAACTATAATTTATAATAAGTATTTATAGCTCTATTTCATATTGAACACTGTTTTAAATTAATGTTTCGAACGTTGTTAATTTTTCTTCGTTTCTTATTCACTTATATATATATATATATATATATATATATATATATATATATATACTCTGTGTCTTATTCCAGTGATTTTCAACCACCTTGCTACTCATTCTCTGTCCTGTCTTCCGTATCATTGAAAAAATCATGACTCCAACATCCAATGATCATTGATCCTCACTCCATTGACAATGGTTACACTAAAAACGCAAACCCATCTCATTTTCCAGTCTATTCCACTCTAACCACACCAGTTTCCATTCCCACTCCTACACCTTCACAGTCTTCACAAAAGCAGGACTCATGAAGGTCGGTTCACTGTGCAGGGCCAGGAAGTTTTTCCCGTTTGAGTCCATCCTGCACATATATAAATCTACCATCCGCCCATGTATTGAATACTGCTACCACATATGGTCGGGTGCCCCTGCTATTCACCTCGGGGTTCTTGACAAAATCCAACAGAGAATCTGTAATATGATCGATACCGACTTAGCAGCTCGGCTGCACCCGCTCTCTCACTGGCGTGACGTGGCTTCCCTGTGCCTCTTCTATAAATACTTTCACGGCTTCTGCTCCAATGAACTTAGATCACTGGTGCTCCCTAGGTATGAATTTACGCGAGCTACTAGATTAGCAATTAGGTCCCACTCAGTCTGTTCATATCTATCTATCTATCTATCTATCTATCTATCTATCTATTCTCTCAAGCTCTTTTCTCCATCTACTTCACCCCCATCCTCGGTATTCTCATCCGTCTATTACCCTCCTCCTGACATTTCCTATAACTAACCCCTCTTTCTCATCACTTTCCCCTATGTAACCCCCTGCGCAACAGTGGCAGTAGAATGCTTTGCTTGAAATGAGATGATTAGAGAAAAGACAAAGAAACCCAGAAAACGCTGACAAAGCGGATAATAAAAAAAGAAATCAAACCATCTCATCACCTGCCGCATATCCGAGGAACAGGGTGCAAAGGTTTTCGGCCAGTCAAAAAATTCAAGTACCAACTAAACATGACATATAAACATAATAACTGCAGATGAAAAATACGACGAAAATCACCGAAATTTCCCAAAAGCCGAGAGGATATTAACAAGTCGTACGATCAGGCTCGGGTGCGCGACAGATATGGGGCATGATGCCATGTCAACATCCCAACGATGCCAACGATGCCATGTCAACATCCCAACCCTGACTAAATTGTTTCGACAACGATTATGTCAAATTACAGCAATATTGTGCTGAGGAGCACCTCTTCCACTTCTTCTTCTTCTATGTGCCCTGTCCTTTCGGGATGTAGACATTTATGACTTTCCACATCTCCCTATCCCAGGTTTCTCTTAGCACGCTTTCTCCTGTTACACCATGCAACCCCCGATCTGCCATCCACCAGCTCAGGCCGGTCAAGTGTGTTACATGTTGTTTCCCCTGTCTATCCTTCCCTCTACCTGGCCTGTTAGTTTCAGGTTCTCCAAGCCCTCTTTTCTCATTGCATATCCCAGGAACTTTAGCTGTCTCTTCCTGATGCCCAGTATTAATTACCTTTTCGTTTCCATCCTTTCCAAAACCTCATCATTGCTCACATGCTCAATCCATGATATTCGCAGCATCCTTCTGTAGAACCACATTTCAACTGCTTCAAGTTTTTCCTTCATCTTCGACGATATTGTCCAGCATTCACTGAAATTTTCCCTTGGATACTGGAGACCTGTCTTATGATGACATCATAAGATGTGAAATAGGTCTAGGCTCAGTAGTACAGGTTATATCGGTGTTCTTACCCCGGCCATGTTCAATACAAATGAGAAACTCTAACCGGCCTGATAATGTCACTTGGCCTGAAGTCGGTGTCTGACAGGGCGAGGATCACTCGCGATTTCAGTGGTGAATATATGTTGCGTACAGAAAACACAGTTTTCAACTCGAGACCGTGAAAGTATTATGTCTAGGGAATTTGACCCCCATTCATATTGTTTTGATTGATAATAGAGCGGAGTTTCTGGTTGGTGAACAAGTCTCAGGATGCGAAGCGTGCTCTTGTCTTTGCAGATCCGAGTCCGACAGACAGGTTTTACTTGCTGAATGAATATTACTATAAAGGACATGACGCTTCGTCTCATTGGGTTTTATGCGCCTAATGACCATGTCGAGTGGTCTGATTTGTCAGTGTATCAAGATGTTTTTGATGACATCTCGTCAGGTAGTTTTAACGGTCGATTGGAATGCAGTTTCTTGACCAAGACATAGCCTGTATAGAGGAAAGATCGGATACTAACAACCGGGACGTGAAGCCATTTCGGGACTAAAACCAACAAGTTTGATTTCAGTAAGCGTCGTAATGGATATCGACCAAGTCCTAGTTAAAAGATTTCATGTAGGGCTCTTAGGTTGATCACATTTTCATTCGATAGTTTATCGGATCATAGGCGCGACCGTGTTCCTGCAAAGTTAGATAGGCTTAAGCCTGACTACCGAAAATAGAACGCACCATTATTTGGTGACCGAGATTTCCAGGACCAGCTGCTACGAATGATACAGTGGGAATTGATGGGGACTGTGGTTAGGAATATCTGGTGGGATAAATTAATATTCAAAATTAGGTCGTCTGCTACTGATTATAGTCCGGGTGAAAAATGAAATTTAGTGAGACTAGGACCAGGGATGGAATGAAATAGCTTGCCAGCAGAGATATTGCAAGAGACGGCTAGTCTGAATTCGGTGAGCTGAAAATTGAGTAAACCACCATCCCGTGGTGATAATAGATCAGGAATATTAGCGAGCTACTAAAATACCAGCTAACTGATATTTTTTTGCGTCACTTCACTTTGACTTGCTTGTAATCTTATATCTATTCGATATATATGAATATATATAAATCTACACCGTGGCGTTGCAGTCTTAAATCTGGTCTTCATCATATATCATTCCATCGCATATCTATGCTAACCTAGTCGGGTGCTAACAAGCGATCCTGAGTTGGCCAACGACAACACATCTTGGGCGACATCGACCGAAGGTCAGGAAGGTTGGCTAGACTTAGCCAGGGGTCGTGTTATATATGTGATACATGCTTGGTCGATCATATCTCGAAATAGACATAACTGACTGAACAGAAGATTTCGCACAGCAGTTTGTTCTTACTTTCTGTGGTAGACTGGTTGACAACCAAGGCTATAGAACATAACCTGTCCTGCTATTTAACCCATAGATGGAGAGAGAAGCGACGAAATAATTCCTTTCCCAAAGGATATTTGGGCCTAAGTAAATGTAACGAATTCAACTGAAATTCAAACTCTGCTATATAATATTTACTATTGATGGTTCTTCCTTTCTCAAGGTAATCGATGAACAAAATACTTTGCGTGTCCCAAATACGGAGACCAAAAGCTTGCCTGCTGATGTTTGCGTCTTTGGTCGCTTTGGACAACTTTCACCTGCAGCTGTCAATTTAGCTGACTGCCGATTTGACTCCACAATGAAGTA
Source organism: Ascarosepion bandense (assembly GCA_037127315.1). NCBI lineage: Eukaryota > Metazoa > Mollusca > Cephalopoda > Sepiida > Sepiidae > Ascarosepion > Ascarosepion bandense. The sequence goes on along the minus strand of JBBBDQ010001359.1, from coordinate 1,035,953 downwards.
GTGGATTCATATTTCATCCCTTGTCACATATTTACACAAAAACTCCTTCTTGTTGCGTTGAAACCTTTGCAAACAACGCTTTGAATCGTTGACGCGTTGTTTTTTGATCGACTGTGAACAAACGTTGCGTTCACTTTGAACACAGCTTTCTCATGTTCATGCAAAATGGAAAATACACTGCTTTCTGATATGTTCATTTCCTCTGCTATCTCACACAACTTTAATTTACGATTGGACAGTACGAGTTTGTGGATTTTTGGTGTTTTTTCGAGATAATTGCCAGTTTGGGGCGACCTGAGCATTCAGCATCATTTGTGTCTATACAACCACGTTTAAAGTCAGCATACTACCTCTTAACTGTTGTTTCCGACGGAGCAGAGTCCGAATAACACTTATCAAGCCATTACTTTGCTTGAACAGTATTTTTCTCATCAGAAAGCAATGCTTTATCAACACACGAATTTCAGATTTTTCCATTATTTTGAAAATTTGCAACAGTCAGTTAAGTGCCATACGTGATACACGCTTGGGCGATCATGTCTCGAAAGAGACATGTCTGACTGGGTAGAAGATTATCCCGCAGTAGGTTGCCATTGCTTTCTGCGGTAGACTGGTTGCCGACCAAGGCTATAGAACCCAATCTGTTCTATTATTTAACCCATAACTGGAGGGAAGAGACGGATTAATACCTTTCCCAAGGGTATTTGCGCGTAAGTGAATGCAAGGAATTCAACTGGAATTCGAACTCGGTTGCCCGATTTCTCGTTCCGAGCCGATATCCACTGCGCCACAAAGTAGCTTCACTTAAATAACTGTAATTTGTAAACTAATATTCCGATTAGGTCCAAATTTTGTCACGTGCCATTTGAAGGTTAGTACTTCATAAAATCATATTAATTTTTTATTACTGGCGACATCTTTATGTCAGGCCCGGGACTTATTGAGTGATGTGTTATTTAATAGTAAGGCTGATCAGTTTGAGAAAGTCAAATTAGTAGCTGATCTAAAAAAAATGACTTACAATTTAACTGGGGCAAGAAATGGCTTATTAATTTTAATCCCTTTTTTTTATCATCATCTAAGAGAATCCATGTTGCGTTCCCTCGGCATAGCTCATGCTAACCTTCAGGAGAGTACCTCATTGCACCTTTGGCAGGGTTAACATTTTTGGCAGAAATGAAGTGGAAAGACTATATTGAATCAATTGTTAAGTCCTATTGCTAGGAAAGTTGGTTGCTACTAATTATAGGGTGTATGTGTACTTTTAAGTGCGTTAGTGCATGTGTGTGTGTGTGTGTGTGTGTGTGTGTGTGGTTTATATAAGTGTGCGTGATAGTAGGATTTGGCTTCTTTTTTTAATATAGATTTTTAGTGTGTAATTTAACTGATTTCATTAAGGTTCCATCACGTCCCGTACGATCACTGAAGTTAAGCAACGTCGAACCTGGTCAGCACATAGATGGGTGACCGCTCAAAAATATACAGATGTTGTAAGGTTGGACGTGTGGCTGGAATAATAAAATTACGGCTATATCACGTTGAACGATGACCAAAGTTAAGCGACATGTAGTAGGTTCAGTGCTTATATGGGTGACTACTATCACGAAAATTAAATAACATCAAGACCTGATGACTGCGTTTAGCATGAAACTGACTATCTCCTCGGGGTGTTGACTTTAATGTACACTATATATATAAAGTATTAATCTGTATCTTCTTCCTCCAGCTATGGATTAAATAGCAGGACAAATTGGGCTCTATAGCCTTCGTTCACAACCATTCTACTGCAGAAAAATATGATTGTCCAAGCTTGAATCACATATGACACTTAACTCTCTGACTGATTTAACCCATAGCTGGGGGGATGATAAATTTATGACTAAACTGAAAACAAATGCACTTTATAGGTCCAAAAATGGTTTTATATATGATAATTTTGACTGATTCATTTTTTTTTCTTTTCCATAATGTAATACTTGACATGCAAAATAGTTACTCATTTCCAGTTTGAAATTTTAGAAATTTTTTAATTAATGATAGGAAACAATTTATAATTACTATAGTTAAACTGAAGAATGCTTTACCGGACTAATTGACTTATGTATTTATTAATCAAATTTTGTTACATAAAAATTTTAGCAAGTAATCAAAAAAACCATTAAATGAGGTATATATATATATATATATATATATATATATATATATATATATATAGAAAGGAATATTACAACGTTTTAAGTTTAAAAATGTGTTTATATATATATATATATATATATATATATATATATATATATATATATATATAGGATTAATGCAGAGTAGTTTGACACTTAATTGAGCAGGTTCATGTCGACTTCGAAGGACATCGCAATGATGTCGTAACTCGACTGGACTAAATTTTAAGATCGAAAATCATAGCCGTGACGAGTGACGACATCACAACGGGAACCTCACGAAACTTTGAAGTGGAACCGACTCCCCAGAGGATGCTTTCTGGATCATTATGATGCTAAACTAGGGTATACTGTTGCCTTCACCAAATATCCTAATAGTTAAGTGAAAATTTCTCTGCGTTAATCTTATGAACGCTCTATCTCTACCCCAATATCTAGCACTTTACGATAAAAAAGCCTGCTTGCCAGAATACCTATTATCAGTGAAACTATTGAAAAAAATAACAATCTTAGCATTCTTTCCACCTGTGCACGAGAAATATCAACTGTGATTCCTAGCCTGTCCCCGGCATTGTCTTTTGTTATGATCCAGGTCGAGATTCCCAATTTCCCCAGTTTTTATTTTTGTCCTGTTTTACCTCGTCTTGGTCAAGATTATATTCTCCCCATTCATTTGATTTTCTCCTCTCCACTCCCTGTAGAAAGAGTGCCTCTTGATTTTGTCTTCTGGGCAGAATACAGCGGCCTCTTTGTTTTGTGGGTTGGTTGGGTTTAACTAACATCATGATTTCTGTTTGTATTTTTGTTTAAATTTTTTTTTATTTTGAGAGTTATGTCCCTCCCTAAATATCATTTAATGATTTATTTTTTAATATATTTTTGTACTTATTGTTCACAATAAAATTTTTATGCTCATTTGGGTCTTTTTTTAGGTCCCTGGTACGTTTGAGGTATTTTGGTATATGAAGGATTGAATGCTGATAAATAAGTCCTTGTGGTGGATGAGAAAATTGTAAAGTATGCTTGGGTCGTGAGTCGGATTATCTAGATATAGGATAGGTACTGAAGACCAACTTGGGTTTTTTCCCTTCCCCCCAAACCGGCCTTGTGCCACAATAATATTATATATATATATATATATATATATATATATATATATATATATATATATTTAATTATATCATCCCGAGCAAGGCGGTAACGCCACTGATGTGCAGGGGGCTACATAAGAGTGAAAAGATTGGAAAAGAGAAGGCCGAAAACCACATCCTAAACAGGGAACAAAGGATGAGTCTCTACACCTGTTCAATAGATATGGGTGGAGTGTGAACCGGGCAATAGATATACAATAAATAAAGAAATATCAACTGGCTTTTTTCTGATTCAAAGTATAGGGGCTGTTTTTGTTTTTATTTTCTCAGAAATTTAGTCATTCCATTCATATATTCGATCCATATATACACATAAAATGTATTATCGGATGGCTGGCGACTGAACCAACTCTTTCACTCCTACTGATTGCCAGTAAGACGAATGTTTAGCAAGCATGTAAGATGGAAAATAGCAAAAGGCGAAAGAACTCTTGATGAATAAACAGCAAGCTAAGTGAAAGTAATGTCTTAATATAACGGAAAACCACTCCATTATCAATCTTAAGACAATATCTAACTCAATCTTTACATATCTATCTATCTATCTATCTATCTATCTATCTATCTATCTATCTATCTATCTATCTATCTGTTACAACTTGATTGTATCTATCTATCTATCTATCTATCTATCTATCTATCTATCTATCTATCTATCAACTTGTTTGTACTATCTATCTATCTATCTATCTATCTATCTATCTATCTATCTATCTGTTACAACTTGTTTGTATCTATCTATCTATCTATCTATCTATCTATCTATCTTTATTGTTTGTATCTATCTATCTATCTATCACTATCTATCTGTTACAACTTGTTTGTATCTATCTATCTATCTATCTATCTATCTATCTATCTGTTACAACTTGTTTGTATCTATCTATCTATCTATCTATCTATCTATCTATCTATCTAATCTTATTTCTATCTATTCTTGTTTGTATCTATCTATCTATCTATCTATCTGTTACAACTTGTTTGTATCTATCTATCTATCTATCTATCTATCTATCTGTTACAACTTGTTTGTATCTATCTATCTATCTATCTATCTATCTATCTATCTATCTGTTACAACTTGTTTGTATCTATCTATCTATCTATCTATCTATCTATCTATCTATCTGTTACAACTTGTTTGTATCTATCTATCTATCTATCTATCTATCTGTTACAACTTGTTTGTATCTATCTATCTATCTATCTATCTGTTACAACTTGTTTGTATCTATCTATCTATCTATCTATCTATCTGTTACAACTTGTTTGTATCTATCTATCTATCTATCTATCTATCTATCTATCTATCTATCTATCTGTTACAACTTGTTTGTATCTATCTATCTGTCTGTCTATTAATTATATTTTCAAGCATTTTCTCTCCTCAAATCTCCTACATCTTTCTTCTCCTTCTCCTTTGTGTATTTAAAAAAATGTTAGCTTCCCAACTAATATAAACATTTTTCCTTTCTGAATGTTCTCTTATCGGCTGCGTGATCGGTGAAAACAAATGTCTGCACGCGAAAAGTTATGGTGGCAGTTTTGTTTGCTCCTTCCAACAATGGAGAGGGATGGGGCGCAGTCAAAATGGAAGCAGAAGCCAAGTTCAACTCTTGAAACTAAATACGCATTTTGACGAAAAGAAAATGACAGTAAAACAGTGAAATCATAAAACGGAGAGATTTTTCATCTGTCAAATGATGTTTATTTTTTTCATTATATAACAAACAATGTTATCATTCTAATTTCTCAATATTTTCATCCAGCTTATAAATTGCTAGAACAGAGAACAAAATATGATAGATTTTATGGAAGTATTAATGTTTATACAAAGTGCCTCCACTTTTCAGCATAAATTTTCGATACCTAATTTTAAAATGAAATTTTTAAAATGAAAAAACATTCTTGACGTTTTCATTTTAGATTTAATTAAAAGCTTAATGATTAAATTGATTATTTCCATTAAGTAAAAATTACTGGTGTATTTCAGATAGAAATTATATAGATTTGAAGTCAGATTTAATTTCGATTTCTTAAAGTTTCTTAAAAACGGCCATTTTAAGAAATTTGTAAACAAACGAAAATTCATCAATTTTAAAAATATTTCAAAAGATTTCTGACACTTTATTTTAGTAAAATTAGAAAATTAAAAGTTAAATTAAGCTAATTTTAAAAAATATTACTTACTTATAACATAAAAAGTAATATACAACAAATCATTAACGATTGGTCGTGCTCATCTGATCGAAGGTTTGACGGATTCTTGACTGATTAGGCCATGACAGGTTGTACGCATGCCTCAAAACGACAATTTTCATAAATCTAAGTAAAGGGACAACACTCTTAAATTACGTAACCTTTTCATAATAATGACAATTTCAGTCTACCATACATGAAAATATGGTAAAAATATAATAAATTAAAAATTATTTTTAAAAATAGTGGGGTGCAACTACGTTTATTAATCTTTGCAATTTTGGACTCGTAAATTTTGTTTCCACTTAATTACTATATGACATCCAATAAATACCCCAATACAGAATTTTACACGATTTTAAACTATTATAATTCATTATAATTAAAATGTAAAAAAAAAAAATGAAAAGATTCTTGTAAAAATTTATTATTCATCAGAAAAATTTTATTTCTTCAGACAATAATGTCCTTAATATTACTTATTTACAAAAACAATTAAAAGCTTTTCTAATTAAGTAATGTCATAGTTTTATTGGATTCGTTATTTTTCAATTCAGAGCAGATTTTCAGTTAAATGGTACAAATTTGAAAAAGAAAAGTAAATGATTTACAATCTCCAATGACTCCTACTTTTAACAAAAAAAATAATTTCATGAAATAAGAAGGTTCCGTGCGGAATTTAATGAAATTAAGTAAGGGGGGGGGGACACATTTAAAAAATACCAGGATTTTCTGAAAAAAAGATTTCAAAAAAATTTCATTAATTTGTTTATAAGTTTTGAAAATTTCATTAAAATCGGACAATTATTTGATTTGTACAAGAATTTTCAAATTAATGTGTTTTCAACAGAAAAACAGCGCCAAAAAAAAAATCAATTTAAACTTTGTAGAAGACGACGACGTAAACAAAACAAGCAATTTAACCAAAATTTCGAATGTGTTAGAAAGGATTAAAAAGATTCAAAAAATAATTTAAAAATTCTTTGATCTTTCCTCTTAACAATAACATGAACATTTTGACGATAAAACTTTATTTTCATTAAGTTTGTGGCCTTTTGCATTACGCTGTTTTTCCCGCGAATAAGTGGAGGTACCAAGAAGATTGAGGACATGGATTGTTCGCCTGCGATTCACTGTACCGGTCCAGTGAGTATTCGATTCTTCATTCTATCCCTTACCTTTACAAGAGCCAGATTAGGCTGAAAATGGGGTGTTTTTTTATTTTTTTAATCATTTCACCCCAAGCAAGGCATGACCGCCACTAGTGTGCAGGCGGTTAGAGAAAAAACAGAGTACAGGGGGATGTCGAAGAAAGGATAAGAGAGGGATGAGAATCAAGAAGACAGAAGATGTCAATTAATGTTGCCTCCAAATTTTTGGAGATAGTAGATTATAGATTTGTCTTTTCTACAAGTATTTTCATAGCAACTGCTCTGACGAACTTCTTTCTCTGATGCCCCGACCACATGAATTTACGCTACTAGATTGGCATTTAGGTCCCACCCTTTTACCGTCAAAATAATTAAATGTAACCGTCTCTTCTACTCTATAATTTCTGTTCTTGCACCTTCTGTCAGTGGAACTACCTTCCGGTTGTTTACTTCCCTGATAGCTACATCAAAAAGTTAATTGCAACGTCAATTGCCATCTCCTTGATTCTTCTCTTATCCTTTCTTCGACATCACCTGTACCTTGTTTGTTTTTTTCTCTCACTGTAACCCTCTGTACACCAGTGGTGATCCTGCCTTGCTTGCTGGGGTGAAACGATTATTTTTAAAAAAAAGCTATCAGAGGAGCAAGTAACCGGAACAGGGTTCCACAGACGACAAGTATAAGAAAAGAAACTATGGCGAACATGAAGGAGACTACCACCACCTTTAAATTTGTTGTTTTTCTTCTTTTTTTTTTGTCAGCGCAGTCTTATCAATTATTACATAAAGTTTCCAATTATCAAAAAAAAAAAATTGAAAAAAATTTCAATATTTAAACAATTTTAGTGGGGCTCAGTTTCTCTTACAACGTTATAGTAAATCGATCCTCCATTTTGGAACCACTCGCGTTAAGGTCGCTTTGTTTTGATATTTTGGAATGAGTTGTTGCTCTTGTTTTTGTCTTTTTCAAGTTTTCTTCAGTTCTTACGATAGCTTCTTCCTCGGAAACTCCAAGAATGGCTTTATTCAAAAATTTCGCATAGGATTCAGTTGTTAAATATGCGCAAGCAAAAAAGTTAATTGCTCAGGATTGATTTACTATAAGGTTGTATGAAAAACTGATCTCCCCCCCCCACACACACACACAGTTAAAATTGTTTAAATGTTGTAATTTTTACAAAAGTCTTTGTCTGTCGGAAAGTTTAGGGTTTAATCGATAGGATTGCACTGAAAAAAGTTTTTTAAAAAGTTGATAATCAACAAATTTACAGGTGGTGGTAATGTCGTACCGGTGAGTGGTTCCAAAATGGAGGATCGATTTACTATAACGTTGTATGAAAAACTGGGTCCCTCATAAAATTGTTTAAATATTGAAATTTTTCCAAATTTTATTTGTCATTCGGAAAGTTTAGTGTGTAATTGATAAGATTGGATTGAAAAAATAAAAAATAAAACATGATAAACAACAAATTTAAAGGTGGTGGTAGTCTCCTTCAGATCCGCCGACACTATTAAAGTAGAAGAGACGGTCACATTAAACTATTTCAACGGGAAAAGGGTGAAACCTATCGGCCAATCTAGTAGCGTAAATTCATGTGGTCGGGACACCAGGAAAAGAAATTTATTGTTATTCTTTACATATATAGGAAAAACTCAGCTTAAACAGTTTAAATAGCAGGAAAACTATTTTGTAACTGAATATACAATCGATAGAGTATCAAGAAAACCCGATTTTTACTTGAAGTATCCTATAATGACATACAATCAGGTCTGTCTATCTAATGAAACCAGAGAATGTATTGCTGTATATAAGGTATCCCGTGAAGTGATGAAAGGCTACATTTTAAGATTACAGATTGAGTGTATAAATAGTGCGGAAAAGAATTAAGGCAGTGATCTTCCCAACATTAAACCCCGCTTCTTCTTGATAATTTCACCTCAAGAAAAACAACGGGTTACTAAGTAGGAAAGAATATGAGAAAAAAAAATACTATTTAGGAGTCAGTCAGTCAGTTAAGTGCCATATGTGATACACACTTTGGGCGATCATGTCTCGCAAGAGACATGACTGACTGGGCAGAAGATTATTCCGCAGTAGGTTGTAAGTGCTTTCTGCCGTAGATTGGTTGCCAGCCAAGACTATAAAACCCAATCTGTCCTGTTATTTGACTCATACCTAAAGGGGGAAGAGATGTATTATATTATTAAGTAGTAATGAGTAGGTGATCAGTTTATTACTTCATAACAATAGAAAACCAGTCCCCCACTTTATGCCCAGTAGAAGCCTTTATCATGCTTCCAACTATTATATTCAGTCAGTCAGTTTAGTGCTATATGTCATACACGCTTTGGGTGATCATGTCCCGAAAGAGACATGACTGACTGGGCAGGAGATTATCCCGCAGTAGGCTGCTATTGCTTTCTGCAGTAGACTGGCAACCAGTCTACCTCAGACTATAGACTGGTTGCCAGTCTACCGCAGACCATAGAATTTAATCTGTCCTGTTATTTAACTCATGATTGGAAGGAAGAGACGGATTAATACCTTTCTTTGGGGTACTTGCGCGTAAGTGAATGCAATTAATTCAACTGGAATTTGAACTCGGCTCCCCGCTTTCTCGTTCCGAGCCGATATCCACTGCACCACAACGCACATCCGCTATTAAGAAGGGAAGACAATAAAAAACAGGAATTAGGAAATCGGAAGATAACGGTAGATATCGTATTAGCATTAATCCATTATTAAACATCAAAGTTGGCAAGGACGCAAGGGGCAGGAAGAGAGTTTAATAAGCTAGGAGTGCGAGAGAAGAAAATGTTAGCATAGAACTTAAGGTTACACCTCGCCATTTTAAAGGGGAAATGAGGAGACATTACTGCCAAGATGTGGAAAAAGACAGAGGGAAGCGACGTTAGGAAGGTGAGAAAGTAACAAAAGCCGAAATGCCAGGTCGAGGCCGATAGTAATACAGATTCTTCTTTGTATTTCTTTTATCGAGGATCTCCAAAAACGTAACAAGAACACAAGACTAGGTACGACAGCAATATTCAATGAATGGACGAATGAAGCTATCAAGATAGATAGATAGATAGATAGATAGATAGATAGAACAGACTAAGAAAGAAAGAAAGAAAGAAAGAAAGAACAGACTAAGATAGAAATGAAGAAAAAAAGAAAGAAAAAATAGACTGAGATAGATAGATAGATAGATAGATAGATAGATAGATAGATAGATAGATAGATAGATTAAGATGAGGGAAGATTTAAATTGTAACATTCGATAATAATATGCTTCTTCTTGACCGTTGTGTCGATTGCCCCTTTTCGTTCACTTTTATTGTTTTAAGTTAGAGAAAAATTACGATAATTTTGAGAGCGTTACTATATTTTTTAAATAATCATCTGTGATCATTATGCTTTTTTGTCGACGTTCCTGTGTATATAAATTGTAAGCTTTGCATTTTAAGATAAAATTGATCATGAAGGAGAATGATTGGGATGCGGTTTCCATAGTTACTAAGAAAGGAAACATTTAATTCTTTTTGTTTCGGGAATTTTTTTTTTTTTTTTTTTCAAATGTTACATGATAACGACTTCGGCATGCCAATGTTCTCACAAATGGTTAAGAAACCTGATTGGATAATAGAATTATTTCTATAGTGACGTCATCATTTCACTTTCGCCGCGCTGAAGCTGCAATATTCTGACAACAAAATGGCCGGCTTTATTCAATTCATTTTTGTGTGCGCGCACATGTGTTTCTGTACAATGTTAAAAATGGGAATTCACTTTTCACCATGAAAGACACACACACACACACAAACAAACAAACACAGGAATTAAATAAAGTCGGCCATTTTTTCGTAAAAAATTTATAGATTGGAGTTCGTCGTAAGTATGACGATAAACTACTCCTAGCAGGAAGGCCTCTGATCGAGAGGTTTGGTTGATTTTATTTAGCAGCATATCAACACCTCTATGGGTAATAATGCCGAAATTTAAATATTTTAAATGCAATTACACGCCTTCAACTACAGATAAAGTGTATTGCTAGCCATTTTAATATAATACATTTAATATAAATATATATTTTTACTTTCATAGCATGTGTCAGGATGGAGCTAGGAACAACACTAATTAGGAGCTAGTTTCACTCTTTTCAAATCCTCGAATCTTCCGATCAAAGGCCTTGATGTCGGATGTAGCTTATTGTCATAAGATCTCGAGATTAGTGATTTTGAGGACCATGGAAATACCTCTTTATTGGTGTTGTTCATATGTTCAGCTTGACCCGAGTAGAAGCACCTGTCTGGTTCCTAGCTCTGGGAAAATGATGAACCCCAAACAAAAATCAACAGGACATTTTTCAAGTAAAATGAACAACAATACATATTTTGTAAAAGTATGAGCAATATATTAAATAAAAAATGGCAGCAATACATTTTATCATCTAGAAATTATATATCTAAACAAATAATCTAGAACATTTTTTTAGATATTCTACAATTTCATGGGTAATACATATTTTGCAGCCAAAACCCTGCTGCTCTTCAGACCCAAATTATACAACAGTTAATAATACAACATTATAATAAAATTATATTATTACAAATAATATAATTATTATTTTCGCTTTTATATATTATTATTCAACATTATTATCGCAACACAAAAACCTGCTGCTCTTCAGACCCAAATGATGCAACAGTTAATAATATAACATTATAAAATTATATTATTACAAATACCACAGTTAACAGTTTCTACCATGAAATTGTAAAATACCTCATTTTTTTTCTAGATTATATTACTCTGTTAAATTAAATAAATTTAACATTGAGTTCTTTTGAGTTTATCTCTATCGGAATTTACCTGACTTAAATACCAAATATTCTACGTTATCTAAAAAAAATATACATTTACTCTAAAGCATAAAATTATATATAAAATATTTAGAGTACGGCATTAAATAACCCATAGAGGTGTTGGTATGATGCTAAACAAAATTGCCCAATAAATGTAGAGTAATAGAGTAGGGTGGAACCGGGTGGAATAATGGATAGCATTGAAGAATCAGAACCGTGTTTGAATTCCAGTCGAGTTCATTAGATTAACTTACGTGCTAATACCTTGAGACAAAGTATGAATACAGCTTCCCCTAACTATGGGTAAATAGAAAAGTGGGAACCTGTCTGGGAGAAGGGAGAAACTGTGAATTCAAAACCAGCCTGGAGAGGGACGGCTGAAGAAGTTATCTTACCCAGGAATCACTACCACTGCTGTTGCAGTAGGATATATGGTGCCGCTACACCCATATACCCTTTGCGGGTATAAAAAATATTTACGATAAAAGTGCTCAATATCAGAAATAGAACATATATGTATTTATAAATATAAAAAGGTACACCAGGCTGCGTCATTTTATTTCATGCTTGAACAAAATATACAGACCATGTGTGTTGTGTTTTTGATCGGCTATTTATATATGCTTGTCAATGGTACAATTCGTTGAAATTTCTCATTTCAGAATATGGATGTATTTTATGTGATGTGCGGTCATGTGATGTGCGTTCATGTGATATGCGGTCATGCCATATCCGGTCATGCGATATGCGGTCATGTGATGTGCGGTCATGTGATGTGCTATAACGGATAACGGCTAGGGATGAGAAATTATAGAGCAGAGTTCGATTTCCAGTCGGGTTCGTCATATTCACTTACACGCAAATGCACTTTGGAAAAGCATGAATCGATCATTTCCCCCTCCCAGTTATAGGCTGAATCGTGAAATAGCCTGGGTCAAATAGCCTTGGTTGGCAATCAGTCTACCGCAGAAAGAAATGGAAACCTATTGCGGGAAAATCTTCTGCAAAGTCATTTATGATTCGAAACATAATCGCTCAATCGTATATCATGTATGATATTTAACTGATATATGTCATAAATTTAGTCACATTTGAAACGAAATCACCTGTTGAAGTGATTGTTATTGAACAACTAGCAGTATAGCCCGGCGTTGCTCGGGTGTAATGAAAGCTTTAAAACTAATCCATGGTCCTGGAGCTCAGACTCTTTGGACGTTGGCACCAAAGACTAAAAAGCAATAGTTGTTTCCAGTTAAAGCGAAAACGTAGACTGAAAGAAAAAATGAATGGATGTAAGAACTGCAACTTTGAAACTTCTGAATATCATTTCTTATGTCTTTGTCTATGGGTGTATCAAATTTGATTAAAATCGGATCACTCCTATAAAGCGATTTTTTGATTATCGATTTTCGATATTTATCGGGGGTACCTCGACACAAAACCCAGCTAAGAACACTCGCAGATGCTTATAGTACAACTGTGTAAATTTTCAAGAAAATCGGTTCAGCCGTTTCGGAGTCTAGAGGTAATGGACACACACACAGACACACACACAGACAAAGTTCCATTTATAAATAAGTTTAGATGTTACGTACTTTTTTCCCAAGTCAGTAGTTATAAAAGTTTGAGATTAACTTTTAAATAGACAAAATCAGCATCTAATATTGTTTTTGGAGAAGGAAAAATGTAATTGAAATTCTTATGTCTTTCCTCTTAAAAAAAAACATTATGAAATTTATGAAAATAGTAGCATTTAATTTCAACTGCTTAGAATGGGTTTAACGCATCTACTTCAAGAAATCTGAGCGTATGGTAATCAGCAAAAAGATTTCCCCAAAATGCCAAGTACAGGTTAAAGAAACTAAAATAAAACAAGTAAAGCAGTGGTTCCCAACCAGTGAGTCGCGACACTCTAGGGGGTAGCTTTGGCAGGGGGGTCGTGACGCCTTGGTAGGGGAGCGTGTAGCCTTGTTAGAAGTAGCTTGGGATAACATCAATAGTATTTCATCAATTACATTTTTCAAGCTCTTACATTTTTTTTGTTTAGGTGCAAAGTGATAGTTATGACAAACGTTTTGAAGGTTGTTATTTCTAAGCCTTAAAAAAAATAATGCATATATTATCCTTCTATCTGTCTTGTGTGTCTTACTCTTCTATATTCCTCTTCTTTTCAACACTATTCAACTTCGGCAAGAGAGAACTGAACCGTTCCGTGACCAAATCTCTTTGAAAGACGTCTTAAAATTTCTCCAATCTTATAGAAATCACAAATGAATGCATTCCAAATAGTTATATCTTTAAATTTTATGATGTTCATTTTTATAATTATTTAATTGAATTAAAAGAAACCAAATAAATTTTGTATAAAGAATATTTACAAAATTTTCTTTCGGCCTAAAAAATGAAAATAGCAAAAATTACAAGCAAACTAAAAATAACAAAAAAATTACATGAATTTATTTAATTTTGTAATTTTATACTAATTTTGTTTGTAGATATTTAAAATTTTTAAATAAAAAAGAAAATTAAGCAGCTGATAGTAAGCCCTGAGTAGGGGTCGCATGGGTTTCAAACTTTTAGGTAAGGGGTCGCAAGTGCCAAAAGATTGGGAACCACTGCAGTAAAGAAATTTAAATACCTGAGAAGCGTTCTGGTAGAGGATGGAAAGTGCGATATTGAGATCCAAAGACGCATTGGCGTGGCCAAGGACGCATTTCAAAAGCTAGCCAGAGTTTTGAAAGACAAGAAAATCTCATTGGAAACAAAGAAAGGAGTGCTGGATTGCTACTTGATATCTTTTCTTCTGTATAGCCGTGAATGTTGGATGATTTCATCGAGGATGAAGGAGAGGCTTGGGCCAGCAGAAATTTGGTTTTACAGAAGGATACTGAGGATACCATGGACTGAGCAAGTGACTAATGACAAGGTGTTAGAAAGGATGGAAGCGAGGAGAAAACTCATACTTAAGGAAGAGACAGATGAGGTTTTTGGGACATGTAACGAGGAAGCAAGGCCTGGAGAATTTAATACTCACAGGACGGATAGCAGGAAAGAGTGACAGGCAAAAGCAGCGTGGGCAAATGGATGGCAGAACGGGGTTTGGGAGAGATACGAAGAGGAAAAATATTAAGATCGACAAAAGACTGAGCCAAGTGAAAAACCATGATCGCCTACGCCCTGAAGGGACACAGCAAGTAAAAGATGGCAAAATGCGACACGCAAATCAGAAGTTTATAGAAATATCGAAAGATGTCTTTAAGAAGCTAAGAAATATATATAGGAAATAGTTATAAAACCAAAGAGAAGAGTTCTAAACTGCTACATAATATCTAATTTTTATATGGCAAGGAATTCGGAAGAATTTACTCACAGATAAAGAAAAGAATTTAAACAACAGATGTGGATCTGTCGACCATGGAGAAAAAATGTGAGGAAGGAGGAAGACTTAAGAAAAATAAAAACAACAGTGAAACTTCCGGAAAAATGAGGAAAGATTGTCAAAAGAAATTAATATTCACAAGATTTATTGAAGAAACAGTAACGGGCAGTACTTGAAGGGTATGTGTGAATATATACCAGAACGAAAAGGTAAGTGGTAAGCATAAAAAGTTACTTAAAGTAATAAAAAAGAGAAAGTTGTGGAAAGCCATGATCGTCCAATTCCTGAAAGGACATCACACATAAAATGAAAAAGCACCAATGTTATTTGATGTTTACTATCATATGTTGTTAAGCACAGATATCGAGTAAATAAAAGTAGGAATACCATAGACAGAACATGTCAGCAATAAGGAAGACTTTAAGAAAATTGAAACTACATGGAAACTAAGACTTATAAACAGAAAGAGAATGTTGAATGTTCAGAATAACAAGGACTCAACATGTGAGAAATAAGGAAGTTTTAAGAAAACTAGAAACTACAAGCATTCTTATATATCATAAAGAGATAAATAAAATTTCTAAGGCTCTTAACGAAGGAAGAAGCCCAGGGAAATTAACACTTACAGGACATACCAAAAGTAAGAGAAACAAGGGTGGCCGGAGACTCCAGAGGGCCATTATCACCAACGATCTTTTTATAACGTTAGTTTTTCGTAACGTTATTCTGAAGGAAACTTTTGGTAACTCGCTTTTAGCGAGTTATGATATTTCGGTATCGTTGCGTAAAGTCAACGTACTAAACAAATACTTCGAATAATAAACAATAATACTCTCGCAATAATTCTCTCAAGTAATTCACTCAGAAAACAATCTCTTCAATGACGCGCAACAACGGAATGATGCACAACACTGGTCACACAGACTTCTGTCTGAGTGCTATATATTATACATATTTATGGTCACGCGATCCCAGTAATGAGCCATATAACAAAACTGATCGTCCGAATCCTGATGAATAGAGCGAGAAGCAGAATCAGACCAGAGATAGGACAAGAACAGTGCGGGTTCGTCAAAGACACTAGAACAAGAAACGCCATGTGTATGATTAGGATGCTCTCCGAAAGGGCAATACAAATGAATGACTTGTACCTGTGCTTTATTAATTATGCGAAGGCGTTTGACAAAATATGCCACAAAGAATTGATAGAGATGCTCGGTAGCCTTGGCATATTTGGGAAAGATTTAAGAGTAATCAAGAATCTTTACTGGCAGCAAACCGCTTGTATACGGACAGGTAACGAATTCAGCAGATATACAAAGATAGAAAGGGGCGTAAGACAAGGAAGTGCTTTTTCACCGGATCTGTTGAACTTGTACGGCGAGAATATTTTGAGGACTCTAGAAGTTATGCCTGGATCTGTAATCGGGGGCCACAATTTAAGCAACCTAAGGTACGCAGATGATACAGTGCTGATAGCAGACACAGAAATGAAACTACAAGACCTCCTACAGAAGGAAGCTAAAGAGAGAGAGAAGAAAGGACTACAAATAAACTGCAAGAAAACTGAATACCAAATACAGGTCGGGGATACTAGAATCAAGCAGATACAAAAATTTAAATACCTGGGAAGTCTTTTAACAGAAGAGGGAAAGTGCGACACAGAGATCCGAAGGCGAATTGGCATGGCGAAGGAAGTATTCCAGAAGTTGAGTAAGGTATTAAGAAACAGGACAATTTCGCTAGAAACAAAGAAGAGAGTACTGGATTGCTATGTGTTGCCAGTTCTTCAATATGGTAGTGAATGCTGAATAATATCATCGAAGATGAAAAAACAACTCGAAGCAACTAAAATGTGGTTCTACAGAAAGATGCTGCGAATATTATGGATCGAAAAAGGAAATTAATACTGAGCATCAGGAAGAGACAACTGAAGTTCCTGGGACATGCGATGAGGAAGGAGAGCTTTTAGAACCTGATACTAACAGGCCAGATAGAAGGGAAAAGAGACAGGGGAAAGCAACTGATAACATAGTTGAAGGACCTAATCAGGTGGATGACGGAACGAGGGTTGCATGGTGTAACAGGAGAAGGCGTGCTCAGAGCCACCAGGGATAGGGAGACGTGGAAGGCCATGATCACCTACGTCCTGAATGGACAGGGCACATAAAAGAAGAAGAAGAAGAAGAAGATCCCAGTAGTACAATTTATTCAATGGTTTCATTTGTTGCCTAGAGATTCGTGTTCGACAACTCGTGTCGGTATCGACACATTCTTCCTACATAGCAGAGCTGAAGTGGCATTTTTTAGTTGATTCACCCTGTTCTTTCCTCTCGGCTCAACCTTCAGTAGGATTTATCTTCATATTATTGTTTCCATTCAAAGAGTTGTATACTTTGGTGGAGCGAAAATGAAACAAGGCAGAGTCTTTTAATAAGGCCACTAAATTGACTCCTACTTTTTAGTTTGGCACTAGGCTACGAGTATTGAGCACCCAATGAGTAGCAAACTTACGATTTCGTAGTAATGTTCAACCAGGCTATATTGTAAACCATTACAATCATTATCGAAAATTAAGTCACCAAAAGAACATTATCAATATTTTTTCTATAATCATATCGCTCCAAGTAAGGCATTTTACTGCCAAAGTTATGAGAAAGAGTGATAGGTTATAGGGGGTGTCAGGAAGTGGGTAAGAGAACGATGAGAATACTGATGAAAGTGGAGGGGAGGGAGAAAGGAGCATGAGAGAGAGGATGCAGGTTAGTGAGATAGGAGATGACTATTGACTTTACATTTAAATACTTGCAGATTGTAGCTGTCTGGGAAGCAAGTAAACGGAAAGGAATTCCACAGGCGGGAAGTGTGAGAAAAAAAGCTGCTGGAGCAGAATTTGCGATTACAATTTATTGGTTTCATAGTAAAAGAGTGGGACCTAGTTGCTAATCTAGTGGCTCGTGAAAATTCATATATAGGGGCACCAGGGAGCTACTTTACTAAGTTTAGTAAATATTTATAATATTTGATCATGCAGTGAAGATCAAACACACTAGTCAGCAGTGTTCAAACAGATTAGCTCGTTAGCCATTACCCGAATCCTAGATATCCAACTGACAACATCATTTTGCTAAGATTAGCAAATATTGAAAGTATCCAACCAGCAAGAGAGAGTTGAACTCACGACTCGTTAACCATTACCCAACCTATTTGGAATCAAAATCACTAGGCAATAGTCATATCCAACCAGACTAGCTCGTTAACTATTAGACTGACTTGATGTTCTGGAAATATGTTGTTAATATTTAAGTTTAGACTAGTTTTAGTACAAGGCCACTTATTTGGGGAAGTAAGGATGTGCGTTGTGTTGCAGTTGATATCAACTCGGAAAGACAATCGGGGAGCCGAGTTCGAATTCCGGTTGGATTCCTTGCATTCACTTACGCACAAATACCATTGAGAAAGGTATTAATCCGTCTCTTCCCTCCAGTTATGGGTTAAATAATAGGACAGGTTGGGTTCTATAGCTTTGGCTGACAACCAATCTACCGCAGAAAACAATGACAAACTACTGCGGTATAATCTTCTGCCCAGTCAGTCATGTCTCTCAAACTGAGTGAGCATCGAACTCAATACTCAGTGACAATGTCAAACCCAACTAGCTCATTAACCATTACCCCACTTCAAGTTTTTGAACAACGTTATTAATATTGCCTAAGTTTCGCTTAGTTTTATCACAGGTCCACACATATGGCGCACCCAGTTAACCATTATCCACTTCAAAGTTTTTTAACTACTTTATTAATATCTATAAAGCACTTTCGAGACATGATCGCCCAAACCTTGTATCACGTATGGCACTTAACTGACTGACTGAATATATGGGCATAAAGTGGGGGATCGTTTTTCTATTGTTATGAAGTAATAAACTAACCCCCCACTAACTGCTACTTAATAATATAATATATCTCCTCCTCCTCCTCCTCTAGCCATGAGTCAAATAACAGGACAGATAGGGTTCTATATCCTTGGCTGGCAACCAGTCAAACGCAGAATGTAATGGCAGCCTACTGCGGGATAATCTTCTGCCCAGTCAGTCATGTTTCTTTCTAGACATGATCGCCCAAAGTGTATATCACGTATGGCAACTAACTGACTGAGTGAGCATCGAACTCAATACTCAGTGACAATGTCCAACCAGACTAGCTCATTAACCATTACCCCATTTCAAGTTTTTGAACAACGTTATTAATAATGAGTAAGTTTAGCTTAGTTTTAGCACAAGTCCACAGATGTGGCGCACCTAGTTAACCATTAACCACTTCAAAGTTCTTTAACTACTTTATTAATATCTATAAAGCTTAGCTTAGTTTTTATCCAAGATCAAATGTATGGGAACCCAGAGAGTCCCAAGCTCATAAATCAGTGGTGATGTTCAACCAGAATATTTTGTAAACCGTTAACCAAACCCGAACTGTAATATTTATAGTTTAGCTTAGTTTTAGTACAGGGGTACATTTATCGATCACCCAGTTAGAGTCGAACTCACAAGTATTAATATTCAACCAGATCAGCTCGTTATTTATGTGCGCATGTCGAAGTACCCAAGGAAGGGTTATAATTTACGAGATGCATGAGTCACTGGTTGCCATCATTATTATATTGGACCCTCTTTTTTCAGTCCCCCTCTAGAGATATGCAAAAAAAATATTCTTTGGGCGGAGAATGAAAAATGTGTATTTTCTGGTAATTGTCTCATTATTCATAGAATTTGAGTTTTATTGTTTTCCTGGTGCAACGATTGTCAGTGAATGCATCAGTGACGTTTTATGAGAAAGAGGTTTGCGCAAGGGACAGAGTTTTTCTCTTTTTTTTTTTTTTTTTTTTTTTTTTACTAGGATGATGCAAAAGTTTCCAACGCCACCATTTGCAAGATATTAGTGAAATCATGAAAGTTAATTCAGGTCTTTCGTTTCTTTAAATCGAATTCAACCCATGTAAGTCATCAATGCCACTAAGACACAATGAGTTGCATTGTGTGAAAGAATTAAAGAAGAGGCATTTTTGAAACGCGAGCACAATAGAAGAGTGATCAGGAAGATAGCAACTGACATTGCATTTAAAATTTTGAACATCAAACTTAACTGGAAAGCAAGAAGCCGGGAGAAAGTTCCACAGGCAAGAAGTTATCGTCACAATAAATCCACTAACATGCAAGGGGTTACGGAGTGTTAAAGAATAGGAAAAATATACTATTAAGGAGACAGGACAATAAAAGAACAGGCTGAAGAAGACAGAAGATAACGATTGACATTGGATTTAAATCTTTGAAGGTCAAAGTTAACTTGAAAGCAAGAAGCCAAAAGAAATTTCTATAACTCCGATGAATTTAGCTCACTGGTGCCCCTATATATAAATTTACTCGAGCAACAAGATTCGCAACTAGGTCCCATCCTTTAACTGTGAAACCAAGATAAAAAAAAAATAATTATATAAAAAATTGTTGTTTAAAAATTGTTCAAAAATTCCACTAAAAAATCTATTTTCTTTTGTTTTGCGTAAACGTGAGTTGATGTTTTGTGTGACATTGTAAACAACATTGCGTTTGTTTTTGTTTCAAAATTACTTAGGAAAATATTTACATTTTTTGTTAACTAAATGAATTTCAGAAATTTTCGAAAAATATTTAAAAAACGACCTTTAATTTTAGAGGAACAAGTTACATTAATGCCACACGAATTACAGACAGTGGATTTCTTTCAAGAAATATTTAGCGAAAAAAAGAGCTTTATTTTTTTTAATTTTATTTTCTGAAGTTTGAAATATTAAATCTGAAAACAGAAGACTTAAATAATTAAATTAACCATTGGCACTTTTTTTTAGATAGTTTGTTTTTGTTTGAAAAAACACTTTTTTTTTAATATTTTTGTTTCAAAATTTCGGGGAAATATTTTCGCATTTTTTGTTGAATTTTTTTTTTTTAATCATTTCACCCCGAACAAGGCAGAAACGCCACTGATGAGCTGGGGCTACATAACTGTAAAAAGATTAATTAGAAAAGAGTGAGGAGTACAAACTAGTTAGAAAGGAGCAATAGAAAGCTGAGAATGCAGGTGCGATGACAGATACATAGGTGGAGAGAAAGGGAAGGATATACGGGGGTGGAAAGAGAGCTAGAGTCCAGTGGTTAATAGATAAGTATTGACATTGCATTTAAATTTCTGGAGGTTGTAGCCGTCAGGAAAGCAAGAATATGGGAGCGAGTTCCACAGGCGGGAAGTGCGAGAGAAGAAGCTGCAGGAGTAGAATTGTCGTCTCCATTTGACTAACCTGACTGTGAATGGGTGGGACCCAGTTGCCAGTCTGGTTGCACGAGTAAACACCTGTTGAGGAGGCACCAGTGACTTAAGTTCGTCCGAGCAGAAGCCATGAAAGTATTTATAGAACAGACAAAGGGAGGCCACATTTTGACAGTGGGGAAGTGGCTGCAGTCGAGCCGCCAGATCAGTACCTATCACATTACAGACTCTCCTTTGGAACCTGTCGAAAACACTGAGGAGAACGGCAGGAGCACCTGACCATAAATGGCAGCAGTACTCCATGCACGGACGGATGGTTGACTTGTATATATGCAGGATGGATTCAGGTGGAAAAAACATCCTGGATCGGCATAGTGACCCAACCTTCTTAGCAGTAGATTTAGCTATGGAATCAAAATAGTGGTTCCATTTGAGGTCTGAGGAGAGGGTAAGGCCGACGAGGCGTAGTGTGTTGCTCTCAGGAAGAATCGCTTGGTCCATGCTTATGGGAGGCAATTTTTAAAACGTCGGGATAAAAATTAAATATTGTTTCTTTTTTTAAATCGCATTTGACACGTGCGATTTTATTTCTGTGATGTAATCTAGCAACATTCTTAGATCTTAGATGTTTTACGGAGCAAATGTAAACAATCGGCTCCATTGACCAAAAAGTGCGAAAGGGAAAATTGTTGAACTTAAACTCAAAAGTATGTGTCGACCTGGCTTCCCTGTAGAGATGTGTCACCAGAAAGTTTGAATGGCGTAGCTTAAAAATGTAGGCGTGCATAGATTACAGTCACACACAGACTCACATATTGCCTTTTATATATATAGATAAATATAAATGTATTTTTTAATTAGTTGTAAATAAAGTGTTTAAAGCAATTGATAAACCAGAAATCTACACAAGGTTTGTTGATAACGTTTTTGTTTTTTGAAAAAGAAAAAGGACGAAATTATAAATCTAAAGTCAATTTTTGCAAAAACTTACATATGAACTCATGCTTAATGACAAAATCCTATTCTTTGATGTTAATATAACACATCACTCAATTAGTTCCGAGTTTGACATATAGATGGCGCCGCTAATAAAAATCCATATGATTTTTATGAACTACTAACATTCGAATGACACTTGCCAAAATTTGGGCTCAATCGGATTATTAGTTTTCCAATTACAGTTTTCTAAGTGAAGCTACTGTTGCAAATTTCAAAACAATAGAAAAATTTTAATTTCGAGTTGATAAAGTATTGCTTTTTGATGGGAAAAATACTGTTAAAGCAAAGCAATGGCTTGATAAGTGTTATTCGGACTGTGCTCCGTTGGAAACAACAGTTAAAAGGTGGTATGCTGACTTTAAACACGGTCGTACAGACACAAATGATGCTGAACTCAAAGGTCACCCAAAAACAGCGGTTATCCTGGAAAACACCAAAAATTCCACCAACTCGTTTTGGTCCTTCGTAAATTGAAGTTGCGTGAAATAGCAGAAGAGTTGAACATACCAGAAGGCAGTGTATTCACCATTTTTCATGAACATTTGTGTTCAAAGTGGGTGCCGCGTTTGTTCCCAGTCAATCAAAAACAACAAAGCGTCGACGATTCAGAGCGTTGTTTGCAAATGTTTCAACGCAACAAGAAAGAGTTTTTGAGTAAATATGTAACAATGGATGAAACATGGATTCACCACTTCATTGCTGAGTGAAATCGGCAGTCAGATGAGTGGACAGCAGCAAAGATGCAAACATCAGCAGGCAAGGTTTTGGCCTCCGTATTTTGGAATGTTCAAAATACTTTGTTCATCGATTACTTTGAGAAAGGAAGAACCATCAATAGCAAATATAATATAGCATTATTGGTTTAAAGGAATAAATCGCAAAAACGGCCACAAATGAAGAAAAAATAGTGACCTTTGACCAAGATAATACACCGATAGCAAAACTACATTAATTGCACTTCGGATTGCTTTTACATCCATCCTATTCACCAGATCTGGCCGCCAGCGACTACTGGCTGTTGGCAGACCTCAGAAGAATTTTCCAAGGGAAGAGATTTGGCTAAGTGAAAATGTGATATTGGACACTGAGGCGTATTTTGAAGCCAAAGAGAAATCGTTCTACAAAAAAAGGCATCGAATTGTTAGAGAATCGTTGGAATCAGTGTATCACACTAGAAGGAGACTATGTTGATGAATAAAGTTGAATTTTGCCTAAAAGTTGTTGTTTTATAAATTAGAACCGGGATTTATTGAATTATGTGTTATAATTAAAAACCAACTAATATACCACTAACCTGTATACAAAAACACCAACACGAACTCATTTATTCGAAACTATGATAGCCAATCCCCAGAAAAATATAAAATAACAGTGATAGCAGACTTTTTAAAAAGAGCGCACTCAGATTCCTTTTCCCCAAAAATATTTTTGAGCGAACTGAATCGCATAAAACAAGTAAATATTAAACTTATTTTATGGAACTTTGTGTGTGTGTGTGTGTGTGTGTGTGTGTGCGCGCGTGCGTGTGTGTGTGTGTGTGCGTGCGTGTGTGTGTGTGTGTGTGTGTGTGTGTGTGTCCGCTACATATAGACTCCGAAATGGCTGAACTGATTTTCTTGAAAATTTACACAGTTGTACGACGTGAGTCTGCTAGGTAATGTGTCGAGGTACCCCCGATAAATATCGAAAATCGATAATCGAAAAATCGGGTTATAGAAGGAGTGGTCCGATTTTAATCAAATTTGATACACTCATAGACAAAGACATAAGAAACGATATTCAGAAGTTTCAAGGTTGCAGTTCTTACAATTGTGCAGAAAATCGATAATATATATATATATATATAAGGCAAGATGTTTGTGTGTGTGTCTGTTTATCTGCCTGTATGTCTGTATTTATTTTCAGCCCTTTTATTTTAGTTTTTGCTTCGGGTTAGACTCTAAGTAGGTATAATTGTAGTTCTTAGTCTCAGCCATGATACCATATACTCAGAGGACTTATTTAGCCTTCAAAATTCAGTTTACGACGAAAAAACTTATTTGATATCGATAGCAAGAAATCAAAATTTGACTTACATCCATTCATTTTTCTTTCAGTCTACAGTTTCGCTTTAACTGGAAACAACTATTGCTTTTTAGTCTTTCGTGCCAACGTCCAAAGAGTCTGAGCTCCAGGACTATGGATTAGTTTTAAAGCTTTCATTACACCCGAGCAACGCCGGGCTATACTGCTAGTAAACAAATAAAATGATCTTACAAAACACACAATACCTGTAATAAAAAAATACCACACAACAAAACATCAATTTATTTTACTCCAACCAGATGCACAATAATCATAATTTGTCATGCGAAAAATGATTAAACACCAAATTTCTGCCGTAATTCCTGGAAAACACGTAAAATTTATAATGGAAGACCGAAAACTGTTGTCGCTAATCAAAATAACCCCATCAAATCTAAATAAGCAATTTCAATTCTCAGTACATCACTGAGTTTTTTTTTTTTGTTTTTGTTTTTTTGTCACAAATCACTTCGCTATATTGGACACGCTTCCACCTCCTAAACAAGACGTGTTACATGTCACTTATCAAACCAAAGTTCCTAAAAACATTTTTATTAATCCATAATTTACAAGATCCCTTAAGAAAAATTCTGATCGAAAGCACAAGAATTCTATATAAATCACAAGATCAGAAACATCTCGCTCTTCGAGAGGCCTTATATTTCAAACATTGCTCTCCTTCTACCAAACTTACATTATTTAATAGAGGAAATGAAATGTTGAAAGACTTTATCTTTTAATAAAAAAATGCTCACGCGAATTCCAGTCATGCTCGGCTTGCAGTGGCTTGGAATGAACGCTCTTTCTTAAAAAACTACACAAAAATAAATTACTAATTAACAAAGAAGAATAACAACACCAGAGACAAAAGCATCCTTGAAAATGGCTATATAATTGACCGAAAGCGCTTGAGAGAATACAAATTATAAAAGCATTTTCAATTCTTTAACTTCTAAATGTTCTTATCCCGAAAAATTGACCTTATTTATTGAATGACCCTCGTAGATGTTCTTATCCCGAAAAATTTACCTTATTTATTGAATGACCCTTGTTTATTATGCACTGGGAACTTTTATACACACTTTATAAGTCATGGTTCCTCCGAACAGTAAAGACATTATTAAATCACCTGTGAAACGCATCATGTTCGTATGTTAAGATAACATCCATTATGAATAAAGAACTCGACGTTCGTAATTTGAGAATGTAGACGTTCGTAAACTGAGGATTTGACATTCGTAAATGAAGGACTCAGGGGATCCTCTTCAGCGCGTTGGCTACGAGCCAAAAGTATCATTTTAGAAAACTGAACTCGGATTGATCGGGCCCTACTGAACTGCTATTGTTAACTGACGACGCTCTTATACGCATGCGCTGATCAGCTCCGAGTAGCAGGAGCTCAATCGATACGAAAAAAAAAATATAATTAACATGTCCTACTTCATTTTCACATCGGTTCGTCTCTGATTAGCAAATATGTCGAATAGATAGATATGAAAAGACAGAGAAAAATACTGACAGAATTAGATAGATAGATAGATAGATAGATAGATAGATAGATATGAACAGTCTGCTATATATATATATATGTGTGTGTGTGTGTGTGTGTGTGTGTGTGTGTGTGTGTGTGTGTGTGTGTGTGTTCTCCTTACAATTGAGCTCTCTAGAGAAGAAAATTTTAGAAACAGTTTCCACTTCTGCGATATATGCATTACTCTTCAAGAATGAATTGTTCTTTCGGTGACTGCCCTGTGTATACACTGCTTATATACAACACGTTAATATTTCCCTTCTCTGATTCCATGCGTCTATGGTTTAGGGGAGGTAGCGACTGGAATTCGAACTCGGCTCTCCGGTTCCTTAATCTTCTATTGCCCCACCGTGCCTTCATATAAACAAATAAATTAATTTATACTATTTACATTGTTCGGACTGTTTTCGTCATCATTATAGATATATTTATTACGTTTCGGCTGTTGTACGCTCCAGCCGTCTTCAGGTGAAATACTTCAGAATTTCAAAGCGAAATCTTAATTTAATGCACGGGGTCTGATTGTTCTAGTTCCACATTCCAGGCCTCTTCTGGATATCTCAGTTACAGTTAGTTCACTTTAGTTACTCATCTCTCTGAGTTTTTTGTTCACCCCTGCTGTGATCAAATATTGAATTCAATTGAACTAAATAAAAGTCTTGGTTTGAAATTTCATTGTATATCACAAGAGGAAAGCCGGGGCGTACAACGGTTGAAAAATCGTGAATATGACAGTAAAAATGAGGACAATAATCCGAACAGTTTAAATAGTATAAGTAATTACAATACTTCACTTCAGAAATAAAAAAAATATCCTGAAGACAGCCAAAGCGTGCAACGGCTGAAACGTCATGAATATGGCGACAAAGATGAGGACAATAGTCCGAGCAATGTAAATAGCCTCCTCTCATAAATATTGACAAAATATATAATGTAAAATATTAACAAGTATTTAATTTGCGTAAAAAGGTATGTCTTGTAAAATCAAGAATGATGTTTACTACCTATGATTTGCAAAATAAATATATTGATGTCAGGTTTTTTTATTGATATTCTGATTTTAGAAAAATTGGTAAAGCAAAGTAGTAAGTTGATAAATAGTTTATTCATTCATTGATCGATAACATTATTTCAGATTTCGACCAAACAGAGTCAAGTGACACATGGTGTAATTTTCAGATGAGTCATTATCATTCAGGATGTGCGTTGTGGTGCAATGGATATCGACACAGAACGACAAATCGATGGAACCGAGTTCGAATTCCAGTTGCATTCCTTGCATTCATTTAAGCACAAATACCCTTGGGAAAGGTATTAATCCGTTTCTTCCTTCCAGTTATGGGTTAAATAATAAGACAGATTGAGTTCTATAGCCTTGGCTGACAACCAGTCTACCGCAGAAAGTAATGGCAATCTAATGTCGGATAATCTTCTGCCTAGTAAGTCATGTCTCTTTCGAGACATGCTCGCCTAAGCGTTTATCACGTATGGCACTTAACTGGCTGATTTAATATAATAGTTGGAAACATGATTAAGTCTTCTACTGGGCATAAAATTGGGGACCGGTCTGCTATTGTTATGAAGTAATAAACTGATCCCCCACTTACTACTTAATAATATAATACATCTCTTCCCCCTCTAAATATGAGTCAAATAAGAGGACAGATTGGGTTGTATAGCCTTGGCTGGCAACCACTCTACCGCAGAAAACAATGGCAACCTACTGCGAGATAACATTATGCCCAGTCAGCCATGTCTCTTTCGAGACATGATCGCCCAATCGTTTATCACGTATGGCACTTGACTGCTACATTATCATTCAATATAATATTTTGTTTTATCATCGTCACCCCATGCAAAGCAGTAAAGTGACTGAGTTAAAAGAGGTTGAAAAATCTGGAAGAATTAAGAACAGAAACATTAAAAACACTGGTCAACACGATTGTCAAGAAACAAAACACGTTTTTTAACTAATTTGATGGAGGCTGATTCCAAAAATGACCTTAGGTTTTCATCGTTAGCTACCCTTTTACTGTATTGCCCATTCTTTTTTTAAATATCAAAATATGATCAGTTTATGATCTTGGCTAATCGTAATATTTAGTTAATCAGTCAGTTAAGTGCCACACGTGAAACACGCTTGGGCGATCATGTCTCGAAAGAGACATAACTGACTTGGCAGAAGATTATCCCGCAGTAGGTTGCCATTGCTTTTTTCGGTAGACTGATCGCCAGCCAAGGCTATAGAACCCATTCTGTCCTGTTATTTAACCCATAACTGGAAGGAAGAGACAGATTAATACCTTTCCCAAGGGTATTTGCGCCTAAGTGAATGCAATGAATTCAACTGGAATTCGAACTCGGCTCCCCTATTTCTTGTGCCGACTCGATATCCACTGCCCCACAACGCACATCATTTAGTTAATAAAGGTCGTAAAAGGCCATCAATTTTCAAGTAGGCCGAGTAGTTTATGTCAGCCACCTAAAATAAACTAGTTTTATAAGAAAAAAGTGTTTTGGTGTCAAAAATTTTAGAATAGAAATACCGAATTTTTCCAATTTATCGCCAAAATTCAAATTAACTGATAAATTTTATCAGTAATACACTTTATCTATAATATGCTAATATGAGTATTAGGGTTCATTTTTACACAGCCACCAAGATAAATTTTCGGATAATTGCGGCGATGTGAGTGATGAGCAAGGAGAACGTTTTCATCAGGATATCAAAATAATGGAGGAGAGTTATCATGGACGCTGGGACAAACGAAAGATAGCTGACTACTGCTAGATTATCAAAAAGGACTTAAATAACACTGAATATGACAGACAATTAAAAAAGAGGACATTTTTACCATCGTTTTTATGTTCACGAAAGTTTATTAAAGGGTTTGATGAAAATACTTGTTGGTCTTGGTTTATTCAATCGTGTTATTTTTAAAGATTTAGGATTTGATTTTTATTGAAAGAAAATATTTCTTGATAAGCAGACCAATATCTGTTGGTTTGAATACAAATTGAGAGATTTCTATAATTTTACTTTTAGAAATATTCCCATTGGTTAATATCCCATATACAGAAAACAAATGAAAAAATGTTTTTTTTCCAAAATTATGGCATTTTTGTACAGTAAAAATGGTAGCTAACCAAGATAAAGTTATGTCATTTTCAGATTCAGCACCCTCAAAAGATACTTGGGGTTTCGTCACCATTTCAATTTTTTTTTTTTTACCAGTGTAATAAGCGGAAAGAAGAAACATTGACCAGGAGGACAGTAGAGAGCGACCGATATTGCATTCAAATTTTTGCAGACTAAAATAGCCTGGAAAGTATGGAGCCTGATTGGAATTCTACAAGTGAGAAAAGAAACTGTTGGCATAGAACTTGCGGCTACATCTTGCCAGCTTAACTGTAAATTGATGATATCTCGTCGCCAGTCTAATGCTGCGCTTAAGTTAAAAAATCTTGTTACCATAGCTCATCCGAACAATTACCATGAAAGTATTTACAGAAAAAACACAGAAAGGCAACTTTACGGCGGTAGGAAAGTGACTGAGCCGAGCCGCTAGATAAGGGCCAATAATATTGCTGATTGTTCATTGGATTTTATCAAGGAGCTCATGGTTAATAGCAAGGGCACCAGACCATATTTGGCAGCAATATTCTAAACAGGGACGAATGATAGACTTAAAATAAGATGAATTCTTGGGAGAAAAATTGTCTCATCCGACACAGTGAACCAACTTTCTTACTATCTACAAATTATATTAATATATACAAATACTTTCACGGCTTCTGCTCCGATGAACTTAGCTCACTGGTGCCCCCTATATATGAATTTACACGAGCAACAAGATTAGCAACTAGGTCCCACCCTTTTACTGTGAAACCAATAAAATGTAAACGCAAATTCTACCCTGTGGAATTCCCTTCCATTTACTGGCTTCCCCGACAGCTACAATCTTCAAGAATTTAAATGTAAAGTCAATATTCATCTCCTATATCCAATATGATTATAAAAAAATAGATAGATTCTCCAAGAATTTAAATGTAAAGTCAATATTCATCTCCTATCTCACTAACCTGCATCCTCTCTCTCTCTCTCTCTCGCTCTCTCTCTCTCTCTCTCTCTCATGCTTCTTTCTCCATCTACTCCACTTTCATCAGTATTCTCATTCTTCTCTTACCCATTTCCTGACACCCTTTATAACCTGTCACTCATTCTTATAACGTTCTTCCTATGTAACACCCTACAAAACAGTGGCAGTAAAATGCCTTGCTTAGGGCGACACGATTATAAAAAAAAAGATAGATAGATAGATAGATAGATAGATAGATAGATAGATAGATAGATTCTTCAAGAATTTAGCTGTAAAGTCATCTGCTATCTCACTAACCTGCATCCTCTCCCTCATGCTCCTTTCTCCGTCCACTCCAGTCTCATCAGTATTCTCATCACATTTACTTGCTTCCCCGACAGCTACAATCTTCAAGAATTTAAATGTAAAGTCAATATTCATCTCCTATCTCACTAACCTGCATCCTCTCTCTCATGCTCCTTTCTTCGTCTACTCCACTTTCATCAGTATTCTCATCCTTCTCTTACCCACTTCCTGACACCCCCTATAACCTGTCACTCTTTCTCATAACTTTCCTTCTATGTAACCCCCTGCATAACAGTGGCAGTAAAATGCCTTGCTTGGGTCGATATGATCATAAAAAAAAATCTGACCCAGCAATTGATTCAATAAAGTCTTTCCACTTTATGTTAGCTGAGAACATTAGCTTGAGAAGGCGTAACGAATAATTTTTAAGAGGTTAGCATCAGCCATACTGATGGAAAGAAGAGGGATGTGTCCCAGATGATTAACGGAGAGAACTTTAGTTTTTGTGGGTGTTAAAATTAACAAGTCCTTATTTTACACCAGATTAACAACGGTCGTTTTAGACATCAGCTGCCATTTTG
The DNA here is from genome assembly GCA_037127315.1 of Ascarosepion bandense. Lineage (NCBI taxonomy): Eukaryota > Metazoa > Mollusca > Cephalopoda > Sepiida > Sepiidae > Ascarosepion > Ascarosepion bandense. The sequence goes on along the minus strand of JBBBDQ010001359.1, from coordinate 1,005,177 downwards.
ACCTCATCAACCTTACTATCGAGGCAGGGTAAATCTTTGTGCCAAGTTTAGAGCTGATATTAACGGGAAGGTCATTAATGAAAAACATAGTAGGTCCAAGGATATAACCCTAGGACCATGGTTCACAACCCCAGTGGGGTATTGAGCCCATATTTTGGGGGTAATGGATGTTTGGTTTGGGAAGAGGCAATAACCTTATAATTTCACCGTGTCTTTGGAATGAAGACCAAGAAACGTGGCAGACTCAACGTGGCAAACGACGCCCGAATAGCCCTTACAGTCACAAAGCCAAGAATAAATAAACTGGCACTGGCACAGGCAATACAAGCTCAACACTCACATTAAGAATCACGGCTAAGTTACGGCTACTATACCTCTGATTATTATAGATTGATACTATTGTATTGAATAATTTCCATTAACTTTGTCTGCTTTTGATGTATGAAAATATAATTACTTCTTTTCCTATATTACGGGTATTTGTTCATTAGGGTAATGGATAATAATGAGATTGTATTTTGGGGTAATCGCAGCAAAAAGATTGGGAACCTATGCCCTAGGAGGGTGAACCTTTCTGTTGTAAACACTGAATGTAAATGAACCCATTGATTATTTTCATTTAAACAATCTTTTTTCCAAATTTTTTTATTAGGTTCCTCAAAATACACATGAATAATGAAATACTGTATCTACAATATAACATATTTTAAGGGAAATGGAAAATAAATTCCGACAATGTGAGATAAAAAATACTTGAGAAACAACATAATATGGATTTATTGTAGGGTAACTAACATTATAATGTTTCGGTTGTTATAACCATCATCAGGGCTTATATTTACTATTCTGAAGATTTTTTTGCTGTTACGGCCTGTGAATATCGCATTTCTAAATCTATTCACAGGCCGTAACAAAAAAAAAACTACACAATAGTAATACATTTTTTTTAAATTATTACCAGCAATAAACTGCGTCTAGAGATTATATGCAAGTTATGAATTGGAATAAAGATTTGCGTCTTTAATGTTAAAAGTTCTATTATGATGTTGTTTAGATTCTACTCAATATTATTAACTTAGATATATAGTGATAGAGGAAACTGTTGTATTTGGTAGGAAAACATTTTACTAAGTTAACAAAACAGATTAAATTGACTGTCAGTAGTTTATTTGCAACTATTTATTTTGATACTGTTACATTATTAGACCTTGTAAAACTAATGTAAAAAAAAAAATAATATAAAAAGATTCTAGAACAAATTCGTTAATTTCTTAAAGGAAAAACATAAAAAATTATTTTAAAAATAAAAGATATATTAACAAAAAATTATAAGAACCTCCTAAAATTTATTGCACAAATGTTTTTCAATAACTCTTAGCAGCCTATTGTCAATATCTGATGTTAGATTTGCAATTTTAGCGGCTAGTAAGTTGTTTGCAGCAACTTTAACTGCCTTCCAGAGGTCACACTTGCTGTTGAATTGCGTTCCATTAAAATAAATGTCTCTCTTGATGATGCTCCACAGGTTCTCAATGGGATTTAAGTCACAGCTATTTGAAGGCCAGTCCATAAGAGAATCTTCAACAAATCCCTTTTCTTTCAACCAGGATTTAGTAAACTTTGATGCATTACTTGGTGCGTTGTCTTGCATAAAGATCATAGATCTACGCTTGACTAAAGACTGGTTATCAAGTCATTCAAAGAAATATTGATCTAGAAAATCACAGTAAATTTTGGAATTCATTTTAACCCCGTCTTTCAATTTAAATGAACCCACAAGCTCATTACCAATAATCCCATCCCATATCATGATCCCACCGCCGCTTTGTTGGTGTTTAAAAAATTTTCTTGAGTCATGTTGCTTGCAAACCAATCCTCGAGCCCATCCATCGGGCCCATCGAGGGTGATCCTTGGTTCGTCTGTAAAAAGCATTTTACTGAAATCAGTTTTCATGTATTTGTTTGCCCATTGCAATCTTCTTTCCTTATGTTTTTTGTTAAAATGGGTTTCTTTATTTGATGTTTACATCAGCAAACTTCCTTAATGCTTTACACCTTGTTTCCCTTGACACCATAAGAGCTTCAGCGGCCTCAAATATGAACGCACTTGACGCATTTGGGTTTCTTATTAACTCTTTTCGGGTATGTGATAGAGATCTCGCTTTGTTAAATTCCTGAATTCAGTTTGAGACTTTTTTCCTTGGTTGAATTCCCATTTGACATATTTTCTTGATTGTTCGATGATCCCTTTTCAAATCCTTAGAAATTTGAAGCGAAGACTTTCCTTTGCTAATTTCTTTGATTATATAATTCTTTTCATTCACTGTTAGTTCTTTTTTACGAGCCATAATACTAAATTCTAGTTCTTGCAAAGAATCTCTTGACACTGCAAATTGCTATAATTATTGAAAAAATACTAACCATCAATCTGAAATTGAAAATTGGGACTTAATTGCTTTCATGCTTACTTGCTCTACATAATAGTACAAATTATTTCATTGGATAACACTTATCTATGAATTTTATATAAAATAATTGACATTACCTCTTTTGCGTATAATCTCTAGACGCAGTTTACATTTTTTTTTAATTACCAGCAATACATATTTTGAAAAGAAATATTAGCAAAATTAATATTCTGAAGAAAAAATATTACTAGGAATATTTTCTTGAGGTAAAAGAATTACGGGAAATATATTTTTTAAGAAAAAACAAAAAAAAAAAAAATATATATATATATATATATATATATATATATATATATATATATATATATACAATCTGACTCTTGACAAAACCACTTTCCTACTGATTACTTACAACGAATACATCTTGTATTCATGCGAACATATCCTAAAAAAAAACATGTCGGCGTTAAATAACACAATGCCGTTGATATACCGTCAAACAAAATAAAACAAAACAACCTACCACATTTACTAAACTTTTCGAAAATCGTGTTTACGTATTTGTAAGACATGTTTTTTTTTTGTTTTTTGTCAGGCAATCATCTTCTAACTTTGTCAGTCTCTCTGCCACCAGGCGGAGAGAAACTCAGATAAGGCAGCCTAAGAGCAGAATCTCATCTGGGGAAAATTAGACAGGTGCCCGAGATACTTTTGACCGAGCTGAAGAGCACGGAGATTCCACACTAAAAATGGCCTTGTGCCGCATTCCTCCGAGGATAAATACCAAGACCCACACATTACTTCGTTTTCCCCTCGACAAATACTGAAAGGCAAGTTTGAGTTTTGTTTAACGGCATATCAACCTGTGGGTTATTTAATGCCAAAAAGGTGAGGTTTTTTGTTTTTAATGTTCGGTTCTAGTGAGATGGTTGATTTAGTCAGATTTTGATGAAAATCATTTGTTTTTATTCTTTTTTCTATTTTAGAAAACTGAAAATGCCTTTAGTTTTGTATTCAAAAATGTTTTGCTGAGAATAATTTTTTCCTTCAAAAATGTGTTATGGTAATAATTTTGTCTTCAAAAATTTATTGTTGGTAATATTTTTCCTTCAAAAATACATATTTTTCTATAGAAGTCTATTTTTATGTATATATTTCTATAATAGTGTATTTTTATACTTTCATAGTGTTTTGACCCCAGTTTGGGGGTTAACTATTTGCCCATAGCTGGGACCCCAGCAGGTGCTACCACTCTGGGTCAGGATGGACCTGAGAACAACAGCAATTAAGAGGTGGTTCCATGCTCCTCACAATCTCCAAATCAGAGGCCTTGCTGCCGGATGCAGTTTACCGTCCTGCCCAGGACCCTGAAAGGAAAGCACTATTTGTTGGGTAATAGGAGATTTTCAAAACTAATTACTGATTTCTTTCCGAGTACCACTCGTGCATAGTCACATGATGTTCCAGACTTTATTGAGCTAAGCCAGCTTTTATAAGAAAGACGATTGAGGATGATTTCCCGTTGAGATTAACACATTATCGGTGTTGGTTTCATTCAGTTTATAAATTGATACTTAAAAAGTTTGATCAAAATGTTCGATCGAGAACACTGAGAAGAAAAGATTCCCATTTAAACTTTAAGCAGAACCGCGCGCTTTATTTGTGTATTAGTCGATTCTCAAAGACCAATTAAGACAGAATTGTGAGCTATCCTCTAAACAGTAAATAGACTTGTTAGTTTGAAATCCATGATTCATGAGATGCTTAATAATCATGAGTAACACAGCCAATTTGTACTGGAGTGCAAAATTTTGCTGTAAAGGGGTGCCTTTATTAATTTGAAATTTAAAATATTTAAATAATAAGGTCAATTTAAAGAGATAAAAATAAAATCTCATTTATGACTTAAAAATGACGTCAATATTTAAAAATGGTGCCATTGTTCAAAAAGTGACATTAATATTTGAAATTGGCGTCACTATCAAAAATGACAATCATGTTAAAAAATGACGTCAGTTTTAAATAGTGACGTCACTTTTAAAAACTGACATTAACGTTAAAAATTATGTTATTATTAAAAATCACTTGTTTGAACATTATTTTTTATCGATACTCGTATGTAAGTAGATATTCTGTTTATAATCAAACAGTAATTTTACCATAAATATTTGTTATAAATATGGGTCATTCGGCAGGATTCGAACCCGCGACCTCTATCCACATAGAGGAAGCCACCAATTGATCCGGCACGTCCTAAACCTCTCGACCACGAATGAACAACAGTCTAAATGGAGTCAAATTAAGTCTATATAACACAATATAACATTCGGCAGGTTCGAATCCTGCCGAATGACACACATTTTCGTAACAAAAATTTTTCGTAAATAATCAGGCCAGTAGAAATAAATATATATACTGTTTGATTATAAAGAGACTATCTACTTAAATACAAGTATCGATCAAAACTAATCTTCAAACAAATAATTTCAAATAGTCGGTTGTTTATAACCATTTCGTGAATCTTCGTTGATTCCATTAAAACTATACCACCATTCAAAAAAACATTAATGTTAAAAAATGACGTCAATTTTTAAAATTGACGTCACTATCAGTAAAAAACATTAATATTTAAAATTATGTCATTATTAGAAATTACATCACTATTAAAAAATTGCATTACTGTGTAAAAATGACGTCAACGTCGATAATTTAAAAAAATGACATTAAGTATAATGCTGTGAGGGCGAATTCTGGAAAGAAGTCGCTCGCAAGAACTTGCCATCCATGAGAAGTGTGTTCTCGTCCGAAATAGAGGCGCACCGTTTACCCCGATGCGCGTGCCCGATTCTATCGTGAATGCCGTATAGCTCTGAAACGACTCCTGCGGGCAACGGAAGGCCTCTCCGATGCCCAGGCGTTGTCACGTAAGCCATTATATCACGTGTTCGTCAGGGGATCCGTTCAGGATTATTTGATTGGCGAGCTCGGTCTTACGAAGCGGGAGGCTCTCTCAATATGGGCGAATTCTGGAAAGAAGTAGGCGGCCGGGTTGAAGTGTTTCACTAACTATGGGGCACCCCTCACCTGGCTAGTGATCCGTAGGGCCCTCTGGGTCGGCAAAAGACTTTGTTTAGCGGGCTTGGAGAAGACTCCAAACTGCGTGCGCTGTACTGTGGAGGTGGAGACCGTGGATCACGCCTTCTTTCAGTGCACGGTCATAGTACCGCTATGCCAGTTTGTTGAAGGTTCGCATGCTTCGCGGAAAGTTCTTTGCTCTCGATGCCAGTTCTGTCTGTAGCAATGTGGTACCGCCATTGACGAAGGCTGAACACTATGTGTTCTTATGCTTGCTAGGATAAATGAGAGTCGTGATTTGGCGGATGCGTCAGAAGGAAGTCTATGGGGACGAGAAGTTCACCTCTTCCCAACTGATCTTGTTCTTTAAGCATCAGCTTAAAGTCAAGATTAGGACGGGAAGGCAATGGCTTCCCCACATCAAAGTTCGGTAAAAGGTGGGTGAGTCTTGCGCGTTTGTGCCGAGTGAAAGGAGCCAACTTGGAATGGCATTTCGATGCCGGTTAGGCATCAGGATATTGTTTTTTCTGTGCTGAACATTGGCATCCCAGCCCAATTTTAGACTAGAGTAGGCCTGATTTTGTTTTTTAAATTTTCTTTTCGGATTTAATAAGCTAGGGTTTGTACGGTCATCGGCCCGTTTTATTTCTGTCCCTACTTTTTTTGTTTAATTCTCTCTCCCTTCTCTCTTTTTAGATGACCAGATATGTCAGTTTTCTGATGGTTGCGAGTCGCCTTTTGGATTTCGGGTGTGATTTTCGTATTTGCTTTTGTGTTTGGATGTGTGTATGTCTGTGTGAGTGTTTGGATGTGTGATTGGTTCATATGTTTATAGTCCCGCATCGATTTCGTCTAGTTAACGGATATATCTATCACAAGTAAGGATTTGTGGGTGGAGGATTCATTACTAACACTATTTTGTTTAGTTTTTTGTATATAGTTGTTTTGCATGTAAATAATTATTGGGGTATATTAAATTTTTATTCCCCTCCCCAACAGACAAAAATTGTACATATGGGGTTGCTAGTTAGGACTTCATGGAGACATTCAGGTATTATGGTGGACGGTGTAAGAAAGGTGAGTATGAAAGTGTTGTTTTGACGCAATTAATACTTCGGAATGTTCGGGTCGGTGATTGAGACTAGCTAGGGATAATGTTAAGACAGTTGAAGACCAGCCTTCCCCATCCCCAATTTTGGCTTTGATCCACATTTTTTGTAGTTAATACAAAAATAAATATTGCTGTGAGGGGCCACTATTGTGAAGGGTTAGTAACATGTTGCCAGCTGCAGTCGAAGCCTTGGACACTCTCCCTCACCACCCATCACAACAAAACGTTCCGTAATTTGATTAGTTAATGGTGAATTTGGAAACCGTACTTGAACGTAGTCATAATTCTAAATTCACATGTCATAAACTGTGTTATTTTTTTTATCTTTTATCAACAATTAATTTTGGGAAGTTTCTACCTAGAGTTGTGGACAGGATTATTCATCCGCTCTCATATTTACAAATAAAGCTATAACTCCTCAAATTTTCATTGAAACTTTGTGTACTTTTTACAAGTGATGAAATAATGGATTTGAATGAATGTGCAGTGATGCCCACAAAATCTTTATTTTAATGTCAAACGATGATACAAAAAAAAACACCGAAATACATTTAACATAGAACAAAATTGTTGTCTCTCTTGTCCCAATAACCAATTGTGTAACCTTTATTTTTAATTATTGCCTTTAATCACTTTTATTGTTCCTAACAAGATCCCTACACACACTAATAGGTATTTTGCTCCATTCTTGCTTAGAAATAGCTTCCATTTTCTCCAACTTTGAAGGACTTCTTTCTCTTACTTTTTTCTTCAAATATACCCATATATTTTCAATGGGGTTTACATTAGGACTTTGATACGCCAATACCTTAATGTTGCCGTCGTCTAAATATTTTATAACAATTCTGTATATGACACAACTGTAAATCAAGCGAAAGTCAGTCAAGTGCCACATGTAATACACGCTTTTGCGATCTTGTTTCAAGATAAACGTGACTGACTGAGCAGAAGATTTTCCCGCACTAGGTCGCCATTACTTTCTGTGGTAGATTGGTTGCCAACCAATTCTAAAGAACCTAATCTGTCCTGTTATTTAACCCATATATGGAGGGAAGAGACGGATTAATACCTTTTCGGAGACTATTTGCGCCAAAGTGAATGCAAAGAATTAAAATGAAATTCGAACTTGGCACTCCGATTTCTCATTCCGAGCCGATATCCACTTCATCACAAATTCGGTCGTCCTCCACCGTCACGGCGATAGTTTTTTGGGTGGGTAGCCCCTCGCCGCCGTCGCCTACTGACGACTTTCCCGCTGCTCGACTACCAATGGCCTTGAACGGGCTATTAAGTGAAAACAAAAGTTAAAATAACATCGTCTCTAATAACAACAGTTAATTCAAGCGATGACAATGAAGTTTTTGATGAGATGATGTTTTGATGACAATGAAGTTTCTAATGAAGACATTGAGATATTGAGTAGGACATGGGATGGGGAAGACTTATCGGAATTAATTAATGACGCAAATCCGTGGGATTGGCCAATATTGATTTTTTATTGAGCATTAGAATTCTATCATGTCTTGCGAATAAAATTATATGCAGTTTTACAGGTGTTAAATCAATACTTTTATCCAATGATCATGTAGCAGGAAGTAAAAAATAAATACTATTTGCAACTAACATTGTCTAAGTCAAAATTAACCAAATTATGGGTCGCGACCCACTAATGGGTCGCAAGCGGAATATTAGTGGGTCGTAAAAAGTTATACTAGAATTACGCATTAGTTTCAATTAAACGTTACCTGCTGTGATAGTTCGAGACTCGGGCTTTCATTGCTAGGCTGTCGCATCAATTTAATTTAACGCGTTTAACGAAACAGGATTGGTCATAGTCTCAATTTAATCATACTTACCTGATGCGTCAAGCAGAGATCATCATCTCTCACTTGCGTCCCCGCCCTCGGGGAGAGTGCGATTCAGTTGTATCTCTGTCCGAGGAGAGACATGCATCTGAAATGTGCCTGGTCCCGAAGAACAGTGTATCGAAGTGACGCCACCCAATTGCAGCAAAGAGGTGAATCGGTGGTCATAACCGATGGTTGCAGAGAAATGGTTAATTTTTGGCCCTGGAACGATCGAAGGCGTTTTGGCTCCTCACATTAAACCTTGATCTTGTGTCGCATCTTGCTCTAGTAGGGAAACCGGCAAATATCCATACACTCAATTTAATCATTCGTCATCGTAAAAAGAAAATACACTTTAACACATCACTCAATGAATTTCGGGCCTAACTAATAAAACAGCAACTTTTAGGCAAAATTTGATTTTATTCATCACCAGAGTGTCCTTCTAGGGTGATACACTAATTCCAATGATTCCCTAAAAATTCGATGCCTTTTTTTTGTAAATCGATTTGTCTTTGGCCTCAAAATACGTCTCAGTTTCCGATATCACTTCTTTATTGGAGCTAAATCTCCTTCCCTGGACGGTGAGCCTAGTTCGAATTCCAGTTGAATACCCTGCGTTCACTTAAGTACTGGTACCCTTGGGAAAGGTATTAATCCGTCCCTTCCCTCCAGTTATGGGTTAAATAACAGGGTAGGACTTGAGGATCCTGCCCTTAAAAACAAATCCCAATGAATCTTGATACTCGAAAAGAAAAACGTATTACTAGACACAAAAACTTATATAAAAGCAACAATAAATTGTTGAAAGAAAAAGGTATTACCAGCAATAAATAAATAAAATTTAGTTGGCAATAAATGACCCGCCGAGGTTGATATGCCAAAACACAACCACCCAACCAACCTTCTCTGGAGCATTCTTTTGAGGTCTGCAAACAGCCAGTAGTCTCTGGGGGCCAGATCTGTAGAATAGGGTGGATGCAGAAGCAATTCGAAGTGCAATTCATGTAGTTTTGCTATCGATGCGATCGATTTGTGACATGGTACGTTGTCTTGGCGAAAGATAACTTTTTTTTCTTTATTTGTGGCCATTGTTTAGCAGTTTCTTCCTTTAAACGCACCAATAATGCGATAAAATATTCGCTATTGATAGTCCTTTCTTTCTCAAGGTAATCGATGAAACTATATATATTGTTGTCATCCGCAGACAGATCTGTTTCGCTGTATCACAGCTCATCAGTACGGTTAGACTCCGATTGCTACACAACCCAGGCTCGAAAACCGACCGATTTGGCGTCAGTCGGCACTCTACCCCTGGGCCACGGGGCATTCGGTGGAAGAAGGCAGTCTTTTTTTAGCACATATCATATTACGCGCCCAATAGCTAGAGTGCTCAAATTCATTTTTACTGAATGAGCGATGCGTACACGCTAGAGTGGTTACTGTTTTTCAAAGTCTGCCTTTCTTCTAGAGTGCTCAATCAGGGTGTGAGAGCGTAATATATATATTACAAGTGTGAAACATAAAATTAAATGTTCAACAACATTTTATTGTATATAAATATAAGCAAACAACATCTTCAATATGATTTCCATCATTTGTGATGCAAAAGTTGATGCGTTTTGCAAGATTCACATAAACTCGACATTGACATCAATTTTAGCACATTCACTTAGTATGCTTTCAATCAAATGTGCTCGATGTGTGAGTTTCATTGCGTACTCCTTCTCCTTTATCAGTTAAGTGCCATATGTGATACACGCTTTGGGCGATTATGTCTCAAGCGAGACATGACTGACTGGGCAAAAGATTCTCCATTTTTACCATTGCTTTCTGAGGTACATTGGTTGCCGATCAAAGCTATAGAACCCACTCATATCCTATTATTTAACCCATAACTGGAGGGAAGAGACTGATTAATACCTTTCCCACGGGTATTTGTACGTAAGGGAATGCAAGGAATTCAACTGGAATTCGAACTCGGCTCCCCGATTTGTCGTTCCGAGTCGATATCCACTGCACCACAACGCACATCCTTTATCATAACACCGAAAAAGAAGTCAATTCTTCTTTAGACAAAAGAGTGTTTAATTTTCGGATATAGTTAATGAGATTTTCTGTGTCCGGACTTTACGAACACCCTGTACACAAGCATTGCAAGACTCTTATAATGGTTTTGTCATTTTATTTCTAATTTTCCCATTTCTTTCGGACTTTTTAATCGTGTTCATTCACATTTTATCGTCATTTGCCGCCATTTTTTTCGTTATTTTGCCGCCATTTTTTTTGTTATTTTGCCGCCATTTTTTTTTTTTTGTGTCATTTTGCCGTCATTTTTTTTTTTTTGTCATTTTGCCACCATTTTTTTTCGACATTTTCGATTCTTTTCCCATCATTTTCTACACATCTTGTCGCCATTTTATCTTGTCTCACTTTTACGCCATCGTCTCTCTTCTGTGCCTCATTTTTTCAGTTTATTTTCTCTGGTTGGTCACCCTCTTCACGGGAAGTGCTTGTCACGACATTCATAAATTACTAAGCAGTCCAAAAGTATATACATACATAACACACACGGAAAACCCTAAACTAAACCTGTCAATAACAGGCCACTAAAGATATCGGTATCATAACTCGCGGAGACGAGATTCTGCGTGAAGACACTCCTGGGCCACTAATCATGTTGCCCGGAGGTAGAATTGAGAATCCGCGGCACAGACAACGTGGCACTAGTCACGTATTCTTTTGAAAATATAGAAAAGCGTTCAGAAATATAGATCGGCGTCACTGATATATTTATAACGTTACTTACAGACACACATCTCTCTCTCTCTCTCTCTCTCTCTCTCTCTCTCTCTCTCTCTCTCTCTCTCTCTCTCTCTCTCTGTATATATATCTGTAAATTCAGATAAAACATAGCGGGGAAATATCCATTTTCAACATGTCATTTTAAGACATTCATTCTTCAGCCCCTTATAAACCCTTATATATATATATATAAACAGTAGCTACTCCGGCATGTACGCATTGCTCATTCAGTAAAATGAATTAGAGAACTTTGGTTATTGGGCGCGTATAATGATAATATAATCGCTAAAAAGTTTGCCCTCTTCCACCGAACGCCCAGAGGTAGAATCGCCGACTGACGCCAATTCGGTCGGGTTTCAATCCTGGGTTAAAAAGCAATCGGAGTCTAACCGTACTGATGAGCTGTGATACAGCGAAATAGATCTGTCTGCGGATGACAATATATAGATAGATAGATAGATAGATAGATAGATAGATAGATAGATAGATAGATAGATATTGTAAGAATGTTATGGAACACGTAGGTTTTTAACCTACTGTTCATGCATTTACTTTTATAAAGAGTGCTCGATACAACGATACAATATATATATTCATATACAAAGACAGAATATCTGAGCAAGAGCCAACAACCTACCACGGTTTTGCCTAATTGGCAGCCAATTTCTCTGAAGAGCCGTTGGGCGGAATCGTGGTAGGTTGTTGGCTCTTGCTCAAATTTTCTGTCTTTGTTTGCTCTACTTTCGTATTGAGCGCTTTAGTGTTAGGCTTTTCGTCTTGGGTTTTTTTCTTTCTTACGAGTGCTTGACTTTTTGTTCATGTACTTCGTTTGTTTCTTTTTTTACTTCCCATTCTTTTCCCTCCGAGTTCGTTCTCGGTGGGTTGTACAAGACGATTTAAATTATAGCTTAATTAATACTAGTTTCGGCAGAGTTAGTTCGGTTACTATTGGTATTGTTGTTGCTATAGTTAATATTATTATTATATATTCATATAGATATGTGTGAGTTTTTGACCCTGGGTTTCACGCTCTTGCGATCGTCAGAAAAACTGATTATTTTTTTTTTAATTTGCTATATGTAGGACTGCGTATATTGGTGTATTTTTGTGGAAGTGGGAGGAAAATCGAGAGGAAAATTTGTCGTCGTTACAAACGCAGACATATACACACTTGTACACCCACTGACGTACGCCGAGACACACACACACGAGCGTCCGCCCACAGGGGCTCACACAAACATAATTATATGTGAACCGTATTAGGCTTGTCGTATATATGTGTGTCGTTGCGTACATGCATACGCATTTGATTGGTGCATTCAAATAGTGTAGCGATGTCAACGCGCGGACGGTTATCGATTTCTGTTTTCTGAACCATATTTTCTTGTACGTACATATGTACGTATGATGTGGTCTGTGTGAAACTATGGTAGGTAAAAATTGCTATTATTTTTAATTGTTTAAGGATGTATTGATATTTTAAAGTCGGTTATTAGCTTGTTTTTGGTGGTTGCACATATTTAAATGGTAGAAATTCTAATTTGTAAAGTTTGTTAGTTTTTATGTGGTGGTAATAATTTTACTGCGAAAGTGAGGAATAATTTACGTTAATGATGATTACGGACTAATACCGCAATAGTAATAACACTTGTGGTAGCAAATAGTTATTGTAAAGCGGTAGTAGTGATTAGTAGTGGTGGTGGAAAGATAATAACAATAAATGCAATTATTATTATGGTAGTTTGAACTAGAGAATAATTGATAGGATTATGGTATCAGCCGTTCTTTTTTTTTTTTTAATCCGTTTGGTGTAAATTGTGATAATAGGTATATATTTTCGTGCCTGCATTTGGAAATTATTTCTGATCTTATGTTTAGTATGTTATTTTGTTGGGTATGTGATATAATTGTTACTTTTTCATGTAGGCAAAATGCATATTAAATTAAAATAAATGCATATTAAATTAAAATAAATTTTCAAAATTCAAGAATGTTGAATGAACATTTCAACATGAAATCCCTAAGAGAAATCTCACGTATCCACCGCAACAGTCAGTCCATATTAAAAAAATAAAAAATAAAAAATAAAAAAAATCAATAAATCTCCTCCTGTATCATTTTTTAATATTAAAATTTTTAATATTAATTAGGATCAGGTTCTTGGAATTTACCTTCCTTCTTTTCCGTTTCGGATTAAAGTAATTTAATAAAATAAAAAAAAAATAAAAAATAAAATATATATATATATATATATATATATATTGGAAAAAAACGGTTTGGTAATAAATCCCAAAGAATCTTATTAATATTAGATATTAACAATGATCTAGTCAGATGCTCAATGTAATCAAATTTATTTATATACAAAGCCAACAATTATTGCATATAAAAAATAAAAATTTTCTCATATCGGATGGACATTTGAGTGGGTCAATTTAACACCCATCTCATCAGCGACCAAAACATTTACGCTCTCACACTCTGGAGGAGGGGTAGACTTTGAAAAACAGTAGCATCGCTCATTCATTAAAAATGAATTGGAGCAGGCTGGCTGCTGGGCGCGTAATATGAAAAAAAAAAGAAGACCACCGAACGCCCCGCGGCCCAGGGGTAGAGTCGCCGACTGACGCCAATTCGGTCGGGTTTCGAGCCTTGGTTAGGGAGCAATCGGAGTCTAACTGTACTGATGAGCTGTGATACAGATCTGTCTGCGGATGACAATACATATATATATATATATATATATATATATATATATATAGAGAGAGAGAGAGAGAGAGAGAGAGAGAATAAGATAAAATATTGAGTAGAAAAGTGAATACATAATAAAACGATTATAAATCCAGAATTTATTTCGGCAATGTAAAAAAAATGCCTCCTGCAGACCACTGAAAAATAAATAAATGTTAATTTCACTCAGAGTATTTAAAAAAGTCATTAGCAGAAGTGAACCTTGTATCATTTAAAACGGGAAATAAATTGAAAATAAATGCATCAAATCACACATCTAATACAATACAGAAAGGGATACATCAATTAAATCACACACACACAAGACAAATATTAGGAGAGAAACTAAACACACACACAACGGGAGGATAAGAATAGATATACACAAAAAAGTACCCAGATAGGAATATACATACATTGAATGTCACGAACATAAAACAATTATTAGGAGGAAATATATACACACAAAAAAGGTAGGTATATATGCAAAATAAGCATACAGACTTAAACAAACGAAAATACAAAAGGGGAAGAGAAGAAAAAGAGGATAGAAATAAGGCACAGATAATATACATACAGTCATAAATATTAGCTAGCACAAAAAATCTTTTTAGAAAATAAGGAATTTTTTAAAATTTCAAAAGTTCTTCTTAAAATTTTTTCTGCCTCATTCAGAACCTATATATATTTACAATTTTGTAGTAGATTGTAGTTTGTACATGTTCTAAACCATAATTTATCATAATTTATACATGTTCTAAAGTATAATTTATAGTAAATATTAATTGCTCTATTTTTATCTTGAGCACTGTTTTAAATTAATGTTTGAACGTTGCAAATATTTTCTTCGGTCTTTATTCATAGATAGATAGATAGATAGATAGATAGATAGATAGATAGATAGATAGATAAGCATATATAAACCCTATCCCCACTTTATCTCATCCACTCCTACTTCTCCTCACCCCATATACATTTCCTTATTTTCTCCCTTGATTAAACACAAAGAACTCACGATAAAAGCTATAAAAGACCATACCTAATTTTCTAATGTTAAATCTGTCTGCAAAAATTTCAATACATCCATTAATCAACTCTATCCCCTACCTCTTCCCTCTTTTTGCTCAAATTCTAACTGACAACTTACAACCCTTATTTCCCCCATTCCCCACCCCACCTACATCTCACACACAATTCGCTAAATATAAGAAAAAGAATTTCCATTCCTTTCCACTCTACCTGATGAGACATTGTCATTTCAATGCCGAACAAAATGTACACTTAGTAGTAGATAATAATTTGTACATATTCTAAACTATATATATATATATATATATATATATATATATATATGTGTGTGTGTGTGTGTGTGCGTATGTGTGTGTGTTCCACTGTTGTCTGCCTCTCCGTTTCCCGATCTATCTATCTATATATATATATATATATATATCGTCTTAAAGAAATGTGCCCCTGAACTCTCCCTCAACCTCTCCAAACTCTACAACTATTGCCTCTCTACTACTTGCTTTCTTGCTTTCTGGAAGTCTTTCTCTGTAATCCCCGTCTATATAAACTCTGGAGCACCCTCAGAACCCCTCTAATTATCACCCTATCAGCCTTCTACTGAATTTTGTCAAAATGTTCGAAGTTATTATCAACGCCTACTTGATTCAGCCTCTCACAGCCCACAAACTATTGCCTCACAAACAATATTGCTTCTGCTTCGCCAGATCTACTGCTGGTATGCTAACGACCATCCCCGAATACATATACCATGCTCTTGATAAGTACGACGAAGTTCGAGTTGTTGCCCTGAAAAGCGTTTGACAGGATCTGGCATGCTGGCTTTCTGCTCAAGCTACAGAGCTACGGTATAAATGGATGCTCGTTCGATCTAATCAAATCGTTCCTGTCAAATCTTGCAAAGATGATCGTATTAAACGGGCAGACTTCCAGATCTTTGAAGGCTCTATCCTAGGTCCTACACTTTTCCTGACCTTCATCAATGATCTTCCTGATGTAATCAGTTCACTAGTAGGCATCTACGCTGACGACACCACTATTTACTCCCGCCTCAATAAGAAATCTGTCAAGGCTGATAAAGTAAACCTTGCTGATGCTCTTAATAAAGACTTCCAATCTATGCTGGACTGGGGCAAGAAATGGTTAGTCAATTTGAATATTTCCAAAACAAAGCTGCTTTCCTTTATTCACTATAAACAAACTCTCCAACACCCCTCTGAGTATAGGTGATACTAGTCTCCCATACACTATGCCACCTCGGTTTCACTCTCACAGCCGACCTGAAGTGGAACGACTGCATCGAATCAATGGCTATAACTACTGCAAGGAAGCTCGGGTTAGTGTCTGGGAAGTTTTTTTCTTATCAGAATCCATCTTGCATATATGCAAATCTACCAGGGGGCTACATAAGAGTGTTCAATAGACATGGGTGGAGTGTGAACCGGGCGATAGTTCAGTCTATCTACTCTAATTGAAAAAAAATAAGGATAAGTGAAATGATTGGAAAAGAGAAAGCCGGAAACCACATCCTAAACAGGGAACAAGGGATGAGTTTCTACGCCTGTTCACTAGACATGGGTAGAGTGTAAACCGGGCGATAGTTCAATCTATCTTTCTACTATGTTAGTTTCTTTTCTCGCATTTCCCGCCATTGGAACTCCTTTCCACACACTTACTTCTCTGATAGCTACAATTTCCAAGAGTTTGAGTGCAACGTCAATTGCCATCTTTATCACCTTGATTCCCATCCTTGTCTTATTTTTCTCTGACCTCCGAATCTTATTCCGCTTTTTGTTCTTCTCACTTGTAACTCCCTATGTACCAGTGGCAGTTATGCCTTGCTAGGGGTGAATTCAATTAAGTATATATATATATATATATATATATATATATATATATATATATATGAGAATGATATTCCCCAGCGATCGTAATAAAATGTTCGATTCAAAATTCCTAGTTGCAGTACCTTAAGAATGCCGGGGCGTACAACGGCTGAAACGTCTTAAACGTGGCAATGAAGATGAGGACAACAGTCTTAACAATGTAAATAGTGCAAATACTACCTCATCACAGAAGTATAGACATATATATATATATATATATATATATATATATATATATATAATCATCCGCATAAAGACTTGTTTCGTTGTATCACAGCTCATCAATGCGGTTAGATTAACCGTTTGCTTCAAGCCGGGATCAAGATCCAACTGTTTTATCGAGATCTTACCCCTAAGTTATCGGCGTACTGCACAGAAAGGCAGATTTCACAGCATGTTAAGGAAGTGAAAGCACAAGTAGATTAAAACCTATTGCTCATGCATTTAATTTTATAAAGAGTACTCAAAACAAAGTCTTGTTTAATATTGCAATTGTGTTATTACAATGGTTTATTAAATTATTATATCACTACAGAATAAAATTAATGTTTCAGAACAGTATTGTTCTTGTTCAGGTGATATTTTCAAAATAAATCGCGAAATAATTTATTTTAGAATATATAAGATGAATTCATGGTTATTCAAAAAATTAAGGAGGGGTTGTTGGAGGAAGTTAAACAACATGACTTGATAGATAGATAGATAGATAGATAGATAGATAGATAGATAGATAGATAGATAGATTGTATATATATATATATATATATATATATATATATAGAGAGAGAGAGAGAGAGAGAGTGAGAGAGAGAAAGAAAAATTGAAAAATGTGTAAATAGATAGATTACAATATACGTAAAGAGATAGATATAGATAGGTAGCAGCATATATATATATATATATATATAGAGAGAGAGAGAGAGAGACAGAGTAAGGGAGAGTGGTAAATACATACGTACTTAGATTAAAATATACGTATAGATAGATAGATAGATAGATAGATAGATAGATAGATAGATAGATAGATAGATAGATATGTACAGACTGAGATAGATAGATAGATAGATAGATAGATAGATAGATAGATAGATAGACATGTACAGATGAGATAGATAGATAGATAGATAGATAGATAGATAGATAGATAGATAGATAGATAGTGAAGTCTCCAAAAACGTCTTCTTTTCAACGAGCCAACAAATTTCTTTACCGAATGAGCAATTGCCGTCCTTCTCAGTTCATGCGGCAAACATTTTCTCTGCATCATTTTTCGCCAGTCTCCGTTGTCGCTGTTTTGTATCCAAAGCAACAACTAGATAATTCATCGTTTGTAAAAATTCGTTTGTGTATCAAATCCGTTATATAAGTATGCTTTGCGATTTACAACACTGATGTCTCCTTTCTCTCTTTTCCCTGGTTCTGATTGGTTAATATATAGGCCTGTGGCGTTTTCTAGTAAGACACGATTGGTCAGCTAGAGGGTTAATCGTCAGAAACTACGGAAAGAGGAAAAAACTGGTTCAAATCTCTGCATCAACGATAATAGATATACGTGTCTGCCTAACCAACTAAAACATTGTTTAGTGAAAATAGTTATGTCCACTTCTCATATGTCAGACACGCGACCACTGACCGCCATGTTTGCTTCCTCTTGTTTTTTATTATTTTATTTTTTTATTTTATTTTATTTTATTTTATTTTATTTTATTTTATTGCAATATCTTTTAAATGTTATAAACCCACGAACAGAGATTGATAATTTAAACATAATCTCTCCCTTGTTTTGTTTTTAATTATTTTTACATGTCGTTTTCGTT
Organism: Ascarosepion bandense; assembly: GCA_037127315.1. NCBI lineage: Eukaryota > Metazoa > Mollusca > Cephalopoda > Sepiida > Sepiidae > Ascarosepion > Ascarosepion bandense. Next base: position 986,475 of record JBBBDQ010001359.1, on the reverse strand, counting down.
ATTTGACCACACCCAGCCCTCTGGAATTTAAAAGAAAGAAAATGGTGTACAGTAAGGTGATCTGACATTGCCCGAATTTATAAAAAAAATAAAACGAACTTATTTAACTTCAACTTCATTTTTGGGAAGCTTTCAGCGAAGGTAAATCACAATCGTTGAGAGTAGAATATGAAACATGTGCATATTTATTGTTAGAATTTGGGCACAAAGCCGAAGGCTAAGTGAGACTAGTGGTCACTGACTATCCTAAACCTAGCTAATCTGGTTTGTGACCCCTTCATTCATTACAATTTACTCATTAACCACAACACATCTCTCTTCTTCTAATCCTACATTTTTTAATCATCACAACCCAAGCAAGGTAGGAATGCAACTAGAGGAGGTTACAGGTGTGAAAACGAGAGAAAAGACTGGGTAAAGGAAAGATTGAGGAAGGAACAAAAGTTGAAGAGGATTCAAGAAAATAGAAATTAGTGTTTGATATTGCATTTAAATTTTAGAAGATTGTTGTTATCAGAGAAGCAAGTAAATGAAAAGGTGCGCCACAGGTGGGAATTGCGAGAAAAGAAACTGTTGGAGTAGAAGTGGTGGCTACATTTAACTATTTCAATGGTAAATAGGTGGGACCTAGATGCCAATTTAGTAGTATGCTAAAATTCATGTAGTTGGGGCACCAGTGAGAAAAGTTCGTTAGAACATTTGGAATTTTTTATTTTTTATTCTTTTTTAATTGTGTCGACCTAAGCAAAGCATTTTACTGCCACTGTTGTGCAGGGGGTTACATAGGAGGAATGTTATGAAGACTGAGAGGTTGCAGGAGGTGTCAGGAAGAGAGTAGGAGAGGGAAGAGATTACTGATGAGAGTGAGGTGGACGAGGAGGAATGTTATAAGGAGTGAGAGGTTGCAGGGGGTGTCAGGAAGAGAGTAGGAGAGGGAAGAAAGTACTGATGAGAGTGGGGTGGATGTAGAAACGCATGAGAGTGGGGTGGATGTAGAAAAGTATGAGAGAGAGGATGTAAACTAGTGAGACAGGAGATGACTATTGACTTTACATTTAAATTCTTGGAGATGGTAACTGTCAGAAAAGCAAGTATGCGGAAGAGAATTCCACAGGCGGGAAGTTCGAGAAAAGAAGCTGCTGGAGTAGGATTTGCGTTTACAATTTATTGGTTTCACAGTAAAAGGATGGGACCAAGTTGCTAATCTTGTGGCTCGAGGAAATTCGTATATAGGGGGATGAAAACATTTGTAGAAAAGACAGAGAGAAACCACATCATTTATTGCCTTCATCTTGATATATTCACAACAGCCAAAATATAATAGCTAATATGAAGATTTTAGTTCAAATTTAAAGACTTTATAATATTTGTTGGTTTATATTATAAAGTTTTTAAATGTCTTTAAAATAGAATTGCGTGTACACTTTTATTTGCTAGGTTACATCTGCGCGTTTGATATTAAAGATATGATATCTACAAAATATCTTGACTTTTTTAATCATTTCACTCGAAGCAAGGCGGGAATGCCACTAGTAAGAAGGGGTTTACAGGGAGTGAAAGGGTGAGAAAAGACTGAGCGTACGGACGATTAAGAAAAGGACAAAAGTTGAACAGGATTCATGAATTAGTATTTATTTCTGACATGAGTAATTGTCAATAATCTTGGAATTATTTCGAACTTTTGTTCTCATCTTGGTTGATATAGGTGTTATAATAGACACAACGTTTCGACTAATTATCCTCTGGTTATCATCAGGTATCCATAGATTGGCTGATGTGAATTATCTCGTTGATTATTACGAAATATGTCAAATGGATTTTGACAACTGGATTATGTTAGTGGGTTCGTGCCACTTGTCATAATTTGTATTTATTTCTGAGATGAGTAATGTTCAATATTGTTGGAATTATTTCGAACTTTTGTTCTCATATTGGTTGATATAGGTGTTATAATAGACACAACGTTTCGACCAAGTGCCCTCTGGTCTTCATCAGGTGTCCATAGATTGGCTGATGTGGATTATCTCGTTGATTATTGCAAAATATCCTGTGAAATTAATTATTTTTCTTTCTGATGATGACTTAAGGGTACTTTGTCGAAACGTCGTATCTATTATAACACCTATATCAACCAAGATGAGAACAAGAGTTCGAAGTAATTCCAAGCTTATAGGATTAAAGAAGATAGAAAATGGCGATTTACGTTGCATTTAATTTTTTGAAGATTGTAGATGTCAAAAAAGCAAGTAAATGGGAGTTCCACGGGTGGGAAAAGAAACATTTAGAGTGAAAGTGGCGGTTGCAATTAACTATTTCAGCAGTGGAAGAGTGGGACCTAGATTCCAATCTAGTAGCACGTTTAAATTCAAGTTGTCGAGTCACCAGGGAAAAAGGTCATTAGAGTTTAACAGCAAAATATGAAATATGGCCAATTTAATGGTCATCGTTCTGACCTCAAGGAAAGATGGCGCCTTTTGTCGAAGCTCAAAAAATTAACAGATTTTAAGTTAAATGAAAACCTAAATATTGCTTAACAGTAATAGAATAATTCAATATAAGTGACAATTATTATTTATCTTATTTTATTCATTATATATTATGATTATTATATTTATTTGAAGTTATACGAGGGTCATTCAATGAATAAGGTGAAATTTTCGGTATAAGGACTTCTAATACAGATAGAAGCTTACTTTTTTTTCAACGTAGTCTCCCAGCAGTGTCACACACTTTTTCCCATCTGTGTACAAGCTTCCGTATTCCCTCAGCGTAAAAATCTTTGGACTGATGTCTCAGTCAATCGTTCACAGAAGTTTTGACTTCATCGCCTCTTTCAAACTTCGTGCCTCTTGTGAACGCTTTCAAGGGACCAAACAGGCGAAAGTCTGAAGGGGCAAGGTCTGGTTTGTAAGGGGGATGAGGGAGCAGTTCCCAGCCCAGCTCGTTGATGGTCTGCACAGTTTGAGCTGTTGTGTGAGGCCTTGCGTTGTCTTGACGAAAGACGACTCCATGTGACTGATGACCTCTGATGTCCCAAAAGATAGACTCAAAGTCTTTGCAATGTCATCCACTGTCACTCTTTTGTCAGACTGAATGAGGTCATTGACTGATTCGATCACCTCAGAAGACCTCACTTCTGTAGGCCTCCCAGGCCTGTCTACATCCTCAACACTGCTCCGTCCTTCTTTAAACAATTTAGCCCACTTGTAGACATTTGTTTGGCTGAAACATGTGACACCATACACAGTTGACATTCTCCTATGAATTTCAACTGTTTTGCACCCTTCAGCAACCAAAAACTTGATAACTGACTACTGTTCAATCCTGGAGCGTGCTTCTTGATCGGCCATCTTTGTTAATCTACAAAACTCTCAGAGTATTTTTTTCAATCTGCAAAAAATTTAATCCCTTTGAAAAAGAAGTAAAGGAAAAATATTTTAAAAAAAGTAAGCTTCTATCTGTATTAGAAGTCCGTATACCGAAAAATTCACCTTATTTATTGAATGAACCTCGTATATAAAAGTGGTTACTTTAATATTTTAAAAGAAGTATGGTACAAGGCCATGAGGAGGTGAAGAAGGATGGACTTCATCTGTTCTACATTTAACTTAGCTAAACATACTCACGGATTAAAAACTACTATAATTTTCTTTACACCAAAACAACACATTTTTACTTACCGTTTTTACTACAGTGATCATAATACCATAATTTGTACAGTTTACATATGGGGATAACAGCTTCAATATATATATATATATATATATATATATATATATATAACCCCAAAGCTTTAGTTTGTTAAAAGAACAATGAAGAGCGACCCACATTTTTAAAGTCTTTCGAAAATGTATATATGCGTCGGATACTGGTATTATGGCGAGTTTTTGTCGAAACTAAAAAAAAAAACGAAGAATGGCCAAAGGTGGACAACTGGCGCCTCATAACTAGCCGCTTCGGGTAAATGAAGCTCGACAGCCCAGGAAAGCAGTCCATCGAGGAGAAAGTAAAAACCTGATTTTAAACTTCCGCTGCCTTTCGATCATATCCATAAGAACACGAAAAAGACTATGGAAGTAAATCTGAACAGAAAACCCGATGGCGGTCAGCTGTCAATGCTGACAACCTTCCGGCAATACTTGCAACCAAACCAACCCCAAATGTAATGCCCTATATTTCTTTGGGTCTTTTGGGTACGGCTGAGAGGTGATTTTGCTAAGCGTAGCTAAGATGTAGCACAAGGCCAAAATTATGGGGCACCCAGTGAGATTCGAACTCACTACTCAGTTCTTAGTGTTCTAGCGGGACAAGCCTGCTAACCATTACACCCCGTCGAGGTGCCTTCAATATGATTGAGAGTGGGTGTCATGTAGTCTGGGCAGTGCACGTCCTCCATATATGATCGACCAAGCCTGTACTCTGAAGAGATCAATCCAGTTTCACTACCATAGGAATGAATTTTGACGAAATAAAACACTTCTTTTATTTCACGAAATAAATGGATGCCTACTACTAAAATAGTCATGGGAGAGTGGTTTGCCCAGATACTTTCTTTCATTCACATTTGCCAATCTAGTAGCAAGCTTAAATCCATGTAGTCGGGGCACCAGGGGAAAAGAGCTTGTCACGGAAGTTACCATGAAAATATTTGAAGAAAAGACCGAGAGAAGGCACGTCATGTTGGCAAGAAAGTAACTGAAGTCGAGATGTCAAGTCAAGACCGATTATATTGCAGATCCTCCTCTGGATTTTGTCGAGAACCTCAAGATGAACAGCAGAAGATTTGGAAACAGAATTCAATGTATGGACGAATGGTAGATTTATAAATGTGTAAAATGGATTCTGACAAGAAAAAATTTCTGGCCCGACATAATAATTCAACCTTCTTAGCAGTATAAACAGCTATAGATTCGATGTAGTGGTACCACTTCAGGTCGGTTAAGAGAGTGAGGCCAAGGAGACACAGTGTACAGACATAAAAAATTGGAGTGGAGACCCGAAGGCGATTGGCTGTAAATACTGCCAACTTTCTGGCAACTCTTGCAACAAAGGCGTCCCCAAATGTAATGTTGTATATTTCATTGGCTCTTATCGGTACGATTAGTGGGGAGGAAACATGTACCGTTACCCAGTACCATGCTTCCTAGAGAGATCACTCCAATTTCACCACCAAAAACTGAATTTTGACTAAACAGAGTGCTATCTTTATCTCACGAGATAAAAGGAATCCTAGTGAAATTATGGGCACCCAGTGAGGTTCGATTTGTAATTGTAAGCCTGGTACCCATTAAAACACATTGAGTTGTCTTCGGTATGGCTGAAAGTGGTGGGGGTTCATATAGTCAGGGAAGGGCACAGTCACTATATGTCATCGACCATAATTTTAAACTTCCACTTACTTGCGGTAATATCAAAAGAATCACGGAAAGATCTATGGAACTAACTTCAGGCAGAAAACACGGATTGAAGCCTCGATGGTGGTTAGCTATCAACCCTGACAACATTCCGGCAACTCCTGTGGCCAAGCTGGCCCCAGATGTAATATTCTGAATTGCCTACTACATTAATTCTAGTAAATAGTAACGTCATAAATGCTAGAGTTACCAATTGTTCATTTTGTATCGAATCATGTATAAATGATGCTGGTATCCTTGGAAAATATTTAAATCATTAATTGATAATAACCGGTAATCTCTGGAGAAACACCAATTCATAATACGTGCCATTTGAAGATTAACTAAATGAAGATTTTTTTATTAGTGGGCGTAATCTTAACAAGAAAACCGAATAGTTACAGTAAAAAGGGCAGCCCAATATGCCAAATACAGGTCGGGGATACTAAAATCAAGGGAAGTCTTTTAACAGAAGAGGGAAAGTGCGACACAGAGATCCAAAGGCGAATTGGCATGGCGAAGGAAGTATTCCAGAAGTTGAGTAAGGTATTAAGAAACAGGACAATTTCGCTAGAAACAAAGGAGAGAGTACTGGAGTGATATGTGTTGTCAGTTCTTTAATATGGCAGTGAATGCTGGACAATATCGTCAAAGATGAAGGAAAAACTTGAAGCAACTGAAATGTGGTTCTACAGAAGGATGCTGCGAATATCATGGATCGAGTATGTGAGCAATGATAAGGTCCTAGAAGTGATGGAAACAAAAAGTAAATTAATACTGAGCATCAGGAAGAGACAGCTGAAGTTCCTGGGACATGCAATGAGGAGAAACTGATACTAACAGGCCAGATAGAGAGAAAAAGAGACAGAGGAAAGCAATGGATAACATATTTGAAGGACCTAATCAGGTGGATGATGGAACGAGGGTTGTATGGTGTAACAGGAAAATGCGTGCTAAGAGCCACCAGGGATAGGGAGACGTGGAAACCATGATAATGAAGGGACAGGGTACATAGAAGAAGAAGAATCTTAACAATTTATATCTAAATGACAATTGTGTTGATAGTCGACTCGGAAAGAAAAACACAGGAAGCTTCTAGACAGAATAGTTGAAGATAGCGAGAAACGTCAATGGCAGTCAATTTAGACAGAAAACCTGGAGTGGAGCCGCGAAGGTGGTTGACTGTCAATACTGACAACTTTTTGGTAACTCTTGCAGCCAAGCCATTCCCAATTGTGTTTCTTTTTTAATCTTGTTAATACGATTATGGGGTGGCATGTACACAGAAAAGGCTATGGAAGCAAATATAGACAGAAAACCCGGAGTGGGGCCCCGAAGGCGGTTGGCTACCAGTCCTGGCTACTTTCTGGCAACTCTTAGAACAAAGTATTCCCTAAATGTAATGCTTCTATTCCTTTTGATCTTATCCGTATGATCGGGGAAGAGCATGAACCATTACCCGGGCATGCTTCCTAAAGATGTCTTTTCAGTTTCACCACCAAAGGATTGTATTTTGACCAAAGCTCAATCTTTTTATCTTGCGAGATAAACGGACTCCTAGTGGAATGTCTTTTTCCAACAAATGCGCAAAACATTTTAGTTACTGCAAATAATATCGATGTAAACCACACAATATTCTGATCATTTCTGTTATGTGCAAACTTGGCTTGTATTATGCAAGAATATTATGCCATTAAATCTTTGCAAATATGTTTTAGTTTTTGTTTGTGACGTTTTCTCTATCACTCTCTTCTTAACCCTCTAGGGCCATTCGTATCATATTTGATACAGTATTTCCCTATAATGAAACATTTGGTATTTCCCTATAAGGAAACATTTGGTATTCATTGACTGAGCAGTCAGTACTGCTTTCATTTGAAATTTATGAAATATTCTCTTAAAAAATTTTTCAGGAAAATATTTCTTTCAAGGCTTGTTTTCATACTGTATCAAATATGATACGAATGGCCCTAGAGGGTTAAATATTTTTTAGGCAAAAAATGCTAATTCATCAGTCAATATTTTATTTTGATACATAATTTTTAAAAGTTCTAAATATAAAAGTTATTACCATTTAATTTTCTAGATTTTGTTTTTTCTGTAAAATAAATTATTTCAAAAGCTAAGCAAAGTAAAAAGAAACAGGAAAAGAAAAAAAAGTAAAAAAAGTAAAGTAAAAAGAAACAGGAACGGTTCGTTAGAAATCAAATTTTAAAAAATGTGTGCTGAAAATCTATGTAATATGAATCGTCTAATATGATAGTAGATGTGCATTGTGGTGCAGTGGATATGGGCTCAGGGAGCCGGGTTCGAAACCCAGTTGAATTTGTTGCATTCACTTACTCTTAGGAAAGGTAATAATCTATCTCTTCTCTCTCCAGCTATGGGTTAAATAGCAGGACATATGTCTACCTCACCCGGAGGATAAAGGTTTGTGCAAGGTCAACCCCCCTATCTTACAGTTACAGAAGCATCGATGATGGCGAGGGGGCGTCAATGATCAATGCTGAGATTTAGGTAGTATGATAGTGAATGCTGGACAATACACTCACAGATACTTGAAGTGACAGAGATGTAATTCTACAGAAGGATACTGAGAATATCATAAATATTTGAGCAATGAAGAGATTTTAAGAAAAAAAGAAAATAAAGATGCTTTCTAAAACCTACTCAACTTATTAAGAAACAGAAACATTTCGTTAGAAACTGTTGTAATGGTAGAACCTGTCTCCCTCTAGCAATGGACTGCCACCCATTATCACAGTAGATTAACAGCTAGCTGATGACCGGAAGACGACCAGGAACGGACGGAAGTACTCTACGCTCCATTTTTGTACATAGTGACTATTGTGTGAACTCTTAATATTTGTACCTCTAGTACAATAAACCTTATTGTTGATTTAATCGTGTGTTCCTTAGTCTTTACCACTGGGACTAACCACTCATTTGTTTGTATCGTATTTTCACGACATAACAGAAACAAATACAAAAATTCCGAAATATTATGGAATTCTCTCCGTCATAGATGAAGAGGGGACAAGGCAACAGAAGGATGTTGAGAATAAGATCTGCATAATATTTTAACAAAGTGGAAGTTTTAAGGAGAATGGTAACGAAAAGATACCTGGACATCGAATCAGAGAAACAAGGGAAATTTCTGAAATGAGTGCTTAGAGATTTTAACACTCGCAGGACATATTGAACGTAAGTAAGGAAATATCGTGTAGCCTACCTATGTGAGAAATATATTCACATAGCTTAGCGCTTAAGCAGTGAAAGGAAATTATCAAACATAACAAGACGTACCTGGTATAGAAAAACAATTTATTTGTCTTGCAAAAATATGCTGAATTTTGCTGCTACAGTGTAGCTTGGTATAGTCTCTTTTCTCTGCTTAGCTTGGTATAGTATCCTCCGTCTAGGAGTGGGATGAAAAAGACACAAGGAACTGCGATCCGCGACGTACAGGAACTTTCTTCTGGGTCAGCTTCTTTCACAGTTTCTTATCTTGGTATAAGATGATAGTGCTTAGAGAATTTTTCTCTAGGAAGGCAAGGCTTTGCCCATAGGGTATCCTTTTTAAGGTAAGAAGGGTAACAAGAGATTTTCTCTGTTACAAAGTTGTGGCATTAGCCTAAAAGATTACAAGGAATTGGTAAGATGGTCTCGATATAGCGAGACAAGTGGGCGCCAATTTAGGCCCTGCTGCAACAAAAATCCGGAGCGGCACAAATACGTCCGATACTGTTCGTGCTAGCTGAAAAAAGGAGAGAACAAAACCATCAGAAAAAAAAACATAAAACCTCTGGTAAAGCCCGCCTAAAGTTCAAAACGAGGTTCGGGTTAAATCAGCCAATCAGGAGACCCGTTACATCTGTAAATTTCCGACACACTGCCAACGGAGAACGAAAAAAGTAATGGTTAGCCATTACTTTTTTTTTTTTCATAGAATAAGATCAAGGGGAACTAAATGTGCTTCTGTCTGCCTTTAATTCCAGGGGAAATAAATGTTTTAAGGAATGAACCTGTTCGCAACCGTTCCTCAACACACAGGCCGAGCGAACTTTACCATCGTTCCCGGTAATGAGTCTAAGCACCTTACCTAGACTCCAAAAAGGTCTAGTCTTATTAGGAGATTTGATTAATACAATTTCTCCAACTGACACCTTTAGAGGGCAATCTCCCTTCAAATTCGTATCCCTCTCTCTCAGAGACAACAGATAATCATTGTGCCACATCTTCCTAAATTTTTCGACATATTTATGTCTTAACTCCAAAGATTGCACCAGCTTTATTCTACTAGGGGGATCGGGGCACAGATCTTCCGATCCATAGTTACTAATTAACAAACGTGGATTGTAGCCAGTTTGTAGAAAGTGATTGGGGGTTAAAATATCTAGGCCCCCTTCTGAAGCGGTAAAATAAGTCAGCGGTCGATCGTTGATCGCTTTCTGCACGTCAGAAATTATCGTTAAAAATTCAAAATACTGAATTTTCCTCCTACCTATTAATTTTTTCAAGCATTGCTTCATGGTTTTGATCATTCTCTCCCATGCGCCCCCATACCAGGCGGAATAAAGGGGAATGGTGTGATGACTAATGGAAGCGGACCTAAAATGTTCCCTTAATTCGTCGGAAACGAAAATTTCAGACAACATAATGCCGGATGCTAGAAAGGTTTTAGCATTATCCGAATAGACATGAGAGGGAACGCCAAAAAGATTGGTAAATCTGACGAAGGCTAACAGGAAGGATCTGGAGCTCATGTCAGGCAAAAGCTCCAGATGCACTGCGCGAAGACTCATGCAGGTAAATAGCAGGATGTACATCTTTATTTCATCATCCTTGTACTTTACCAAGAAATGGCCGGTAAAATCTATACCCACTTGTTGAAAGGGGTGAACAAAATTTGCCCGATGGGAGGGTAGTTGAGAGCCCGAGGGAGCTTTATACGGTAAAGAATTAATTTTCTTACAAGTAATACAGCTACGAAGTGTTTTCTTTACCGATTGTCTTCCCTGGGGAATCCAAAATCCGGATAATCTCAACTTGGAAAGAGTTGAATTGGTTCCCATGTGGCAACAATTCAAATGCGCCTCTTTGATAACCAATTCAGTTAAGGGGTGATGTTTACCCAAAAGTATAGGGAATTTGACTCCGAAGTGGAGTATACTGGAATTCTGGATGCGTCCTTTAGTCCGCAACAGACCATCCCTATCAATAAACAACCCAAGGGCAGTTATTCTAGGAGGTACCACCTTATTAGAAGGTTGAGTCAAATATTCCAACTCAAAGGGAAATGCCTCCCTTTGCATATCAGAAAAAAGCAACAATTTGGCTTTATGGTAGGTATCAGTGTGTCGATGCATCAACTTATCACCGAACCTTAAAACCTTTTCAAGAACGTTGATCGCTCTAGACAATGTTGAAAATTTAGAAATATTTAAAGGAAGACTGGATTCGTCTGCGCGAGAATCCTCGGTTAACATACAGGATACAATCTTCCGGTTGGTGTCATTAAGGCAAGGTAATGGAGATACTGGCCAGTCGATGTTATGTTGATTTAGCCAATCGGGTCCGTATACCCAAAAATCGAACAATTGTTTAAACTTGGAGGCTGAAAGGCCTCTAGTCAACAAATCCGCAGGATTTTCCGACGAAGGGACATACTTGAACAAGGGGGTGACGCCAAATCTGATGTTAACGTCCTCCAACATTTTTTTTATGTTCAGGACACGATTTTCCACAAAAATATTTCTTTTAGACCCCTTTCCATTTAAAACCCAAGATAAGGCTACTTGTGCATCTGACACAAGGAAAATAGAAAGTACGTTGATAGGCTTCAAGGCTTCAATAACCTTAGGAACAACTTTGAGAGCGAGATAGATCGCCATTAGTTCCAAAGTAGGTAGGGTTTTCTGCTTAATGGGAGCCACCTTAGCTTTAGCGAACAACAAGGAACATCGATTTCCTTGTTTAACATATAAAGAAAACCCGTATGCGAGCTTAGATGCGTCGCAGAAACAAATAAATTCCACCGGGAAGCTCTCCTGCAACACACGTCTGGGGAACTCAAATTCGCTTAATTCATTAAGTTCCTTAGCAAGAGTTTGCCAAGGGATAGTAAAATTTTCAGGGATCTGTTGATCCCAGGACAAGTTGTTTTTCCATAGTTGGCTAACGAATGTCTTGCCCTGAATAGTAACTGGGAGAAGTAAGGAAAGCGGATCATAGATGCTGGAAGTCTGAGACAGAATTCCACGTTTAGTGTCTACGTTAATGTTAATCTCAGTGGGCGCAAGTCTGATTGTATCTTGTCGAGGGGAATAATGATACCCCAGTACCTTTTCATAGGAGGGAAGGTGGGAGGTAATTGATCCATCCTCTGACATTTTCTTTTGCAAATCCGCACAGTTGGAGTTACAGGACTGAAGATCGAATCCTGCGTCCTTCAACCTGTTACGTACAGTACTATACACAGAAAGGAGAGACCTAACAAGTACTAAATGTTATACTAACAAGTACTAAATGTTACACTAACAAGCACTAAATGTCATATTAACAAGTACTAAATGTTACACTAACAAGTACTAAATGTTACACTAACAAGCACTAAATGTTATATTAACAAGCACTAAATGTTATATTAACAAGCACTAAATGTTATATTAACAAACACTAAATGTTATATTAACAAGCACTAAATGTTATATTAACAAGTACTAAATGTTACACTAACAAACACTAAATGTCACCATAACAAGCACTAAATGTTATATTAACAAGCACTAAATGTTATATTAACAAGCACTAAATGTCATCATAACAAGCACTAAATGTCATACTAACAAGCACCAAATGTCACCATAACAAGCACTAAATGCCATATTAACAAGCACTAAATGTTATATTAACAAGCACTAAACGTCACTACAACAAGCACCAAATGTTATATCTTCCCAAGTCGGCTGTGCAGAATTCGAACCTTCTGAGAAATGTCCGAAATTCAAATTTATCCGCTGAAGGAGACCCACTGAAGTCAGGACACTCCAATTGTAATTTTAAAGGTTGAAGAGAGACAGGTTTTAAATTTTGCCGCTCTCCCGCCATATGCCGCCCTCAAGCATACCTGGATAACATGCGAAGAGAGAGAGAAAATAAGGAAATATCAAGGCTTATCCAGTCAAACTAACCCCCTCTCCGACAAATTTTGAAAAAAAAATTTTTTTTTTTAGGTAGCAGACAAGAAGCACCAAAAAAAATCACACAAATAACAATTCTGGAAGGGAAAAATTTACAATAAAATATGTAACGCTCATATTTTTGCAATAAAAGCTATGTGAGAAATATATTCACATAGCTTAGCGCTTAAGCAGTGAAAGGAAATTATCAAACATAACAAGACGTACCTGGTATAGAAAAACAATTTATTTGTCTTGCAAAAATATGTTGAATTTGCCGTTACAGGTAGCTTGGCATAGTCTCTTTTCTCTGCTTAGCTTGGTATAGTATCCTCCGTCTAGGAGTGGGATGAAAAAGACACAAGGAACTGCGATCCGCGACGTACAGGAACTTTCTTCTGGGTCAGCTTCTTTCACAGTTTCTTATCTTGGTATAAGATGATAGTGCTTAGAGAATTTTTCTCTAGGAAGGCAAGGCTTTGCCCATAGGGTATCCTTTTTAAGGTAAGAAGGGTAACAAGAGATTTTCTCTGTTACAAAGTTGTGGCATTAGCCTAAAAGATTACAAGGAATTGGTAAGATGGTCTCGATATAGCGAGACAAGTGGGCGCCAATTTAGGCCCTGCTGCAACAAAAATCCGGAGCGGCACAAATACGTCCGATACTGTTCGTGCTAGCTGAAAAAAGGAGAGAACAAAACCATCAGAAAAAAAACATAAAACCTCTGGTAAAGCCCGCCTAAAGTTCAAAACGAGGTTCGGGTTAAATCAGCCAATCAGGAGACCCGTTACATCTGTAAATTTCCGACACCTAACGAGCTTAGGTTAAGTGATGGTAGAACATGGCGTGGTAGGAATATTAAGAGAACAAATATTGCATGTGTGCTGTCTATACTATTATTATGTGGATTTAAAGTGGGGGATCAATTCTACATTACAATCATTATATAAACTGATCCCTCACTTTATGGTCACAGTTATCCTTCTCTCAACCAATTCCTGACACCTCCTATAACCTGTCACTCTTTCTTGGTCTACTCAGCATATAGGAATTGATTGGCCAGAGGAGTTTCTTTGCTGGTCAAATGCGGCTCGAATGGTGGTATGGACGACACGACTAAAGGAAGTCTTGCAGGGTGACCGACTTTCACATCAGGATTTGATCCGATGTTTTGAGAATCAGCTCAAAATTAAGATTAGATCTGATTGGAAACGGTTGAACTCGACAGGCTTTAGCGAAAGGCGGGTAAATGTGGCGAGCCTGGTTCGCGTGAACGGGGCTAGCCTTGATTTTCTCTTTTAGATTTAATAGTCACATCGGGGTGAATTCCATTGAAAACATTCCCCTGGTTAAGGTAGTTCCTTTTTGTGTACCTAGTTAATGGGAATGAATGTGATTCCTAGCCTGTCCCCGGCATTGTTTTTTGTTATGATCCAGGTCGAGATTCCCATTTTCCCAAGTTTTTATTTTTTTCCCGTTTTATCTCGTCTGGGTCAGGATTATATTCTCCCCTTCCATTTTATTTTCTCCTCTTCATTCCCTGAAGAAAGAGTGCCTCTTGATTTTGTCCTATGAGCAGAATACAGCGGCCTCTTTGTTTTGTGGGTTGTTTGGGTCCAACTAACTTGTTTAAAACATTTTTGTTTTGTTTTAGGAACTTATGTTATGCCCCTCCCCACATATCATTTTCATGATTTATTTTTAAATATATTTTTGTACTTATAGTTCATAATAAAATTTTTATGCTCATTTGTTTTTTCTTTTCTTTTTTTTTTTTAGGTCCCTGGTACGTTTGAGGTATTTTGGTATATGAAGGATTGAATGCTGATGGACAAGTTCTTGTGGTGGATGAGAAAATTGTAAAGTATGTTTGGGTCGCGAGTCGATTAGCTAGGTATAGGATAGGTACTGAAGACCAACCTGAGTTTTTTACACCACCCCCCACCAAAACCGGCCTTGTGCCACAATTGTATTATATACAATAAATAAAGAGAACAAATATTGCATAATACTACAAAGACTCTATGAAGTTCTAATTAATCTCATTACAATTTGTCTCTAAAGAGTGGGGATAAATTAACAACTTTTAAAAATGAAAATCTCGATGAATATTTACACAACGCATAATTCTATTTACAAGGACCTAAACAAAATGTTTGTTAGTAATAAAAAAAAAACAATCATTGTGACAGAAATACCAGTTAACTGGGCGGTATTTATGCGAGACGTGGATATTTTGTTTTTAGAAACAGTCATTCGACTAACCATACACACAATTACACACTCATCGAGAAACGACAACAAATTCGAAAAACAAACACACTCGAATAACGAAAGGTATTCCACATTCGCCAGAGAACTAACGGGGGAGGGGATAAAGAATTAAATTAAAGAAAGTGAGGACAAAAATAAAATGGGGTAATGAACATACATACCCTTGCTAAGTTAACTTGGTGTAAAAAAACATGAAAGCAAAACAAAACATATTTCTAAACGTAGGCGTGGCACTAAGTGAAAATCGAACTCACTTTTAAGCTTGTTGATCATTACATCAGGTCAAAATTAGGAGACTATTGCGTTTGTTTCTCTTTGTTTTCGAACTGTAAATCGATAAATACCTGATTACAAGTATGAATCTGTAATGTGATAGATCCCGACTTGGCAGCTCAGATACAGTCACTTTCTCACCGGCGCAATGTGGCTTACCTGTGTCTCTTCTACAAATTCTCTCACGGCTTCTGCTCCATTGAACTTAGCTCACTGTTGCCCCCTATATATAAATTTACTCGAGCCACAAGATTAGCAACTAGGTCTCACCCTTTTACTGTGAAACCAATAAATTGTAAACGCAAATTCTACTCCAATAGCTTCTTTTCTCGCACTTCCCGCCTCTGGAATTCCCTCCCATTTACTTGCTTCCCCGACAGCTACAGTCTCCAAGAATTTAAATGTAAAGTCAATAGTCATCTCCTATCTCACTAACCTGCATCCTCTCAATCATGCTCCTTTCTCCATCCACTCCACTCTCGTCAGTATTCTCATACTTCTCTTACCCACTTCCTGACACCCCCTGTAACCTGTCACTCTTTCTCGTAACTTTCCTTCTATGTAACCTCCTGCAAAACAAAAAAATGCCTTGCTTGGGGCGATATGATTATAAAAAAAATTAAAAAATTCTATACTATTATTATGTGGATTTAAAGAAGGGGATCAATTATATATTAAAATCAATATATAAGTGATCCCTCACTTTATGGCCACAGTTATTCTTCTCTCAACCAATTCCTGACACTCCCTATAACCTGTCACTCTTTCTCATAACTTTCCTCCTATGTAACCCCCTGCACAACAGTGGCAATAAAATGCTTTGCTTAGGGCGATAAGAAAAGAAAAAAAATGAAAAGTCTTTATCAAGAAAATGTGCCTCTCTGGACAGAGATTGAACCTGCATCATTTTTTGCCTTAAGATAACCATCCGGCACAGAAGCATTTCCAGCCAAGCAAGGAGGCATGTAAATTTAAGTTTCATTGTTTGAGAAGAAAAAAAAGTCACTTGAAAAACATTTACTCACTAAAAAAGAAAAAAAAAAAAAAAAAAAAATATATATATATATATATATATATATATATATACTCTATCAGTTGCTTTTCTTGCACATCACGCCTGTGGAACTCCCTTCCTTATACTTGCTTCCCAGACAGCTACAATCGCCATGAATTTAAATGCAATGGCAATTGCCATTCTTTATCTCCTTGACTCGCATCGTTTTTCTGACACCCTATTTCTTGTTTCCACTCTACTCTCACACAGCTCTCTTCACACCAGTGCTATCATCCTTCTCTTACCCATTCTCCGACACTCCCTGCGACCTGTTCCTCTTTCTCTTCACTCTCCTCTTATGTAACCCCCTGCGTACCAGTGGTAGTACTGTCTTTCTTGCGGTGAAATGATTATAAAAAAAACTCCGATAACACAGATGGCATTGTCGTTACCAGACTAACTTGTAGCTGCCGTCATTGTGAGCGACTGGGTGAATGCGTTGCCATGACAACAAGAGACTGATAGATGCTGATTCTCCTAATAATAAAAACAAAAAATAAAACAGAATAAAATAAAAATATCATTTGCTCGTATTTAAAATTGTTGTGATGCATCACGTGACCTTTGGCCCGGGATTAATGAGAGACAAAACTAAGAGAAAAGCCACATGGCGGACACTGTTATGACCTTCTATAAAGAAGGTCATGACACTGTGCTACCGTCAAAGTTTTAAATGAAAATTACTTAAATGAAAATTTTAACATATTCCGACATTTAAAGCACCACAGCTATCAACACACACTTCTTAGGAAAACACTTGTTGAAAATACGCATATACTTAGACAAGAAAATAATAAACGAAAACTTAAAATTCTAGAAGCTATCTACATCAAACAGTTTAAGCCTAACTTAAATAAAATAAATTTAGACACCTCTACTAACATACTTCAATGCCTATAATCGACGCGAGAGGTCATAGTGATTATACTTACCCCCTACACCCATAGTAGCAGCAGTTCCCAGACCAACCCCCCTCGTGCCACTAGACTACCACCACTCATTCTCAGCCTGCGGCCATGTGCGACACAAAAAATGGACCTGTTTAATTTTCTCTGTATAACTCCACTCTGTTAATAATTTAAATGTTCTATGTTCACTGTATATTAAATGTACATCCTTTGATAATGGCTTATGTAAGCCGAAAGTTCAGACCTGATACAAAAATCAACAATTACTGTGATTTCTTGTCGTCTTTTCATGACAACACTATCAAGTTAATCAGATCATACGAAAGGATCTTACACAAAATAAATAGACAGAACTTGTCTATATTATTCAATGAAACCTATATATATATTGTAATAGTTGTTACAATGGTTTATAAAAGCATAGTATCACTACACAAATTTTTTTATGTTTCGGAGCAGAACTTCTCTTCGAGGGTTATGTGAAACTGAAAATAATTAGTGGAAACAATTTATTTTTATAGGTGTAAGTGGTGGTTGCAGGGAATTGGAATTTGGTCCACTAATTATTTTCAGTTTCACATAATACCATCAGCAGTTTGTAACCATAGAGATACACATTTGGGTTAGGAGAGGGGGCAAGATAGCTTAGATCTAGACAGGTCATTTTTCAATTTTGTCTGGGTAAATCAGATAGTGGGACCTTAGATTTTTTAAATGGCTACACAATTTTTATTTGACTACTATCTATGAGTACATGGGATAAAAAGTTTAGGTTAGAATTTGGGTTGAATGATTGTAGTATTCTTAGTTATATTGCGTTTGAAGAGTTTTGTGTAGTGATACTATCTAAACTTATTTATAAATGGAACGCGTGTGTGTGTGTGTGTGTGTGTGTGTGTGTGTGTGTGTGTGTGTGTGTGTGTGTGCGCGCGCGCGCGCGTTACCTATAGACTCCTAAACGGCTGAACCGATTTTCTTGAAAATTTACAGAGTTGTACTATAAGCGTCTGCGAGTGTTCTTAGCTAGGTTTTGTGTCGAGGTACCCTGATAAATATCGAAATCGATAATCGAAAGAATTGGGTTATAGAAGGAGTGGTCTGATTTTAATCAAATTTGATACACTCATCGACAAAGACATTAGAAACGATATTCAAAAGTTTCAAGGTTGCAGTTCTTACAATAGTGCAGAAAATCGATAATATATATAAAAGGCAAGATGTTTGTGTGTGTGTCTGTTTATCTGCCTGTATGTCTGTATTTTTTTCAGCCCTTTTATTTTAGTTTTTGCTTCGGGTTTGGCTCTAAGGAGATATAATTGTAGTTCTTAGTCTCAGCGATGGTACCATTTACTCAGAGGATTTATTTAGCCTTCAAAATTCAGTTTACGACGAAAAAAAACTTATTTGATATCGATACCAGGAAATCAAAATTTGACTTACATCCAGTCATTTTTCTTTCAGTCTACGGTTTCGCTTTAACTGGAAACAACTATTGCTTTTTAGTGTTTCGTGCCAACGTCCAAAGAGTCTGAGCTCCAGGACCATGGATTAGTTTTAAAGCTTTCATTACACCCGAGCAACGCCGGGCTATATGCTAGTGCTTTTATAAACCATTATAACAACTATTACAATATAAATCTCTACTCTGTCTCGAGCACTCTTTATAGAAGTAAATGCATGAACAGTGGGTTAAAATCTACGTGTTCTGTCACTTTCCTACAATATATATATATATATATTCGGTCGGGTTTCAATCCTGGGTAAAAAGCAATCGGATGTCTAACCGTATTAATGAGCTGTAATACAGAGAAACAAATCTGTCGGCGGATGACTATTTACGCTCTCACAACCTGATTGAGCACTCTGGAAGAATGGTAGATCGTTCATTCAGCAATGAATTAGAACACTCTCAGCTACTGGGCGTGTGTATAATGATAATGTACACGCTAAAATGTCCACCTCCTTCTACCGAGCGTCCATAGCTCAGATGTGGTATCGCCTACTGACGCCAATTCGGTCGTGTTTCAATCCTGGGTAAAAAGCAATTGGATGCCTAATCGTACTGATGAGCTGTGATACAGCGAAACAGATCTGTTTGCGGATGACTATATATAAGTACAGATTAAAATGGTAGAAAGGTATTCTTTGTTTAAAGATGCCTTTTGACCCTGTAGCATTAGTAGCAGGTGGTCCTGGAAAATCTTGCTCACCAAATGCGTTCAATTTCCAGTAGCCAGTCATTCTAACCTTAAACTTGTCTAAACCGCACGGCCTATGATCCGATTAAACTATAGAATAGAAACCTGGACACCATGAGAGCCCTTCATAGAACTAGAACTCAGTTGAGGTAGCAAGAACGCACCACGCACCGAGCCGAGCTGAGCCGAGCTGAGCCGATCCGAGCCGAGCCGAGCTGCCTCTATTAGTCAAAGTCCACATTACCTTCTGAGCATGCTTATTGTGATTTTTATTGACAAACTTGAATTTATCGATAAAGTTCCGAAATGACTGCACGTCCGGCTTGTTAGTACTCGATCTATCCATTAAACGATCTATGTCAAATATGGCATCTCAATCGCCTGCTAAAAAATACCCGACGAGACGTCGTCAAAAACTATTCGATCCCCCGAAACAAATCACAAATTCGACGTATAAATCCCAATGAGACGAAGAGACATCTTTTATGGTAACATCTAGCAGGCAAAGCCTGCCACTCCCGGATCAAGAGCACACGCTACATTCAAGGACTTGAATACTAGCCAAGAAACGCCTCCTGAGCATTTATCAAAACATAATAAATAGAGGACAAACTAATTAGACAGTATATATTTAAGGCCGCAGGTCTCCTGAACGCAAAATACATCCACACTAAGATCACGAGTGAGACTCGCCCTTCGAGTCTCCCATCTAGTACTCGACCATTTATTCTAGTCAACCAGAGAGCCATGATCAGTCTGATTTGGGTTGGGTTTCTGCATTGAACATAGCCAGCGACAGAACATCGATGACTTGTACAACTGAGCCTTGGCGAATCTCACTTTCGATAATGCCGTCAAGAGACAGACCCATTGAGACTTGGCCTATCTCATTTTCGATAATGCCGTCAAGAAACAAGCCTGTTAGGAACGTAAATTTTAGCGCTCTATACAGAGATAGATGAACAAAAAATGGGATCCTCCTTGAACAAAACTGATTTAATTTTTAGCATTATCTTCCTTGAAAAAAGACATAGGGATATCCCAAAGGCGTCATTTGCCTCTTTCACCCATATTTGTTGGAATCGAGAACCTCGTATAGCAATATGAAATGACCCTTCGCCTGTCCTCATATTCTGTGCGGATTATATGGTCTTTGGTTATGAGATCTCGACTGGAATCAACCTCAGGCGGGAGTAAAAGTATGTCCCACATGAATTTACCCTTTATGACTCTTTAGGTTTTAAATCCTTGTGAAGTCAAAAATGTTATCACGGTGTCTTTTGCGGAGCTAGATATTTTTTCGAACGCTTGATCATTTTTTTTTCTCAAGTTTCTGTAATTCCTGGAAGTCTACCAAGAGTCCATTTTCTTTGATAAGATATTCCTAACTCTTGGCACATTTCAAAAAATCTGTTATGTTAATTGTATACTTCGGGTGGGGGATGGTCTTCCAGCAAGAGGGAAGTTCTCTGGGCGCTACATTATCTTTGATACTGTTGTTGGTGTCGTTGTTCTTGTCATTTGCATTCAGTGTTGTCTCATTTTACTTTCTTTTTAATTTTTTTTTTTTTTTTTTTTTTTTTTTTTTGTATATTTCTTCCGGTTTCGGAATTTTGGCCATTCGCGGCCGCTATACTATTTTTTTCGTTTTGTTACCGTCGTCAATGGGGATATTTTGCTGGGTTTTATTTCTTTATATCGGTGATTGTTGGTTTTTTTTGTTTGATTTTTCTTGATTTGATTTGATTTTTTTTTTTTTTTTGCTTGTTTGTTTTTTGTTGTTTTGTGTTTTTTGAGTTTTTTGAGTTTTCTTTTTTGTTTTTGTTTTTTCTATTTTGTTGTTGTTGTCGTTCTCGTTGTCGTTGTTGTTGTTGTCGTTGTTGTTGTTGTTAGGGGTTCAGGTTTTTTTGTTAGGAGAGGTTGTTTTTTTTGTTTTTGTTTTTTTATCTTTTGGGGAACTGAACAGATTTTTTCTAACGAGCCGCTTTTTGTCGGCCATATTTTGTTCATCGTTATTTTTCCTTATTGACAAATGAAACAAAAGAAATAAAATAAACAATTGACCAAACGAAGAAAAATAGAAACAGTTAAAAAGAAAAAAAACAAATTAAGACACAAATTAAAATAAAAGTGGATAAAAAAAATGAAACTTGTTAAACGTACAACAATTAAACATACAATGAATCAATTAAAATGGAAGACGAAGAAATGGGTTTCCTAACAAAATTACAAAAAGATTTAACGAGTAAAAAGAAAAGAAAAGAAAAAAAATTAATTTACAGACACAAAAAATAAAACGCAACAATAGGAGTCTTTTAAATTAAACAATTAAATTAACTTTTCCGTTACCAATGTTGTGTAGAGCAGCGTTTTTTACTGTTTCCGTAACAAACTGTTTTTTATGGGGCCGGGTTGTCAGTTCTGCTCCCATCCCCCAAACACCCAAACCTGGAGTGAGGTGAATTTCTAAGCGTAGCTTAGACGTAACACACGGCCAAATGTAGGGGGTACTCAGTGAGGATCGAACTCACTACTCAGTTATAACGATTCTAGCGAGAGGAGCTTACTAACCATTACACCACACCGAGGTGCCTAAAATAAACAATTAAAAATAACAAAATCATTGCACAATATTTTTAACAAACAAGGAAGACTGAAAAATAAAAGTTATATTAAATTTATCTCTAGGGATATAGTCCTGTTCTTATAAAGTCAGCTAAGTGCCGTACGTGATACACGCTTGGGCGATCATGTCTCTTCCTATACATGACTAACTAGACAGAAAATTTTTTGCAGTAGACTGGTTGCCAACCAAGGTTATGAAAACCTAATGTGCCTTGCTTTTCGACCCATAGCTGGAGAGAGAAGAGATGGATTAATACCATTCCCAAGGGTATTTTCGCGTAAGTGAAAGCCACGAATTCAACTTGATTTCGAACTCGCCTCTCAAATTTCTTATTCCAAACTGATATCTATTGCACCACAAGACGCATAATGTTTTTATTACTGTCCCGTTATTGCTGGCCTTTTTCCACTGAAGTTAAAGTACATACAGCCTGACCAAGAGATTGAACTCACAGCCACTACGCCATCAAATTCACAAACCAACGCTGGTAATAACTCCTCAACCCAGAAATTTCAGACAAAAAGTGTATTATTTTTATCACAATAAAAAAAAAATCCTTTTTTTTTTTTGTCTTTTTCTCTGTTTTCCATTTTTACCAGAGGAAGAATGGATGATGGCTTCACCAAAGACGGTAACGCGAAGATGAACACAACAGCCTTGGCCGGAATTTGAATTCATGTTACCGATTCCTTTTTCCGTGGCGATAACTGTTTCGCCGCCTACACATCCAGTTTTTTCTGTTACCCACATGGAAATTACTTTCTTTTAAGAAATGTTTCTGCAAAATAGATTCTATTTTTGGAAGGCATTATGTCGCTCGCTCTCTCTCTCTCTCTCTCTCTCTCTCTCTCTCTCTCTCTCTCTCTCTCTCTCCCCAGTAAAACATTATTTACTTCAATCTCTTTTTTCACTCTTATTTTTCTCTCACTCTTTCTCTACTTTCTCCCAAGATCTCTGTCATTCTCTATCTCTCTTTCTCTCTCGTTCTCTTTCTTTCTTTCTTTCTTTCTTTCTTTCTTTGTCAGTAAAAGAGATTCTTTGCTTCTACCTCCCTTTCTCTATCTTTGCACTTCCTCATCTTCTCTTTTGATCAATCACCGAAGTTAAGCAACTGGTCAGTACCTAGATGGGTGACCGCTTGGAAAAACCAGTTGTTGTAAACTTGGATGTGTGAATGGTGTAAGAGATAATGGCTTCGAATTGTTAATCAAAGAGCAGAGTTTTAATTCCCATTAGGTTTGCTATGTTCACTTAGGCGCAGATTCCCTTGGGAAAGGCATGAACCCACATGTTTCCCACAACTATGGATTAATTAGGAAGATTTTTATCCTCAACACCTTTATTATCTTCAAAAAATTCTTACAATCTAAAAATATTTTCTGGCTTTAAATAACCTGTAGCGAGTTGGTAAGCCGTAAAAAACGAATCAATCTTTATCTTCTTTCCTTTCTCTCTCTCTCTCTCTCTCTCTCTCTCTCTCTCTCTCTCTCTCTCTCTCATAGTTACTATTCTTTCAGTCAGTCAGTTGTGCCATACGTGATACACACTTTGGGCGATCATGTCTCGAAAGAGACATGACTGACTGGGCAGAAGATTATCCCGCAGTAGGTTGCCATTGCTTTCTGCGGTAGACTGGTTGCCAGCCAAGGCTATAGAACCTATTCTCTCCTGTTATTTGACTCATAGCTAGAAGGGGAAGAGATGTATTATATTATTAAGTAGTAATAATTGGGGATCAGTTTATTACTTAATAACAATAGAAAACCGGTCCCCCACTTTATGCCCAGTAGAAGTCTTAATTATGTTTCCAACTATTATATTCAGTCAATTAGTTAAGTGCCATACGTGATACACGCTTTGGGCGATCATGTCTCGAAAGAGACATGACTGACTGGGCGGAAGATTATACCGCAGTAGGTTGCCATTCCTTTCTGCGATAGACTAATTGCCAGCAAAGGCTATAGAACCCAATCTATTCTATTATTTAACCCATAATTGGAGGGAAGAGACGTATTAATACCTTTCCCAAGGGTATTTGCGCGTAACTGAATGCAACAAATTCAACTGGTATTCGAACTCGGCTCTCCGATTTCTCGTTCCGAGCCGATATCCACTGCACCACATCCAACACCATTCTTTCACTTTTAATAAAAGATGTTCTCTTTCACTTGATTTTTATTCACTTACATTTTCTTTCCATTCTCCATCCTCTTTTTCTTTCTTTCTTTCTTTCTCTCTCTCTCTCTCTCTCTCTCTCTCTCTCTCTCTCTCTCTCTCTCTCTCTCTCTCACACACACACACACACACATTTTCTGCCATTCTTCTCTCCGTAAAAGATATATTTACTTTTCTCTGTCTGTCTGTCAGTCAGTGAAGATATATAGAGAGAGATAGATAGAAAATCTATCTATCTATATATATATATATATATATATATATATATATATATATATATATCTTCGCTTTTTTCACTTATTCTTTCTCTCTTTCATTCTTTCTTCATTCATTCATTCATTCATTCTCACTTTCTCTCTCTCTCTCTGTCTCTCTCACGCTCTTTGCAACGCTCGCACTTATTTCCTCTCATTAAAAGAAATTCTGATTCCATAAGAACCCAAATAGGTTTGTACGCCGATGACACCACAGTTTACTCTCGCCTCCAACAAAAATTTGGTGTAGGCGTCAAAGCTAAACTCGCAGCCGAGATTGAAAAAGACCTCCAATCCATATTGGACTGGGGTAAGAAATGGCTAGTAAATTTTAATGCTTCTAAAACGAAGCTACTGTCAATTAACCATCATCGACAATCTCACCTACCTCCCATTAGCATGGACCAGGCTTGCCTCCCAGAGAGTAAAACACTACGCCTCCTTGGTCTCACACTTTCAGCGGACCTCAAATGGAATGACTATATCGAATCCATTGCTAAATCCGCTGCTATGAAAGTCGGTTCTCTGTGTAGGGCCCGGAAGTTTTTTCCGTCTAAATCTATCCTGCACATTTACAAATCTACCATCCGCCCGTGCATTGAATACTGCTGCCATATCTGGTCGGGTGCCCCTGCTGTTCTCCTCGGGCTTCTCGATAAGGTTCAGAGGAGGGTCTGTAATGTGATAGATACCGACTTGGCAGACCGCCTGCAGTCTCTCTCCCACCGGCGAGACGTGGCTTCGCTGTGTCTCTTCTATAAATACTTTCACGGCTTCTGCTCCGATGAACTTAGATCACTGGTGCCCCCTAAATACGAATTTGCACGAGATACTAGATTAGCAACTAGATCCCACCCTTTTACAGTGAAACCGATAAAATGCAGCCGTAACTTCTACTCCAACAGTTTCTTTCCTCGCACTTCCCGACTGTGGAATTCTCTTCCAAACGATTGCTTCCCCGACGGCTACAATCTCCAGGAGTTTAAATGTAAGGTCAATAGACACCTCCTAACACACTAACCTGCTCCCATTCTATCAAGCACTCTTCCCATCTGCCCGACACTCATCCTCGCTATCCTTACTCATCTATCACCTTTCTCCTGACATTCCCTATGTCTATCCACTCCTTCTCTTTACCTTCCCCTATATAGCCCCATGCGCAATAGTGGCAGTGGAATGCCTTGCTTGGGGTGAGATGATTAAAAAAAAAAAAAAAAAAAAATTATTACTTCTCTTCTCTCACTCTCTCTCTCTCTGCTTTTTTCACTTATTCTTTCTTTCTCCACCCCCTCTCTCGCTTTTACTTCCTTCGTTTCGTTTTCTTTCTCTTTCTGTGCTTGCGTACTTGTGTAATACACTTACACATTTTTCTCGTTCTTCTTTCAAGAAAAGAAATTCTCTAATTCCATCTCTATTTTCCGTTTTCTAAATTCCTCACTCTTTCTTTCTCTTTATCTTACACAATCTCTCTCACTCTATCTCTCCCCACAGTCTCTTTCTCCCATTATATCAATCTCTTTCTCTTTTATTGTTCACTCAATAAAAGATTGCTTTTTGTCATCCATCTTTCTCTCCATCTTCTTTCTACTCTCCTTCTTTTTATGTTTCCCCTATTGTTCTATATAAACAAACATAGTTCTTTCTTTCTTTCTTTCTTTGCTCCCCTCCCTCCTTCTCTCTCTCTCTCTCTCTCTCTCTCTCTCTCTCTCTCTCTCTCTCATTGTTAACGCAATTCATTTAGTGACACGAAGAATTGTTTTCTAAGAATTCAACTGCACAAGCGCCGTTCCCATGTCAGCAATGACGTCACAAAATCAGGAATCGCCATGTTGTTGCTCACAACACCTTTACCGATTCCAAATAGAAGAGTTGAGGTAAAAATAAGTTTTGAAATGTGCTTTAAATAGATGATTGATTTTTTTCTGTCATGAATTAAATAAACGAACTAAAAGATTTGATATCACCATCATCAGTAACAGTAGCATCATGTCATCATTCCTTTGATCAATACTGTGTATATTTCTTCTTCATGTGTCGTGTCCCTCCAGAATGTAGGTGATCATGGGCTTCCATTTGGCTCTGTCTCCTGTCGCTCTCAATATTTTTCTCTTGGTATCTTTTCTAAACCCCGCTCCGCCATCCGTTTGCCAAGAAGTGTATTTGTATTGAACGGCAAAAGACCGGCAAGATTAAAAAATATAAATGTTGTTTGAAATGTCAGTAAGTGCAAAAATCCAGATGCAAGCTGGGTTTTGTTTTAACGAACAGATGAGGTCAAGTTTTTTGAAAAATGAACACTCGAAATATAAATAAAATGCAGAACGGAAGTTAAAAGATCCTGAATTTTGGTTTCCAGATTATCTTTGCAGAAGCAGTATATAACACTGCATTTGGTATACAATACACATAATTTGTGTAATTCATTCAATTTTGTGTGTTAAAAATAGATTAATTTTTGTTTTTAAATTCGGCTCGTAACGTCTATACTCTTTTACAATAAAAATTATAATAGTATCTAAGGTCCTCAGGAAAGAAAACTATATACGAAAAGAAGAGAATATCTCTCTTAATAACTTTCGAAGAATTGGTAAAATTTTCGAAGCAAAGTTCGTAGTAACAGCGAAGAATAGAACAATCACACCAGCCGAAGATTTTTCCGTGCAATCTGGGTTCCTGCAGAACTTGGAAAATTAAATTCAAGTCCCTCTCCCTCTTAAATAAGCTACTGGTAGGCTCCAAATTCATTTTTTAGAATTTCAAGGGAAATGTTTTTGATTAGTTCTGGATTAAAAACAAACGCATCTGTTTTCCCACAAATCGAACTATAGCAAAATTATTTTTGAAATTGAAAAATTAAGCTAGAGTCCAATGCAGCGTCTGGTTTATCTCTGAAAGGCAGACGGTGTAGTCTCAAGTAGCTTAAGTTTCTTATACAAGTATACCTCGAGTTACGTCGTTTAAGTTTCTTATACAAAAGACCGGCAAGATTAAAAAATACCTCGAGTTACGTCGTTTCGGTTTAAGTGGCTCTTGATTATACAGCGTTTCTCAATATATATATATATATATATATGGAAAAATAAAAGTCATACTTAAGTCATTTTATTCGACTTTACGAATATTGTTGTCATAATATCATCAGAAAAGCATTAAAAGCACATAAAATCATGTTACTGTACAATAAATGAAAATAAAAGTATAAATCATATCAAAATACGTACTATGTAGCGTAGGGGGGTGGTTAATGTTTCTTTAGTTCGGCCTTGTGTCAGACTTAACCGAACTTCGTACATCTTACAGGATGTATACTGTATTATCATCATCAGAATTATCATCATCAGAATTATCATCAGAAGGTTTTCATCAGAAGGTTGGTTGTCGGCAGGTTGGATTTTGTGTTGAATAGTGTAAGAAGAATAAAATATACATTTTGCATTTTAAAATAGAAATTTATTAAAGGGAAAGACTAGCATAAGTTGTAGGAGTTAATGTGCAATTAGAAACATTTTTTAAAGGTTAAGCGTAGAGTTCATGTTCAATGATAAAGTTGAGTTAAGGGGATCAAGATTCGTAGAAAATGTTCATAGTAGTAACTGTTGAAAGGGATGAGAAAGAGAACAAGGTGCGACCTGACCTTATCTCCGGGCCGATTTGAAGTTGAAGTTACAATGTAGATGTTTGTCTCGCGGCTCCCATCTGTGACTGTGATTGACGCTGACCTGGGCCTTTTATAGTATTCAGATTTTCGCACTTGCTCGCAAAGTCCTCAAATTTTGTAAGTTGCTCCCATTGGTCAAAAATCATTTTAACACCTACTGACGAATTCTGGGTTTAACTTTTTCTCTAAGCACATGGTCAATCCTTTTTCTGTTTGGGAAAACCAGGATTTCACACGTCATTGCGAATTTTGTAAAAGTGATGAAGAAGGTTGATTTTAATTAATTTCTTGTCTGCTACAACTGTACACATTTGCTTTTATTGAAAAAGAACTTCAAACCTGCGATGATATGAACCCAAATGGTCAACGCTTTTCGAAATTTTATATACCCTTATCACGAAGCTTTTGCTCCTTATGATGTAATCCTTGAAGAAAAGAACAACACAGTTCAAAGAACTCTCAACCAATTTCTTATTAAAAAGTGTATCGAACAACAACAGCCAAAATCAGCTGTTGATGCTGACGATCCAGAGCCATCTATGTTTGCGATGTAAATAAACAAGTTGAATTTAAATATTGGTAAATTTAAAATAAATTAGTTTATTTTCTACTATCGCAAATAATTCTAATAACTGTATTTGTTATTTAACCCTACAAAATAATTTTATTTTATAATGTTTAGAGCAAACCACATTAACAAATTAAGAGTCCGTGATGTACTGTAAAGATTCCCAAATTGTAAACATCTACATTTACAAGTAAATACGTACATGTATTCGTAAATTAGATTTTTTTGTACTATATTAAAAACTAAATTTTATTTGTTTGTGAGCTTAAAATAAATCTTTATTGACCATATGTTATTAAAAATGCATTTATAAATCAAATACAGAACTGGGAAGGGCTATTTGTGGTTTAGCTTAGTTTCTAGTAAATTCGGAGACAAGTAAAATAAATTCTTATTGACCATAATTATTAAAAATATATTTATAAGTAAAATACTAAACTGGGAAGGGTTATTTGTGATTTAGCCTAGTGTCTAGTAAATTTGGAGACAAGTAAAATAAATTCTTATTGACCATATATTATTAAAAATGCATTAATAAATAAAATACAGAACTGAGAAGGGTTATTTGTGGTTTGGCCTCGTTTCTAGTAAATTCGTAGACAAGAAAAATAGATTCTTATTGACCATATATTATTAAAAATGCATTTATAAATAAAATACAGAACTTAAAAGGGTTATTTGTAGTTTAGCCTAGTGTCTAGAACATTCGGAGACAAGTAAAATAGATTCTTATTGACCATGTATTATTAAAAATGCATTTATAAGTAAAATACAGAACTGGGAATGACGATTTAGGGTTTAGCCAATTAACAAGTAAATTCGGAGACAAGTTAATTCGACAAGTCATTTTTCGACTTAAGTCGCCTATCTTGGAACAAATTACCGAGGTAAGTTGAGGTATACCAGTACTCTGCCCCTCTTACATTCAATAGGTCCTGTAAGTGTCAAATTTTCCAAGTCGTCTTTCATCATTTTGCGCCCTAGAAATTTCTGATTGTAATTAAAAATATCCTTTCGGTTTCCATCGATTCTTAATCGTGGAGACGGGATAAAATACGTGGTGAAATGCGTATTAAATAGCTGATTTTTTTTTTAATCATTTTTATAAAATAAACGAACAAAAAGATTTTATACAACTCAACACCGGTTTCATGACTGGTGGTGTTCTGAGAACTTAAATGCTTACTCCGCTTATCTGGGTTGAACGCCAGAAAGTTATTCATTCATTGTTATACATCTATCTCAACTTAATTATAAATGGACCTTTTCTGTGTGCGCGCCCGTTAGCTATAGACTCCGAAACGGCTGAACCGATTTTCTTGAAAATTTACACAGTTGTACTATAAGCGTCTGCGAGTGTTCTTAGCTAGACTTTGTGTCGAGGTACCCTCGATAAATATCGAAACTCGATAATCATCGGGTTATAGAAGGAGTTGTCCGATTTTAATCAAATTTGATACACTCATCGACAAAGACATAAGAAAGGATATTCAGAATTTTCAAGGTTGCAGTTCTTACAATAGTGCAGAAAATCAATATATATATATATATATATATATATATATATATAAGGCAAGGTGTTTGTGTGTGTGTCTGTTTATCTGCCTGTATGTCTGTATTTTTTTCAGCCCTTTTATTTGTAGTTTTTGCTTCGGGTTTGGCTCTAAGTAGGCATAATTGTAGTCCTTAGTCTCAGACATGATACCATTTAATCAGAGGACTTATTTAGCCTTCAAAATTCAGTTAACGACGAAAAGAACTTATTTGATATCGATACCAGGAAATCAAAATTTGACTTACAGCCATTCATTTTTCTTTCAGTCTACGGTTTCGCTTTAACTGGAAACAACTATTGCTTTTTAGTCGTTCGTGCCAACGTCCAATGAGTCTGAGCTCCAGGACCATGGATTAGTTTTAAAGCTTTCATTACACCTGAGCAACGCCGGATTATACTGCTAGTCGTTCCATCGATCCATTCGACAAATGAAAAGTCTTACAATGCAGGCTAAATTCATCATAACAACATTTAATAAAAACCTGTTATTTTCAAAACCATTTCCTCCAAGTGAGGAAATACATTCACTAAGATGGTGGCCATGAGAGTGAAAACAATAAAACAAAAGACGCTTAGAAGACAGAAAATAGCGCTTGACATTGTATTTGAAAATTACTTGAAGATCAAAGTTGACTGGAAAGCAAGAAACCGGAAGTGACTTCCACAAGCGAGACAAGAAACTGTTAGCCTGGGATTTATAATAATATGAGAAGAAGAAAACAAAATTAAGGAGAGAGAACAATAAAAGAACAGGAAATAAGAAACCAAAAGATAACGATTGACATTTCATTTAAATTTTTGAAGATCAAAGTTGACTGGGAATCTAGAAACCGGAAGAGAGTTCTACAAGTCAGAATTGATTGACTGATTCGTTTTCGACGGCTTATCAACGCTTTGTATGTTATTTAAAATATTTTAGATCGTTCTAAAAAAAACTATTAGCATATAACTTCCGGTTACATCTGGCAATTTCAATTGTAAAATTATGGAACTTTGCTGTACATGATACACGCTCGGGCGAT
The DNA here is from genome assembly GCA_037127315.1 of Ascarosepion bandense. Lineage (NCBI taxonomy): Eukaryota > Metazoa > Mollusca > Cephalopoda > Sepiida > Sepiidae > Ascarosepion > Ascarosepion bandense. Next base: position 955,336 of record JBBBDQ010001359.1, on the reverse strand, counting down.
CATGTCTCGAAAGAGACATGACTGACTGGACAGAGGATTTTCCTGCAGTAGGTTGCCATTACTTTTTGCGGTAGACTGATTGTAAAGCAAGGCTATAGAATCCAATCTGTTCTGCTATTTAATCCATAGCTAAAAGGAGAAGAGATGGTATTAAATGAAGCGAATTCAGCTGGAATTCGAACTTAACCTTCCGATTGCTCGTTTCAAGCTGATATCCTCTGCACCCCCAAAATTTATAAAATCTAATACCATAGCAGAAGGTTCATCAAAGCAATCACCATGAAAAATAGATATAGAAAACGTGCAGAGAAGCTACATTACGGCGATGAGGAAATGCCTAAAGCTTTGAAGTTTGTCAAGAATCTCTAATGCATAGCAGAAGCACCAGACTAAATTTGGTAGCAATATTCAAAGCGAGGACAAGTAGTAGACTTATAAATATGTAAAATCAATTGATGCAATATAATCTTTCCACTTCATGTCATCAGAAAACATTAGACTGACATGGCGAAATAACTCACTCTTCTGGGGGTTAGCACCAGCCATAGGCTAATGGAAAGCAAAAATGGTTTTATCAAACGAGCAGTTTTGTTTTGGAGTCGTTAAAATTAACAAGCCATTCCTTGCTCCAGTTAACAACAGATTGTAGATCATTTTTGAAATCAGCTGATCTTATCGAACAGATCGGACTTACTATTAAGACAGGAGTAAATAGTTGTGTAATTAGCATCGATTTGAGAACTGATGCTATCAGGAAGGTCGTTGATGGAAATTAAGAACAACGTAGTTCCAAGGATCCAGCCTTGGGAAACACCTGGATGAATTTATTATTTAGTTATACACCTTTAATATACTATTGTCTTTCTATCGCTCTGTTCGATAAGTACAGGGTCTTAGAGTTAAGGTTAAAATTCATTCGAACAAGCTCCGATCAAATCCTATTATATGCATATACTATTTGATTGTATTTGTCCTGAGTCTCGAAGGTGGGACACAACAAATACAAATAAAAAGTGAACCGAATTTCTCGTACTATGCAAAACTTTGTTGTAAGGGACAAGAAAAAAACGAGGAATTTACCGACGTATGGTGAGGTACGGTACCGACGAGGGCTGGAGGTGTTTTGGCCAGAAAAGATCTCCAATGAAGACCTGTTGAAAAGATGCAAGCAAGAGAACATGGACACCATCATTACAAGAAGGCGGTGGAGATGGATTGGGCATGTGCTTCGGAAAGATCTACAGTCAATCATAAGAACAGCACTGCACTAGACCCCAGATGACAAAAGAAAGAGGGGAAGACCAAGAACGACATGGAGAAGTACGGTGAATGAGATGAAAGCCATGCAGTACTCTTGGGGTTCATTGACTAGTCTGGCCCAAGATAGGCAGGGGTAGAGAAGCTTTGTTGCTGCCCTACACACCATTGGGTGTAACGGATGATTAAGAAGAATGAAAGGTGAGGTATACCTCCACTGCAATGACCATGAAATTATGCACGGCAAAGGAGGTTGAAGATGTTAGTAAGGCACTTGTTAGTCAACCATATTTTTTTCCTTTTCGAGTTTTAATCCTTTTTAACTTTTGCTTACAGATACAGTCTCGTTCGCTTCTTGGTCTTCTGGGTATTTACCCGAGACCACCCTACAAAGACGGGGTGGGACGCAAGGCGGAATTAGCAAGTGGAGCATTCCAAAAGCGTACAAGTGTCTTTCTATACTTCTGAGATGAGGTAGTATTTACATTATTTACACTGTTCCGATTGTTATCCTCATCTTTATTGCCAGGCTTACGAGGTTTCGACCGTTTTTCTTCATACGCTAGGAATTTTAAACCAAACCATTTATTTCGAAGCCTAGGGTATATCATTCTCATTCCATGTGCGATACCACTTCCGGATGCCCTGTAGTTATCTCCCTTTAACTCAAAACTCTTTAAGTTGTTTGTTCATCACTGCTGTATCCCGGTATTGAACTCATAACTCTTCAATACCTGGTATAGTAAACAAATAACTCGGCAATAAAGATGGGGACAACAGTCTGAATAATGTAAATAATGTAGATATATACTAGCTCACAAAATTAGGGGAAGCAACATAAAAATTGATCATGTATATGGTGATGTCCATTCGTACTGGGCATTCGAATTGTAAGAGGTTTTCATTTTGTCGCAATGAAACTTAGTCTTCAGGGCCGAGCATAGGCAGTCTTCGGTGACAAAATCCAAAGAAGGATCTGCAATGTAATCGATCCTGACCTGGCATCTCGACTTCAGTCACTCTCTCACCGACGGCTTCCCTCTATTTTTTCTACAAATATTTTCCTGGCTACTGATCTGATGAGCTTCTTTTCCTGATGCCCCGTCCACGTGAATTTAAGCGTACTACCAGATTGGCATTGTCTACGGCTATATCATGTTGAATACACCGGTTCCCATCCGATCACCGAAGTTAAGCAACATCAAGCCTGGTCAGTGCTTAAATGGGTGACCATTTGGGAATATCAGGTGCTGTAACCGTAAGGACCAGGAATGGTCCACCGGTCCTCCAGGTTTGGGGGTTGGGTGCAGGGCTAACAACACTGCCCCATAAAAAACAGTTTGTTACAGAAACAGCAACAAAAAAAGTTGCTGCCCTATGCACCATCTGGGTGTGACGGATAAATGATGATGATGATGACTAGATTGGCATTTAGGTCCCACCCTTGTACCGTTGAAATTGTTACCGCCACTTCTACTCTCACTTCCCGCCTGTGGAACTCTCTTCCGTTTACTTGCTTCTCAGATAGCTGCAATCTCCAAAAATCTAAATGTAATTGCTATCTTCTATCTTCTTGATTCCCATTCGTCTTTTACCTGGTAGCCTTGAATACATGTATATTTAAACATTTTATGTATGCATATCTAAAATAAACTAGAAGTGATTAGTGAACACGGATTTTGAATCTGATATCAGCAACCACAGATTAGTTTAGAACACCTACATTTATTATTTCTTAAATTCCTTTGTAAACCATTTCAGGTGATCAACATTCGCTCAAAATCTATTATACATATTTAATGTTGTATTTCTATCGATCCATTCGACAAATAGGTCTTACAGTGCGGACTAAATTTCATCATAATAACATTTGATCAAAGCCTGTTATACAGTTATAAGATATCATTATATTTCTATCGATCCATTCGACAAGGAGAAAGTCTTGCAGTATGGCCTTCATTTCATCCGAACAACCTCCGATCAGAACCTATTATATCCGCAAACCATTTGATTGTATTTCTATCGATTCGTTCTACAAGCACAAGTCATATAGTGCGTCCTACTTTTTTTTTCTGGTCATCTATGGACAAGGATGTGCGTTGTGGTTCAGTGGATATCGACTCGGAACGATAAATCGGGGAGCCGATTTCGAATTCCAGTTGAAGTCCAGTTGATAGATAGATAGATAGATAAGAACAGACTGAGTTAGATGAAAAATGATAGATACTGGAGACTGTATCTATATACCAGAATAAATTTTTCTATGTATGCATACTTATGTACATCAATAAGTTCGTACCCTAATGTGAAAAATATATCTTTTTAACCAAATATTTTTTCCAACATAGTCTCCTTCTTTGATGGATTCGTGCCTTTCCCAAGGGTCTTTTTAACAAAAGCGAAGGCAACATACTAGACAGAATTTTGAAAAAGAATTCTTTATCAAACGTTCAGGTAAACAAGTCGATAACCATTTTGAACGCCGATAACCATAGCGCTACTAAGACTCGTTTGTCTAAACGTTTGATAAACGAAGGAAGTTCAGTTCTGCTGTCACATGCATTATATAAGAATGTTTTTTTCTTTTTTTTTATTTGACGCAGTCATGAAGTCGTGTTTATGCGCGAATCTCTCAGAGTTTCTATGCCTGGCAAACGCCAAATAACATATTATCCGAATCACTTGACCGGGTCGATTGATGCCTTTTGTCTACTGTCAGTGCAACCGGGAATGTCTGAATGAATAAATAATAATGCCTAATTCGATTCAAATGTTGATTTTGTCTTCATCTAGATTATCTTCAAAAGCTCTGACGATGTTTGTTCGATTGAAATGAAATATGAAGGATGTCGCCCACAGAAACTGAATGTGGAAAATTGTTGATTGATTTTTTTACTGTTTGTCTATATTTCTGAGATGAGGTAGCATTTTTTTATAATCGTTTTCCCCAAAACAATGCATTTTACTGCCACTGTTGAGTAGGGGGTTACATAGAAGGTAAGTTATGAGAAAGAGTGACAGATTATAGTTGGTGTCAGGAAGTGGGTAAGAGAAGGGTGAATGTGGCCATAAAGTGAGGGATCAGTTTATATATTGATTGTAATGTAAGATTACCTTATTTCCACATTATAACAGTATAGAATTTTTTTTAATAATCATATCGCCCCAAGCAAGGCAATTTACTGCCACTGTTTTACAGTAGGGTGACAAGGAGGGAAAGTTATGAGAAAGAGTGACATATTATAGGGGGTGTCAGAAAAATGGTAGGAGAAGGATGAGAATACTGATGAGAGTGGAGTGGAAGAAAAAAGAAGCATGAGAGAGAGAGAAAGAAGAAGCAAGTTAGTGAGATAGTAGATGACTATTGACTTTACATTTGAATTCTTGGAGAGTGTAGCTGTCGGGTAAGCAAGTAAATGGAAGGGAATTCCACAGGCCGGAAGTGCGAGAAAAGAAGCTGATGGAGTAGAATTTGCGTTTACAATTTATTGGTTTCTCAGTAAAATGATAGGACCTAGTTGCTAATCTTGTGGCTTGAGAAAATTCATGTATGGTGGGTACCAGTAAGCTAAGTTAATCTGAGCAGAAGCCATGAAAGTATGTGTAGAAGAGACACAGGGAAGCCACGTTGCGCCGGTGATAAAGTGACTGTGTCCGAGCTGCCAAATCGGGATCGATCACATTACGGATTTACACTATTTACATTATTCGGACTATTGTCCTCATCTTTGTTTCTATTTGTACGAAGTTTCGGCCGTTATACGCTCCGGTCTTCTTCAGGAGCTAGAAAGTGCTGAACAAGGGTCTCAACTTCACAGCAACCATCAGGCGGATACCACACATACACATCATTGCTCGTATAGAAGAAATAGCCTTGAACATCCTTCAGGCTCAGTCGGATGATCTAAGATAGAAAGTGAGGTAGACCTTGGAGAAAGCCAAGCCACCCAAACCAAACAACACGAAAGAGGAGGCGCTGGCAATCAGGAAGTTGTAGCTATAGCAAAGTAAAGAAAGACCGCACGTTGAAAACAGAATGACAGCCGCCCCCTTAAGGTAAGGCTACAAGAACATTGCAAGGCCATAACACAAGGCGAGATAGAAAAATCAGGCGTAGCTGACCACATATGGAGGGAGAAATGGGATCACCGTCTCCTATAGGATGAAGTTGAAATAACAGATAGAGAACGCCACTGGAAACTACGTAAACTTAAGGAATCAGCACATATGCTAGGCTACAAAAATCTTCTAAGTCAACCAAGCATAGAGATGAACGCAATGTGGGAACCAGTACTAGGGAGTGCTAAAGAGAATCATTTGTGTCAAAAATTGCAATATGAGCTCTGGTAAAATATACTAAAGAAAACCATTAAGATCAAAAAATTACAATATGAACTCTGGAAAAAATGGTTACTGAACATAAGATTTATAAGTCTCGGAAATCCAGTTGTTTTTAAGGAGACATAGCCTAGTGGATATAGACGTTGGTTAGTTCCAGTGACATGAACCAAAGAGTTGTGAGTTCAATACCTGGCTGGTGAACAAGACAAATATTAATCGACAATACAAAATACTTTTGCACACAATGCAAGGGAAGACTTAAAACTTTAGAAGCTATTAGTATACAAAATAAACTGCTGGAATTAAATAAGATATCATTCACCAGAGGAGATGTCATCTTAAAAGTGCTTATAATTAATTGATAAAGCAAAGTAACTTAAAATCACCTTCGTTTTCAAACTGCCTCGTTCCCAATAGAAGTTGTCCCATTTTAGACGATTTTAAAACGTCCACTGTCGGAACGTTAAATACTGCCGCTGGATCTGGACTAACAACGAGGAACACGTATATATAAAAATATAAGATTATATTTTTATTCTTCATCGGTGACGCTTGTTACCAGTAGAGCATTCGGAAAGAGTTCACACACACGAAGTGGCCGTCGGGAGTCAAAAGCCATCAGGAGTCTTCTTTGTCTCTTCAGCCAAAAATTCCAAACTTTATTTAGTCTTAAAACTCTCACGCATTTTTTAGTTTGTCGCTTTGTTGACGTTGTTTACGGACGGACGTATCTGTCAATTACACCTGGTAGTCTATTGCTTTGCAAGCAGGTTGTCGGTTGTTGTTGTTTTTTTTTTTTCGTTGCACTTTGCTGACTTTTATCTACGGCCGGATGTATCTGCTAACCGCATCGTTGCCGGGTCATAGTTTTTCAAGCCGGTTGTCACTTCTTGATTGAACTTACCTGTCAATTACTTCCGTCGTTCAAGGTAATATGTCACAGGAATATATAAGTGCCATTATAACACGATCCCTGGCTGACTCTAGCCAACCTTCCTGGCCTATGGTTGATTCCACCCACGTTGTGTTGTTGATCTCAGGTTGGCCAAAGAAGGATTGATTGTTATCACTTGACGAGGCTGGTTCAGACATACGAGGGATTGGTATATAATGAAAACAGATTTAAGACCGAAATAATAGGGTGTAAAATACAAGATTACAAGCAAGACAAAGTGAGGAAAAAGAAATATCAGTTGACTGGTATTTCAGTAGCACGATAATATTCGTGTTGCATTATTTCCACGGGACGGTGGTTTATTTATATTCTAGTTGGTTGAATTTGGACTGACCGTCTCTTGCAATATCTCTCTCTCCCGTCTTCTTTCTAGCAGCAGGCCGCGTTTCAGTCCGACCGTATTATTCAAGCTGCTATTCAAATCTCTTTCCACATTCTCATCCCAAACACTTGACCGAACAAAATAATTTTGTCTTGCACTTTGGTTTTATTAAGCAAGCACCCGGACCTGGGTAATAAAGTTAAGTATGAGGTTTCTATTTCCCTCACTGTATAACTTTTGCTAACTCAAAATGAAAACAATTACTTTTAAACTTTCAACTTTCAGGGTAAGAGGAGGAAAACCCACTCACTGTTATTATCTGCCTGCTCTTATCATCTGTTCTGGTAATCAGTAGACAGGAAATTCTCAAGGCCGTGTTTTGACCTAGGGTCACACATCGTCAAAGCCCCTTGACAAATATTGTGGCTAGGTAACTAAATTTGATAAATTCGCTTGCTTCTCTCAACAAAATAATTTTGCACTCAGTGAACCCTTGTATCTGTATTTTCCACTTGTTAACATTTCGGCTACTTTTCCCGACAAAAATAATTGTCTTCTCTAATTTTAAAGAAATCTTTTCTCATCTTGAAAATCACTTAAAATTAATACCAGTCAGTCATCTGGAAATAGGGTTACACCATACGTAATACACGCTTTGTGTACATGACTAACTAAGCAAAAGATTTTCCAGTTGGAGGTTGCCATTTCTTTCTGCGGTAAACTGGTTGCCAACCTAGGCTATAAAATCCAATCTGTCCTGCTATTCAACCCATAGCTGGAGGGAGAAGAGATGGACTAATAACTTTCTCAAGGGTATTTGCGCGTAGTGAATGCAACGAATTCAACTGAAATTCGAACTCGGCTCTCCGATTTATCATTTCTAGTCGATATCAGTTGCCTTTCTTAGGGTAAAAAGATTAACAAATTTGAACGCTATTTCTGTGTACTCGTCTGTTATTCATAATAATATCGGCTTCTCGATTTCTCATTCCAAGCCGATATCCATTGCACCACAAGAGAAGAGGCATGTCTCTATGCCATGATATGCCTCGCATCTAACGGGAATTCGATAGTTTTTTTCCGCCTTATGCCAAAATTCGACTCCGATTGCTATCTGTTTAAAACGCACTCTGATTGGTTGATTATTATCCCATGAACTGGCATTGTACTGTTTGCGCCAAAAATGATAATCATAAATTTTTTTACCAAAAATTGTGAGCATGGCTAATGACAATAAAGTGTTAAGTAGTTCATGACAACGAAATGTTGAGTAGTCCAAGTGTCATGAATTCTATTTTTTTAACTTTGCTAGCAATCCCAAAATGTTCCCTGTACAAGGACTCAATTTTATGTTTGTGCGCGTGCGTGTGTGCGTAAATAGTTTTAGTGTTTCTTATATAGAAATCAATCAAATCTGGAAAAGACTGAATATTAAAAAAATCCATGAAACTCTGAGTACAGATCTTCTTCTTCTATGAGCCATGTCCTTTCAGGACGTAGGCGATCATGGATTTCCACATCTCCCTATCCCTGGTGGCTCTTAGCACGCCTTCTCCTGTTACTCCATGCAACCCTCGTTCCATCATCCACCTGATTAGGTCCTTCAAATATGTTATCCACTGCTTTCCCCTGTCTCTTTTCCCCTCTTTTTGGCCTGTTAGTATAAGGTTCTCCAAGCCCTCCTTCCTCATTGTTTGTCTCAGGAACATTATCTGTCTCTTCCTGATGCTCAGTATTAATTTTCTTTTTGTTTCCATCATTTCCAAAACCTTACCATTGCTCACATGCTCAATCCATGATATTTGCAGCATCTGTATAACCACATTTCAGTTGCTTCAGGTTTTTCCTTCATCTTTGATGATATTGTCCAGCATTCACTACCATATTGAAGAACTGGCATCACATAGCAATCCAGTACTCTCTTCCTTGTTTCTAGCGAAATTGTCCTCTTTCTTAATACTTTACTCAACTTCTGGAATGCGTCCTTCGCCATGCTAATTCGCCTTCGGATTTGTGTCGCACTTTCTGTCTTCTGTTATAACACTTCCCAGGTATTTAAATTTTTGTACCTGCTTGATTTTAGTATCCCCCACCTGTATTTGGCATTTTGGGCTGCTCTTTTTGCTGATGACCATGTATTCGGTTTTCTTGCAGTTTATTTGTAGTCCTTTCTTGTTACTCTCTTCAGCTACCTTCTGTAGAAGGTCTTGTAGTTTCCTTTCCTTGTCTGCTATCAGCACTGTATCATCTGCGTACCTTAGGTTGTTTGAATTGTTGCCTCCGATGATGAATCCAGGCATAACTTCTAGGGTCCTCAAAATATTCTCACTGTACAAGTTGAATAGATCCGGTGAAAAGGGACATCCTTGTCTTATGCCTCTTTCTATCTTTGTACATCTGCTGAATTCGTTACCTGTCCGTATACAAGCGGTTCGCTGACAGCAAAAATTCTTGATTACTCTTAGGTTTTTTCCAAATATGTCAAGGCTGCCGAGCATCTCCATCAATTCTGTGTCGCGTATTTTGTCAAACGCCTTCGCATAAGCACAGGTATAGGTCCTTCTTCATTTGTATTGTTCTTTCAGAGAGCATCCTAATCATAAATATGGTGTTCCTTGTTCCAGTGTCGAAACCGCACTGTTCTTGTCCTATCTCTGGCCTGATTCTGCTTCTCGCTCTATTCATCAGGATTCGGACGATCAGTTTTGTTAAACTGATGGTTCCGTGGAGCTCGCACTCATTTGCTCCTGGCTTCTTAGGCAGCGCATGACGATCGACTTGCATCATGTCAAGAATCTCTTCAGTCATCCACTCGTTTTTTCTTCTGCGCCTGATTTCCTTTGGGGCAATGCTGTTTGCTGATGTCACTATTGCGAGTCGCATTTCGAGTGTCTTTTTCCAATTTGTTCTTCGTATTTGTTTTTCACGCTGTTGATATATTCTTTCTGTAGGTTGAGGTGTTTGACGAGCGTGTTGTATTTCAGTTTTGGTGCTGCACTAGGCATCTTCAATCTCCGGAGTTTCACCTTTAGTTTGCGGATGACTGGGAGGTAGTCGCTTCCACAGTCGGCGCTTGGATAGGCTTTGCTTTGAACCACTGCATTTCTGAATCTCCTGTTCATGGTTAAGTAGTCTATCTGGTTTTTCGTGTCACCTCCTGGGCTTCTCCATGTCCATAGACGTCGTAAGTGTTCTTGAAACCAGGTGTTAGTTATTACCTGGTCATTTGCTGTGCGCTATTGGACCCATTTTTCTCCTTGTTCGTTGCGGATTCCTAAACCAAAGTTGCCAGTTGTCATACCTTCCCTCTCCTTGCCTACTTTGGCATTCAAATCTCCCATGATGATTCTAATTTCTTGGCTTTTACATTGAGCCTTGGAATTGTCTAGAGTGGAGTAAAAAGATTCTATTTCTTCCTCAGTGCTTTGCGTTGTTGGTGCAGAGACGACTACAATTGCTATGTTGAACGGTCTCCTGAAAGGGAGACCAGGAGAATTCTTTCAAAGAACTGGCAGTATCCCAAAATGCATTTCTTCATTTCTTTGTTCAGTGTTAAGTATTAAGTACTGAGTACAGATATATGACTGAAATATTTAGTTCTATTATTAATAATCATAAATATGTATATGTATGTGTGTGTGTGTGTGAGCGTGAGTGCATGTGTGTTTACGTGTTTGTAAATATATGTATGCGTGTGTGTAAATGTGTGTGCTTATGCGTCCTTTTTGTATGTGTGTATATATGCATATATGTTTGTGCATTTGTGAGCGTGTATGTGTGTGTATTTGTATGTATGTATGTATGTATGTATGTATGTATGTATGTATGAATGCACGTTTGTGTGTGAAGGTGTGTGTGTTTATGTGTGAGTTTATACGTGCATGCATGCATGCGGGAGTGTGTATGTGCGTGTGCGTTTATGTGTGTGAGTATGTGTCTGTTTCTGCGTGTGTGCTTTTATGTGTATGTATGCGAGTGTGTGTAAGTATGCGTTTGTTTGTGCGTGTATGTGCGTATGTGGGTGCGTGTGTGGGTGCATGTGCGTGTATGTGTGCGTGCGTGTGTGTGTAACGTTTATCGTCGCGGAATGTGAAATTGTCTATCGAGTTCAACTTCCGATCGATTGTATTTCTTTGCATGAATTAATCTGCATCCAGCTATGCGTTAAATAGTAGAAGAAATGAGTTCTCTTGCCTTGGTTGGCAGCCAGTCTAGAAAAACTCTGAATTCAAATCAGAAGACAGTCTTTGTTTCAGAGACTTTATGGCTCTAGTTATTTGTTATAACCAACCAAGTGTGGATAACCTTTTTAAACCCTATACCGCGAGAATAATCTACCCGGCTGATCGAAATCTACCCGGCTGATCGAAATCTACCCCGGCTGATCGAAATAAACGCTTCGGTCCAAAATTTCTAGCATCTGAAGAAGGCCGGAGCGTACAATGGCCAAAATGTCGTGAATATGGCAATGAAGATGAGAACAACAATCTGAACAATGTAAATAATATATGTGAAACTTTATGAATTATTCTAATAAATTTTTAAACATAAAAACAATTCTTTTAAAAATTCATTATTCATCAATTTTTTTTCATAAGACAATAAAGTTTATATTATTCATAAAAGCAATGTAAAGCTTTTGTAATTAAATAATGTCGTAGTTTTATTGTATTTTTTATTTGACGTTTCAGAGCAGATTTTCGATAATTGTGGATTCTGTTTTGCAACAAGAAAATGATGATTCGAATTCTTCAAGGACTTCTCAAAATTTCATAGAATTAAATAAGTGTGTAGGTGAAAGGGGGGGACAAAAAATCACCAAGATTTCCTAAAAAAATAAATTTAAAAAATATTTAATTATAATAAGTTTTTTTTTTCCGCCTGAAACAATCCTGCACATGTATAAATCTATCATCCGCCCGTGCATTGAATACTGCTGCCATATCTGGTCGAGTGTTTCCTGCTATCCACCTAGGAGTTCTTGGCAAAATCAATCGGAGAATCTGTAATGTAATAGGTCCCGACTTGGCAGCTCAGATACAGTCACTTTCTCACCGGTGCAATGTGGCTTCCCTGTGTCTCTTCTACGAATACTCTCACGGCTTCTGCTCCGATGAACTTAGCTCACTGTTGACCCCTATATATGAATTTACTCGAACCACAAAATTAGTAACTAGGTCCCACCCTTTTACTGTGAAACCAATAAGATGTAAACGCAAATTCCACTCCAGCAGCTTTTCTCGCACTTCCCGCCTGTGGAATTCTCTTCCGTTTACTTGCTTCCCCGACAGCTATAATCTCCAAGAATTTAAATGTAAATTCAATAGTCATCTTCTATCTCACTAACATGCATCCTCTCTCTCATGCTTTTTTCTCCGTTCACTCCACTCTCATCAGTATTCTCATCCTTCTCTTGCCCACCTCCTAACACCCCCTATAACCTGTCACTCTTTCTCATAACTTTCTTCCTATGTAACCCCCTGCAAAACAGTGGCAGTAAAATGCCTTGCTTGGGGCGATATGATTATAAAAAAAAAATCTATACTATTATAATGTGGATATGAAATGGGGGATCAATTCTACATTACAATCAATATGTAAACTGATCCCTCACTTTATGGTCACAGTCATCTTTCTCTTACCCTCTTCCTGACACCCCCTATAACCTGTCACTCTTTCTCATAACTTTCTTCCTATGTAACCCCCTGCAAAACAGTGGCAGTAAAATGCCTTGCTTGGAGCGATAGGATTTTTAAAAAAAAAAAAAAAACAATTTGTGAATAGGTTCAAAAAGTTTAATTAAAATCAAACAATTATTTTATTTTAGCAAGAATTTCCAAATCAGTGTTTTCACCGCAAAAAGAAACTCCCATCGTAGTTTTTGATCAGCAGCTGACGCAAGAAAAAAAAAATTCTCTAAAATTTTGCAAGGTTCTAAAACGGATAAAAATATATAATTTAATAATAATAAAAAGTTTGATTTAATCTAATCCACTTAATAATAACATAAAAAGTTTTCTTATTAAGTCTGGGATATTTTTTCATCAGGGTACGCTCAGTATTTACTCGAGCCTAACCACAAAAGTGGGATTTGGGCACAAAACCGATTTCTATGTGCGGAATTCTGTGCACATAAGCTCGAGCAAGACCCCGCATACGTGGGTCCGGGTTCTTGTCTACTTACCCCAGACGAGACTCGGCATACCTTCGTCTGGGTTCTCCTCCACCCGAAAGCAAAGAGTCCGACAAAGTCAAACTAGCACCCGCTTAGCTCTCAAGTATACTCATTTTTTTAGCGGATCTCTGTAGATACCTATATATATTCCTTGTTGCTTACGCAAATACCGTCCATAATATTCTCAGCATCCTTCAGTAGGGCCACATTTCTGGTGCTTCTATTTTTCTTTTTATCTGTGAAAAAACTGTCCAGGCTTAGTGCTATATCACATTAAAACACGGTTCTCGTACGAACACCGGAGTTAAGCAACGTCGATCCTGATCAGTAGATAGATGGGTGACTACTTAGGTATACTAAGCTTGGATGTGCGGGTGGTGTAATGGAAACTTGAAATCGGAGAACCATGTTCCGATTCCAGCTGTGTTTGTTAAATTCACTTACACTCACATATCCTTGGGACTACACTTTGTTGTCCCTCTAGATATGGGTTAATTAGTAGGAGTTTGTATCAGTAAATCATTTATTCAAAAAATTCTTAAAATCTAAAAAGAGTTTCTGACTTTAAATAACCTGCAAAATGTTGATAAGTCGTAAAAAAACAGTAAAACAAATTGCCCTGCATTCCTTGCCATATAAGACTAACAATAAGATTTATTATTAACAGATACACGTTTCTTAAATTTTCATTTTTTTCTTTTTTTTTTTTTTTGTGGTGGGAGGTGGGGTTCTAACGTAAGTTTTCCTTTGTCTTCTTAGTCCTTTGCTTCGCGTCCTTTGCTATTCCAATGCGCATGAGGATTTCCGCGTCGGATTTTCCATCATCTGTTAAGACACAAGATGTTTTAATAGTTACAAAATACGAGATGCCATTGCTGTTGCTGATAATTTCGGTAAAAAGAAAAATAAAGACCTCGCCCAAAAGCTACGCCACTCCGAGTTATCTCCCTTTGTTTATAAAACGACCTTTCAAGTCAGACATACTTCACATGTCCGAGAAGCCTGTCCCTTTTCAAAGATTAGAAAAATTGAAAAGCTCGCTAAACTGATCATATCTCCATGACAAAAATTTTCATTTTTGAAATGTTTCTTTTTGAATAATAACGAAATTCCAATAAATGTCCGTAATTTTAGGGTCTATCTTTGTCTCTTTTAATTTTATTACTGAACAAATAAAAATTATTTATATTATGCTTTCTCTTTTATAATCATTTCACCCCCACTAAAACAAGGCAGGACCACTAATGGTGCACAGTTGGATTACAGGGAGAGAAAACAGGGTACAAGAGATGCCTAAGAAAGGATAAGAAATGGATGAAATATAGGGAGCTGGCTGTGATTTATCCAGGTAATTAACGTTGCATTTAAATTTTTGGAGCTATCAGGGAAGCAAGTATACGGAAGGGAGTTCCACAGGCGGGAAGTGCGAGAAAATAAACTAGGGAGTAAAAATGAAGATTATATTTAACGATTTCAACGATAGAAGGGTGAGACCTTATATTGTTTAAAATGACATTGGTAAATCCTTTTTACCAATTTATTGTAAATTCTTCCTAAACTTAATTCAAAAACATTTCTACCGTTCACCCACACTAAAAAAAATTTCGGCGGACCTGAAGGAGACTACCACCACCTTTAAATTTGTTGTTTTCCATTTTTTTATTTTTACTTTTTTCAATGCAATCTTATTGATTACACCCTAAACTTTCCGATTGACAAAAAAAAAATTGGAAAAATTTCAATATTTAAACAATTTTAATGGTGGGGGGACTCAGTTTTTCATACAACGTTATAGTAAACCGATCCTCTATTTTGGAACCACTCGCCGGTACGACATTACCACCACCTGTAAATTTGATGAGTATCAATTATTTTTTACTTTTTTCAGTGCAATCTTATCTATTAAACTCTAAATTTTCCGATTGTCAAAAATCATTTGTGAAAATTTCAATATTTGAACATTTTTAGGTGGGGGGTTAGTTTTTCATCCAACCTTATAGTAAATCAATCCTGTGCAATTAACTCTTTTGCTTGCGTATATTCAACACCTGAATCCTTTGCGAAATGTTTGAATAAAGCCATTCTTGGAGTTTCCGAGGAAGATGCCATCGTAAGAACTGAAGAAAACTTGAAAAAGACAGAAACAAGAGCAACAACTCGTCCCAAAAAAACGAAAAAAACAAATCGACAGCAACATGAGTGGTTCCAAAATGGAGTATCGATTTACTATAACGTTGTATGAGAAACTGAGCCCCCAAATTAAAATTGTTTAAATATTGAAACGTTTTTCTAATTTTTTTTTTTTTTTTTTTTTTTTTTTGATAATCGGAAACTTTACGTAATAATCGATAAGACTGCGCTGAAAAAAGTAAAAAAAAATGAAAAACAGCTAATTTAAAGGTGGTGGTAGTCTCCTTCAGGTCCGTCAAAATTTCAAACAAAAACAGTTAAAATAAGTTATAGTTGCGTTAAGATCATATATATTTCACAATATAATACTATGATCAAATATGCAATTTTCGATAAATGAAGTGCACATTTTGAATATATATGGGCAACATATGTATATCGCGTGCGAGTATTCATTTAAAGAGAGTTGTAGACAAAAGGCCTTTATTACCTCAAGAGATAAAGACACTGGCACAATCAGTATTGTAGGTATGGACACAATACAAGTAGCGATTCTACAGGAAGGGACAGAAGGGGCCAAGCCACCCACCCCGAATTTTGGTTGGCCCCTCTGTTGCCGCTCCCTTTTATAAGCTTCGAAAATTTATGAAACTAATCAGTCTGATTTTGATAAGATTTTATCTTCAGCACTTTTCCACCAGAGTTTTCTTTTTCATTTAGCTTTTTTAAGGACACATAAGAAAGACTTGTACCTGTGCTTCATTGATAACGCGAAAGCATTCGACAAAATACGACACAAAGAATTGATGGAGATGCTAGGCAACCTCGACATTTTCGGCAAAGACATAAGAATAATCAAGAATCTCTACTGGCAGCAAACGGCCTGCATACGGACAGGTAACGACCTCAGTAGACACACAAAGATAGAAAAAAGCGTAAGACAAGGATGTGTCTTTTCACCGGATTTGTTCAACCTATACAGCGAGAATATTTTGAGGACCCTAGATGACACGCCAGGATTTGTTATTGGAGGCCACAACCTGAACAACATAAGATATGCGGACGATACAGTGCTGATTGCGGACACGGAAAGGAAACTACAAGACCTCATACAGAAAGTAGCAGTGGAGAGTGACAAGAAGGGACTACAAATAAACTTCAAGAAAACTGAGTGCATGGTCATCAGCAAAAGATACAACCCAAAATGCCAAATACAGGTGGGGGATAACAGAATCAAACAAGTCCAAGAATTCAAGTACCTAGGAAGTGTTCTAACAGGAGATGGAAAGTGCGACACGGAGATCCGAAGGCGAATTGGCATGGCAAAGGACGCATTCCAGAAGATGAGCAAAATACTAACACACAGGAAAATCTCAATAGAAACGAAGAAAAGAGTGCTAGACTGCTACGTGATGTCAGTTCTTCAATACGGCTGTGAATGCTGGACAATATCATCGAAAATGAGGACAAAACTAAAAGCGGCCGAAATGTGGTTCTACAGAAGGATGCTACGGATATCGTGGACTGAGCATACAAGCAACGACGAGGTGTTAGAAAGAATGGCAACAAAAAGGAAATTGATGCTGAGCATCAGGAAGAGACAACTGAAGTTCCTGGGACATGCAATGAGGAAGGAGAGCCTGGAGAACCTCATACTGACTGGACAGATAGAAGGAAGGAGAGACAGAGGAAGGCAGCGGATAACATATTTGCAGGGCCTGATCAGATGGATGACGGAACGGGGGTTGCCAGGAGCAACAGGAACAAACATACTAAGAGCCACAAGGGATAGGGAGACGTGGAGAGCCATGATCGCCTACGTCCTGAAGGGACAGGGCACATAGAAGAAGAAGAAGGACACATACGGAGACCATTTTGAAAGAAAAGTAAACAAAATAAAACAATCAGATAGACAGAAACAGACATGTTGTTAGGGAGGGAAAGAGACTTATGACTCATATTTCCATATCTGAAGGAAGCCTTTAATGTCTCCAACTTGATATGTAGATACATGGGCAGTCAGAGATTTATGACCGAGTCAAAGAATTAATCAGTAATTTTAGAAAAAAAAATTGTCAACCTTTTAGTGAATCGGTCAGTCGGAAGAGAGCAATAAAATGTCAATCCCAAAAATAATCAATCATCATTCACAAGTATCAGCTAAAATTCGAATACCTGTGGTCAAGGGAATAAAAAATGTCACTTTACTCATCCTTTTAAAAGCAAAAAAAAAATCATAGCGGTTAGAATATTTGGGAACAAAAAAGTAAAAACGAAGAAAAAGAAATGAACCCCCAACTTTTTTTTTTTTTTTTTGTCACCTCTCTTTTAGGTCAGTCAGTTAAGTGCTATACGCAAAACACGATTGGGCGATCATGTCTCGAAAGAGACATGACTGACTGGGCAGAAGATTATCCCGCAGTAGGTTGCCATTGCTTTCTGCGGTAGACTGATTGCCAGCCAAGGCTATAGAACCCAATCTGTCCTATTATTTAACCCATAACTGGAAGGAAGCGACGGATTAATATCATTCCCAAGGGTATTTGCGCGTAAATGAATGCAATGAATTCAACTGGAATTCGATATCCACTGCACCACAACACACATCCCTCTTTAGGTACCTTCACTAAATCGCTGAAAAAAAACAGCATAGTATGAAGAAAAAGGCCCCAAACTTAATAAGAACAATTTTTTCCATCAAAACGTTTATATTATTAAGAAGAAAGGGTAAATTTTTAATTTGTTCCCCAAAGGCCTTAACCCCTTCAAATCTTTCCAAAACATCCTTATTTCCTGGCAAATGGAAATGTTGAACTCAAATCGATAATTGTTTATTGACGAAACCTGCCTTTTTTCAAGTTAAAAATCAGAAAAATATCTTCTTGTCGCTGTTTATCTCACTCCGTAACCACGCTTCAAAAAATGTTATTCACTGCAGAATGACTTCACACATAGTTTGCCCATTTTTCGGCCAATTTACTTCCTTTTTGCAATTACTACGCGGAAATTGAGTTCCGAAACCAAACAAATCGCAGAGTAATTGCTTTAAAAAATTACAAGGGCCGAAATGAGAACGGTGGTAAGGGGTGAGATATAGTCCGATTTTTTTTTCTGGTCGATAACATGAAAAAAAGGTAGGTTTTTTTCAATAAACAATTATCGGTTTGAGTTCCGCATTTGCACGGAATTAAGGGTGTTTTGGAAAGATTTGACTGGGTAAAGGCTTTCGGGGAACAAATCAAAAAATTACCGAAGAAAGATCAAAGGATTTTTAAATATTTTTGAAAAATGTTTAAATCTTTTCTAACACGTTCAAAGTTTTAGTAAACAATCTTGTTTTGATTTTAGTTAGTGGGTAACCAAATCGTTACAGGAGCTTCCAATGGAAAATGTAATATTACGTAACTCAGTTTTTTGGTTTTGTTTTGTTTTTGTTTTTTTTCAGGTGAAAAACACATTCATTTCGAAATTCTTGCAAAAATCAAACAATTGTCGGATTTTAATGAAACTTTCAGGACTTATTTACAAATGAATTAAATTATTTTTTAAATTATTTTTTTTAAAATCTTTGTAAAAATATATTTTTTACATCTGTTACCCACTTACCCACCTCCACGTAAATTCATGAAATTTCAAGAAACTAAATTTTGTAGGCAAAATTGGTTTTATTAGTTAAACGCAGGATTCATCGGGGAATGTAATCATCTATATTTTTTTCGATCAATCTGCTTCCAATAGTGAAATAAAAATGCAATAAAACTATGACATTATTTAATTAGATAAGCTTTTAATTGCTTTAATAAATAACATAAATTAAGGACATAGTCTAAAGAAAATATTGTTCGATTAATAATGAAATTTTAAAAGAACTGTTTTCATTTTTTTTTAATTATAACAATTTATAAAGTTTCAAAAATATTTTTAAAATACTTCAAAGACTTGTAGACGTTAGGTTATGTTATTAAGTTATTATTTAGGTTAAGTTATTAAGTTATTAAATGAAAACTATATTTACTAATCCTTCCTCCTCAGAAAAATCTCGGCCACTAAGTGGCACCTCCACTTTTAGAGTTCCACAATCGTCATTGATTATATCAAATAAATACTTGGCCCACATAAATAACATCTGTCACCCTACTACTAACAACAATGACCCTTCAAAAAATAATTGCAACAGCCAAAAAAATAAAATAAAATAAAAATAAATGAATGGTCAATGTATGTTCGAAAAAATTGTTTATAGAGCTCTAATTTGTTCGGAAGTTAAATATGTTAAATTTTACTTTGGAATCACTTCTCACAGGTGGACGATAAGATTTAACAATCACATGTTGTCTTTACAACAAAAGCACTACCTTATCAATATGTTATTGAAAATTGAAAAACAATAACAAGAACCCAATTATTACCTGGAATATCGTAGATAAATCCCAATCTCACGACGAAAAAGGAGATAGATATAACCTATACCTTTTAGAAAAGCTTGTCATCTTAAACCATATAAATAATCCTAATTTACTTAACAAAAAAGTGATTTAATTACCACATGCTGCCATAGAAAAAATACTTAAACTTTTAGACCCCAACCAAGACTGCAGAACCGAATCTGAACTGCTATTTAACCCATAACTGAAGGGAGGTGAGACGAATTAATACTTTTCCCAAGGTTATTTACGCTTATACAAATCTAACATCCACCCGTGCATTGAATACTGCTGCCATATCTGGTCGAGTGTTCCTGTTATCCACCTAGGGGCCCTTGACAAAATCCAACGGAGAATCTGTAATGTAATAGATCCCGACTTGGCAGCTCAGATACAGTCACTTTCTCACCGGTGCAATGTGGCTTCCCTGTGTCTCTTCTACAAACACTTTCACGGCTTCTGCTCCGATGAACTTAGCTCACTGTTGACCCCTATATATGAATTTACTCGAACCATAAAATTAGTAACTAGGTCCCACCCTTTTACTGTGAAACCAATAAGATGTAAACGCAAATTCCACTCCAGTAGCTTTTCTCGCACTTCCCGCTTGTGGAATTCCCTTGACACCTACAAACTCCAAGAATTTAAATGTAAATTCAATAGTCATCTTCTATCTCACTAACCTGCATCCTCTCTCTCTCATGCTTTCTTCTCCGTTCACTCCACTCTCATCAGTATTCTCATCCTTCTCTTGCCCACCTCCTGATACCCCCTATAACCTGTCACTCTTTCTCATTACTTTCTTCCTATGTAACCCCCTGCAAAACAGTGGCAGTAAAATGCCTTGCTTGGGGTGACACGATTATAAAAAATAAAAAAAAGTAAATGCAACGAATTCAACTAGAATTCGAACTCGGCACTCCCATTTCTTGTTCGAAGCTGATATCCACTACATCAGAACATCCACCCATTAATGGAATATGAAGGGAAACAAAATGATTCGAAAAATGTGGCATGCTGGGATTTTCCCACTGAAGCAAAAAGAAAAAAAAAAAAAAACATGGATATAAATTCTCAGCTTTCAGTACTAAACTTTCAGTGTCTCTCATCAGGGTGTACTATATATATATATATATATATATATATATATATATATATATATATATATATTGTGGGGGTGGGACTCACTAATGGCTTATACTTGTTTTACTTTTCTTTTCTTTTTTTTTTCTTTTTTTTCACTTTCCCGATAGTTCATTTATGGGCCAAAGGTAAAACCTGATTTCCCATAAAAGATAAGAGATAGTTGAATTCAATTGTTAAAATCAGGTAGTAACATTTTTTTTTTCAATCACTAGTCATATAGCGAACCGATTTTATGGGATACATATTTTTTTTATTAAAATAGGCAACACAAAATCACAATAGAACATTCTAGAGAAATTGGATCAAAACAGCAGTAGAATTTAGATTATATTTCTCAACCAATCAGCTAAAAACTTAGAATAAGAACATTCTAGAAAAATAGGCTTGGAAGTAAATTAACACAAAAATATTTAGGCCCCAAAACAAAATAGTAAAATAATAAATCTGATTGGTCCGTAAATGTTTTCACACCCTAATGTTAGGAAGATTAGTTGATCCCCTATTAATGTATATAATACACACAGTTAGAAAGAAAGGGCAGTCAACAGTCAGTCACCAAGCAGTCACCCAGCAGGCCATTAAGTCCGCATGCCACCGTATACTTTGCCGGCCATGTCATTTCTTCCATGCCAAAAGTTCGTGACCTCGCTCCAAGGACCTTAAAAAGAAAAGCCGACGAATTTTCTTTGAGCAACGCGACACGTTGTCGCCAACTGAAAACGCACCAAATGTGAGTAGGAAAGGCTTATTTACAGACTTTGCTAATGCAAACATAATACACGTTTTTGGACAAAAATTAACTTCTTGCCAAGTTTATATTTCTCAAAAAGGCAATTTTAGAATCATGTATTTTGTTGGTTTCTACCTACCATTTTATTTCGTCACATAATAAATTGTTTGTTGTTGAATGTCCGTTGTAAATTATTCCTTCACTTTGCGCGATTGCAAAATTGAGTGTTGTATTTGTGGGGGAAATAATCAACATACAACCCAGCAAATACCAAATCCCCCACAATTTCTTAATTTCAAGCAAACCAGGTGTCACATCACACACACACACACACGCACACACACACACACACACGTTACACTACCCGTGCATTGACTCATATTTAGTAGGGGATATCACTACCATACAAAGAAGTCATGCTAAGTATGTATGACTATAATTTCATTTCCTATCGAACAAATTGTGGGATACCTTATTCTTTAATCAAGCATCGTATAATTTATTATTTTGAAGAATGTTTTCTTATTTGAAAAACAGATGATTTCATCTACTATCTGCTATGAGATGCCGGATAGCCGCGAGAAAGCTCACGGTCAGCTTACCACGCAAGAAAAGCATGCAGTGCTTTTCACTTTCGGCCTCGTGCCAAATCTTAGCTGCGCTTAGAAAACCACTTTAACGTGGTAATGGTTAGCAAGCTTGTCTCGCCAGATCAGTTACGACTGAATTATGAGTTCTATCCCCACTGGGTGTTCCACACTTTTGGACCTGTGCTATACATTAAAATTGGATTTTTCATTTTCGAAAATATAATAAAACGTTAATATTATCCCAACTCCGGCCCTCATTCTCTTTTGTTTCCGATTTGTCCTCGATTCCAAGTGGCGGAAACGGCAAATAGAAAGAAAGAGTGACTTGTTTGGATATAAACAAAGGCAAACTTTTTAAATCTCTTGACCAAAGAAAACAACTTACAAATTAATTTGTTTTTAAATATTCCGTATTTGTTGGTCCTAAAAAAACAAAAAACAAAAACCAATGATCCTGGTCCGGCTTGGAACAAATTCGCAAATTAAATATATCCGAAACAAATACTTGGTCGTCTGAAAGAACACGTATATATCTGGACTCTCTTTCTCTATTGCTGAATGCCTAGAATTAATGCTGTGACAATTATTAACTAAGGTAAGTGTTTTGATATTCAGAATTTTATTTCCTTCGGGTATTATTTAGGTCCGGTGCGTACTACCTACCGCCCCCACCCCGCCTCAAAGCCTGACTGGGACCCCAGGCGACACTTTTTATCTTATTAACATTTGCTTCTTCTTTTTTTTAATCTGCATTTAGACATGTTACAAACTAAACAGACCTTTAAAGGGTAGCATATTTTTGAATTTTGAATCTCATTCTGGGATCATTTTTTTTTTTTCGTCCATACCGTGCATTTCATATGCTTATGCTAAGTTTTGAAAAAACACTAAACATAAATTCACCATTTTTTATCCATAATGTAGATGAGTTTGAGTTTTGAGTTTTGTTTAACGGCATATCAGCCTCTGCGGGTTATTTAATGCCAAAAACGTGGGGGTTTAAGGTATTTTTCTTTCTTTTTATTTTTTTTTTATTTTTGTTAATGTTCGGTTATAGTAAGAAGGTTGATTTAGTCCGATTTCAGTTAAAATTTTTGTTTTTATTCTTTTTTATTTTAGAAAACTGAAAATATCTTCTAGTTTCGTATTAAAAAATGTTTTGCTGAGAATATTTTTTTCCTTCAAAAATGTGTTATGGTAATAATTTTTTCTTCAAAAATGTATATTTTTTATAAAAGTCTATTTTTATGTATATATTTCTATAAAAGTTTATTTTTTATACTTTCATAGTGTTTTGACCCCAGTTTGGGGGTTAACTATTTGCCCATAGCTAGGACCCTAACAGGTGCTACCACTCCGGATCTGGGTGGACCTGAAAACAACAGCAATTAAGAAGTTTTTCCATGCTCCTTACAACCTCCCAATCAGAGGCCTTGCTGCCGGATGCAGTTTACCGTCATGACCAGAACCATCCATAATGTAGAATGTGTTAAAATTATCACCTTTTTATGAAAAAATACAAGTTGATGTTTAAAATTGCTGCAAAACATTGATGATTTATTTAAGATGGAAGGATCTATTATGACATGCCTCTAATATGTATTTAGATTAAAAAATTTAGATAAATTGTATTTATTTTCAATGTTTCTATTTGAATTGTTCACGTATATTGTTTGTATATGATCCATTATTGTACATATGCTGGAATGATCTATTATGACAGGTCTCTAATTTGTATTTAGATACATTGTATTTATTTTCAATTTTTCTAGTTGAAGTGTTCACCTATATTGCATATGATCCATTATTGTACGCAAATCTTTTTTATGTGTCGTGTCCTCACGAGATGTATGTGATCATAGCTCTCCACAATTTCCGGTCTTTTTTAGAGCTTTATAATTTTTGTCTTTTCGTTATTTCCCTTAAACTCTCTTCTCCCATTCATTGCGCCTAATTTGATTACAATAAAATTTGTATTTTATATAATGCTACCATACAAAAATTCAGATGTAGTAGTATGGGGGCGTATCATAGATTCGGTGTGTATATCATAGTTTGGGCCGGAGCTGGGGGACGAAACCCTTGCACTGGCCTTGGTATTAGTGAGGAAAAACGTATTTTTGTCGGAATCTAAACTTTCTATTTAAACTTAAACTCCGCTTCCTTTACATAATACACAATTTTAAACATTAAAGCCTAACTACTCGCGTATTTCATTGCATGCAAAAACACACACACACACACACACACACACGCAAATAAACACGTAAGTGTATGTACCGTATACACTAGTGTATTAGTCGACTTCATGTATAGTGTATCTCCTGGATTTTTTGGCGAAAAACCCTTTTATTTCATAAAATACATCTAAACTTATTTATGTGTGTGTGTGTGTGTGTGTGTGTGTGTGTGTGTGTGTTCGTTACCTATAGACTCCGAAACGGCTAAGACGATTTTGAAAATTTACACAGTTGTACTATAAGCGTCTGCGAGTGTTCTTAGCTAGGTTTTGTGTCGAGGTACCCCCGATAAATATCGAAAATTGATAATCGAAAAAATCGGGATATAGAAGGAGTGGTCCGATTTTAATCAAATTTGATACACTCATAGACAAAGACATAAGAAACGATATTCGGAAGTTTCAAGGTTGCAGTTCTTACAATAGTGCAGAAAATCGAGAATATATATATATATATATATATATATATATATATAGGGCAAGATGTTTGTGTTTGTGTGTGTTTATCTGCCTGTATGTCTGTATTTTTTCAGCCCTTTTATTTTAGTTTTGCTTCGGGTTTGGCTCTAAGTATGTATAATTGTAGTTCTTAGTCTCAGCCATGATACCATTTACTCAGCGAACTTATTTAGCCTTCAAAATTCAGTTTATGACGAAAAAAAACTATTTGATATCGATACCATGAAATCCAAATTTGACTTACAGCCATTCATTTTTCTTTCAGTCTACGGTTTCGCTTTAACTGGAAACAACTATTGCTTTTTAGTCTTTCATGCCAACGTTCAAAGAGTCTGAGCTCCAGGACCATGGATTAGTTTTAAAGCTTTCATTACACCCGAGCAACGCCGGGCTATACTGCTAGTAACTCAAAGAGGTAATAATCATCAAAATATTAACATTCCACACTACTTCAAATACAAGAGTAGAAAGGCAGTCTATCAATACTGGAAAAATATTTTTAAAAAAACAGGTTTCTCAAGCTGTTATCCTACATCATCTAGGGAAGGTCTCTCTGGATACATTGCAAAAAAGTTCACAGATATTGACACAGCCGATGACCTAGCTATTACTGAAGATACATTATCAATTTCACAGCTATCCTACATTATCTAGGGAAGTTCTCTCTCGATATCCTGCAAACAAGTTCACAGATAGTGACTAAGCCCATGACCTAGCTATTACTGCAGACAACATTATCAATGCCACCACAGTTATCTTACATCATCTAAGGAAGTTGATATCCTGCAAAGAAAAAAAAATAACATGTTGACTAAGCCGATGTGCGTTGTGGTGCAGTGGATATCGGCTCGGAACAAGAAATCGGGAAGCCGAGTTCGAATTCCAGTCGTATTCCTTGCATTCACTTACACGCAAATACCCTTGGGAAAGGTATTAATCCGTCTCTTCCCTCCAGTTATGGGTTAAATAACACGACAGATTGTTTTCTGTAGCCTTGGTCGGCAACCAGTCTACCGCAGAATACAATGGCAACCTACTGCGGGATAATCTTCTGCCCAGTCAGTCATGTCTCTTTCGAGATATGATCGCACAAGCGTGTATCACGAATGGCACTTAACTGACTGACTGACTAAGCCAATGACCTAGCTATTACTGCAGACACTATTATCAATGTCACAGTTATCCTACATAATCTAGGGAAGTTCTCTCTCGATAACCTGCAAAAAAATAACAGATATTGACTAAGCCGATGATCTAGCTATCACTACAGATACCCTTACCAATGCTCCAGTACTCTTTCATCATCCACAATATGTTGCCAACGATGTTGGACTTTATACCAATGCCTGTAAAACTGAAATCATAGGCTTCAATCAACAAGGATCAATACAATTAAAATTTTCAGAGATCTTTAAAGTAGTTTAATGTCCTTTTTAATGTCGAAAATTTTTATTTAAGGAGAAAAATTATTTTTTCTTTTTAGAGATTAAATTTAAGTTATTATTTTTCAAATAAAATCAAAATTTAACTTCAAAAAAGTATACAAATTAGAGAAAATTAGTTTTTTTTTTTAGTTTAGAAAGTCCATGGACGTACTTATTTACCACTGAATAATGTGTATTAACAAGGAAGTGAATTCACTAATGAATATTTTGTTGTGTGTAAAGTTAATGCTTTTTATCATTAGGACAGTGATGTAGCTACATATTCTTCCCCCAAAGTAGATTGATAAGGAAGGTAATTATATTAGAAAATATTTGTTACGTAAAACTAGCAGTATAGCCCGGCGTTGCTCGGGTGTAATGAAAGCTTTAAAACTAATCCATGGTCCTGGAGCTCAGACTCTTTGGACGTTGGCACGATACACTAAAAAGCAATAGTTGTTTCCAGTTGAAGCGAAACCGTAGACTGAAAGAAAAATGAATGGCTGTAAGTCAAATTTGGATTTCCTGGTATCGATATTAAATAATTTTTTTCGTTGTAAACTGATTTTTGAAGGCTAAATAAGTCCTGAGTAAATGGTATCATGGCTGAGACTAAGAACTACAATTATACATACTTAGAGCCAAACCCGAAGCAAAAACTAAAATAAAAGGGCTGAAAAAATACAGACATACAGGCAGATAAACAGACACACACACAAACATCTTGCCTTTTATATATATATATTATCTATTTTCTGCACTATTGTAAGAACTGCAACCTTGAAACTTCTGAATATCGTTTCTTATGTTTTTGTCTACGAGTGTATGAAATTTGATTAAAATCGGACCACTCCTTCTATAACCCGATTTTTTGATTATCGGTTTTCGATATTTATCGGGGGTACCTCGACACAAAACCTAGTTTAAGAACACTCGCGGATGCTTATAGTACAACTGTGTAAATTTTCAAGAAAATCGGTTCAGCCATTTCGAAGTCTATAGATAACGGATACACACACACACACACACACACACACAAAGTTCCATTTATAAATAAGTTTAGATAGATTAGATAGATTTAGATTTAGATACATATTTTGCTAACTGAAACTTATGAATTCAGAGGTATTGACATAGATTCTAACGTCGTTACAAAACTGACTCAGGTGAAGCAATAAAAACCTGTCCAATTTTTTACATAACTACGAAACTAAATCTATTGAAAAAGATGTAAAAATTCACATAGCTAAAGCCTAAGACGCCTTGATTATACTATGGATGTAATCTGTAAATCTAATCTAACAGGCAACGTCAATCGGAGCTTCTTTCTCGCGACTGTAGAGGCGGTGTTAATATACAGTACCACTGCTTGGATATTAGCTAAAACCCTATAGTTTAATCTTGATGGAACTTAAACTCGGATGTTTAGAGCTATACTTAACATCTCCTGGAGACAACATCCAACTAAATCAAAGCTTTATGGATATTCCTAGAATCTTACGCGAATGCAGAACACGTTTTGCAGGACATCGCTCGCGAACAAAACAAGAACTTGCAACTTACCATTCTGGACACCTAGCCAAGGCGTGATTTGGGTTGGTCACCCAGCAACCACTTACAATGACCAACTATGTAATGTAATAGGATGCCCCACAAATGGCCTTCTGGCCTTGATGCAGGACTGTTATGTTTGGAGTGATAGACTCATGAATATCTAAGCTAGCTCGGCAGAATAAAAAATAATAATACAACCCCGCTATTTGGGGCGTAAAAAGTATACTGTAAGCACGGTATAGTAGGGTCAGTTGGGAACCGTCCGTGAGAAAAATAGCACCATGACGCAATTTACTCTAACAGAAATGTGAAAACGGTATGTTGTACTATTTGGCATTCGCGCCAGAAGATTTAATGTAAACATTTCAGGATGTTTGGGTGTCAATCTGAAAACAGTGCAGAGGATTAGAAAAGAGTTAGAGGAGTCTAATGGTGATTACGAAAGTGTTTGAAGTAATCACTTGTATTGGTGACGTTATGCCTCCATTAGTCTTCCCACGGGGCCTCAGACTCAACATGATGGCCAATATCAAGTGTCTTGAAGAAGCAATGTTACCCTGGGTCAAGTGGGTGGCTGCTGGAAAAACCTACGTCTGGCACCATACTACACAAAAATCAGACAATTTCTTCGACCATATCACCCCTTACATCTTGAAACGGCATTATTAATTATATGAACTAATTTGTTGTTTTTAATTATTCTTATAACAGGATGCGGTCGCGCGTGGTTTTAAACATTATTATGTCAACGAAATGCAAATTTTATCGCGGTTACAATAACTTTGCATTTATCCACTGAAAATAATCTTGGTTGTATATAGGCTCAAGTATAAACACGGCCAATCTTTGAGTATTGACTCAAGTATTAACCAATCCAATGTTTAACTATAGATACAAGTACAAAGCCCATCAATGTTTGTATATAAATTCAAATATAAACCTAACCAATCTTTGCATATATACTCAAGTACAAATCCGATCAATATTCCTATATTGACTCAAGTATAAACCCAACCAATGTTTGCATATAGGCTCACGTATAAACGCAATCTATGTTTACATATAGACTCTAGTATAAACCCTATATTTGAATATAGACTCGAATACAAGCCAGATCTTGATTTGTATGTAAACTTAAGTATAACACCAACAAATGTTTACATATAGACCCAACGTTTACATATAGACTCAACTATAAATTCTACCATTGTTTGGATGTAGACTCAACTATAAAAACTGACTAATGATTACCTATCGAATCAAGTATAAACCAGGCCAACATTTTTTCAATAGTCTCAAGTTACCAACTAGAAACTTAAGTATAAACCTGATCAATATTTACCTATAGACACAATTATGATTTTGAAAAATATTTCGACATTAAATAACTAAAAAATGTCTGATATCGACCAACCTACGAAACCAACCTATATTTTTAATAGCGACACTTTAGTTTAAAATGTGGTTTTACTCCGTCTATCGTTTGTTTTATGACATGCAAGCACACAGGACACAGGACATAAAGTCTAAACAGGATATTTCAAGCGGATTCTTTTTTTTTCTGTTTCTTTTTTTTTACCGAATGACCAGCTTGAGTGTTTAAATTTAATTTGAAATATCTTAACAAACGCACTAAGTTCAGGAACTTAACAAAAAACAAAAGTTAACAACTGGGTCAAAAAAAGACAACCTTCTTTATGTTGTTAAATATAGAAAATCAAACACGCGTTGTTTTCATGAAAAATACTCGATACAACTCACGTGCCAAAATAAGGTCAAAGAACGAAATGACCTCGTAGAAAAAATATTTACTTAAATTCTTAGACCCCGACTGATACAAATTCCTCTACAGGCTTGCCTCTTTCATTCTCTCTTTCTTTCACACTACCTTTCTTTCTTTCTTTCTTTCTTTCTCATTGCCTTTCTTTCTTTCTTTCTTTCTTTCTTCTCACTGCCTTTCTTCTTTTCTTTCTTTCTCACTGCCTTTCTATCTGTCTTTCTCTCTTTCTTCCCCCCTGCCTTTCTTTCTGACTGCCTTACTTTCTTTCATTATTTCTTCCTCACACCCTTTCTTTCTTTCTTTCTTTCTTTCTCATTGCCTTTCTTTCTCACTGCCTTTCTTTCATTCTTTTTTTCTTTCTCACTGCCTTTCTTTCTTTCTTTCTTTCTTTCTTTCTTTCTAAGTTTGAATTGAATTTTTAAAAATGAAAAAGTTCTCTTGAAGCTCTAATTTTAGCTTAAATAAAACTTAAATGATTAAATTTACTATTTTCATTAAGTAAAATAGTCCGGTGTATTTCAAACAAATTATATTCATTGGAATCTAAAATTTTAAGACTTATAGTTTTTTGTTTTTTATTTTCAATTTTTTGGTCTTTTTTTGAGCGATTGACACACTTATAAACAAAAATTAATTCTCGGTTTTACATCTCTCACACGATATTTTTTATTTTTTATTTTTTATTTTTTTTTTTTTTTTTTAGGGGGGAAATTTTCAAATTTAAAGTGAAATTAATCTGATTTTAAACAAATATTACTTGTTTATTGCATGATATTTAGAATAAAAGTATTTCTTAATCACGGAGGTCTTATCTTGCTAACATTTGAAGTAGGTCATGACAGCCTGTCATCAATAAGTTAACAATTCTGGTTAAATATGGTTGACCAGAATTGACATAAATTTATGAAATCAAAGTGAACCTTTCGTAAGGGGAACAACGCATGAAACACGTGACCTTTTAATGATATGTCCAAACATAATAAAAATAAAAATGACAAGATATTTGCACACAAACAACGTTTTAATTATTTTAAAAATTTGGTGCGAGAAAATGCTTATTAAATTTTTACAATTTTCGATTAGTAAACATAGTCTTCATTTAATAACCCAAATGAAACGATGATTGGAAGTAATTTTTAATGATTTTTGAAACTTTATAAATTATTCAAAGTTAAACTAAAAATAAAAACAATTCTTGTAAAAATTCATTATTCATCGATTTTTTTTTCTCTTCAGACTATGATATTCTCAATATATATTGTTTAAAAAAGCAATTAAAAGTTTATCTGAAATAAAAAATAATGGCATAGTTTTACTGCAATTTTGTCTTCACTAATTGGAGCAGATTTTCTAAAAATGAGCCACAGTTAGAAAAAAATAAGGTGATTTACATTCCCCAACGCGTCCTGCATTTAACTAATAAAACAAAGTTCCGGAACGGTAATCAATTTCTAGAAATTTCTGGAAATTAATTGGCGTGAGGAAAGTAACGTGTGTAAAAAAGAAATTCCTAGATTTTATATAGATAACGATTTAAAAAAAAATTAATCCTGAAAGTTTTATCAAAATCCGAACATTATTTGATTTTTGCAAGAATTTCCAAATTAATGTTTTGTTGAAATTATCAATAACTGTCAGTCAGTTAAAGGTTATCTCTCTTTCTCTTTTAGAATTTCTGTAGGGATTCTCTCCCTTTACCTAACTCTTCCCTCTTCTTCTAATGTAAATAAAGGCTCGCTTTGTGCGTGCGTCTGTCCGCTCTAAAACAAATGTCTCTGTCATTATTTTTACGACAATAAGTATGCAACACAATTGAAGCTCCTTTATACGAGGTATGTGAAGCTATGTTTCATTTTTAATAATTACCTAACAAAGGTTATGGACCCAGTCTACGTCAACGTCTTGGAGATATTTGTCCATGTCCACGTGTGAACTTTTTTTGTTTTATCCCGTTCGGCCATCTTGAATTTTTTTTTTGTATTGAAAGTTTTTGTGTTGCTTGTATAAAGTACAATGGCAATGGAAACAAAACTTAGTAACCTGGTACCACTAAATGGTACAAATTATAATACTTGGAAGGTTCAGTGAAAAATGGCTTTAATTAGGGATGGTTTATGGAACATTGTTAACGAAACGGAGATAGTTCCTGATAAACGAACAGATTCTGCATCACACGTAAAATATTTATCAAGAAGGGACCGTGCATTAGCGACGATTGTACTGTCGGTGGAAACTTCACTGCTATATTTAATTGGAGATCCTGACGACCCCGCAGTAGTGTGGAAAAAATTAGCTGACCAATTTCAAAAGAAAACTTGGGCAAATAAATTAGCGTTGAGGAGAAAATTATATTCTCTTAAACTAAAAGACGGCGACTCTGTTCATGAACACATTAAAACTATGATGGAAATATTTTATGAATTAGCAGTCATTGGCGATTCTATTGACGAGGAAGATAGAGTTGTTCATCTTCTGGCTACACTTCCAGACTCTTGTAATATGTTGGTGACGGCACTCGAAGCAAGTCAGGATGTTCCTAAATGGGTGTTAGTGACTGAGCGATTGCTGCATGAAGAAACCAAGATCAAAGAGAAGGAAATAAATGTTGCTGAATTGAAAGCCATGGCATCAAAACATCATGTCAACAAAAGGGGACCTAAATGTTATTACTGTGGAAAAAACGGACACATTAAACGTGACTGTCGTTTACTTGATACAAAAGAGAATGTTAAGTCGAACCATCCGAAAAGGAAAGTTTTCTTCACTAAGAAAATAAAGGATGACTCAAGTGATTCTAGTGATGACATTGTTGGACTTCTCACGCACCATGCGTTGTTGTCAAATAATAATAAGAGTAACTGGATTGTTGATTCTGGAGCTACATGTCACATGTGTTATGATGTTGAGAAATTTATTAATTTCAGAAAGTTGGATGTAGCAGAGGAAATAACCCTTGGCAATGGATTTTCATTTGAGGCATTAGGTATAGGTACAATAGAACTTAAAGTGAGTTTACCAAATGGCAAATACCAAAGATGCAGGCTTTATGAAACTCTATATGTTCCTAAATTGTCTTATAATTTATTAAGTGTGTCTAGAGCCACTAAATCTGGAAAGACATGCCTATTTACTGGATCAAGTTGTCAAATTCTGAATGACAAGCAGAAAGTGGTGGCAACAGGTTCAAAAATTGGTAACATATACTATTTAAACTGCAGTGAAGTATATGGAGAAGCCCATTCAGCAAACTCCTGCCTAAGTAGTAACACAAAGGAGGTGATTTGGCATAGACGTTTTGGCCACCTTGGAGAAAAGAATTTACAGAAACTAGTAAAAGATGAACTAGTAACTGGCCTTGACTATGATGTAACCAAGGATATCAACTTATGTGAGCCATTTTTGGATGGAAAACATCATCGTTCCTCATTTCCAAAATCTGGTGGAAAGCGAGCTACTCAACTTCTCGGAATTGTGCATAGCGATGTTTGTGGAAGGATAGAGGCAAAATCGCTTGGTGGAGCAGAATATTTTGTAACATTTATTGATGATAAATCAAGATTTGTATGGATATACGTGCTCAAACACAAGAGAGATGTTTTTAAAAAGTTCATGGAATGGAAAACCATGGTGGAAAATTTCACAGGACATAATATTAAGACCCTACGCACTGATAATGGTGGGGAGTACACTTCAATTGAATTTGAAGATTACTTAAAAAGAGAAGGCATTCGACATGAATATACTGTTCCTAAAACCCCAGAGCAAAATGGAGTAGCTGAAAGAATGAATCGAACATTAGTAGAAACAGTGCGGGCAATGTTGTCAGATGCAAAACTGCCTAAGAAATTTTGGGCAGAAGCTTTATCCACAGCGTCATATATTCGAAACCGGAGCCCAACAAATTCTGTGAAAGGTATGACACCCTATGAAGTATTGAAGGGGCATAAACCCAATGTAAAACATTTACGCATCTTTGGGTGTAATGCTTTTGTCCATGTACCAAAGGATGAAAGGTTTAAAATGGATTCTAAGTCCAAGAAGAGCATATTTCTTGGTTATGGCATTAGTGTAAAGGGTTATAGACTTTATGACACCAGAAAGTCTAGAGTATTTCATAGCAGGGATGTGATCTTCAATGAACCAGGCTCCATAACTGACCAAGAGGAAAAAAAAGTAGTGAAGCCACCTCCAGTTGAAATCGAATACCAGGAGAGCTCCGAGGATAATGACAACTTGCAGGAGGGACCGGGACTCCGAAGATCACCAAGGACTAAGAAGGCTCCAGACCAGTACGGTGAATGGGTTTACATGGCCCATAATTTAAGTGATCCACTGACAATGGAAGAAGCACTCTCCAGTCCTGAGAGGAATGAGTGGATGAAAGCAATGGAAGGTGAAATTTCTTCCTTGCATACTAACAAAGTATGGGATCTCACCGAGTTGCCGAGTGAACGAAAAGCTATTGGTAGCAAATGGGTTTTTAAACGCAAGTACGATGCTGACGGAAAAATGGAACAGTATAAAGCTCGACTGGTAGCCCAAGGTTTTCTTCAGAAGCAAGGTATTGATCATGACGAGACCTTTTGCCCAGTTGTGAGATTTGAATCAGTGCGAACTGTTGTTGCGTTAGCAGCACAGAATGACCTGAAGCTACATCAGTTGGACATCACCACTGCATTCTTAAATGGTGAGCTAAAGGAGGAGATCTACATGAAGCAGCCAGAGGGATTTGTAGTTGAAGGCAAGGAACATCTTGTCTGCAAACTGAAGCGAAGCATTTATGGCTTAAAGCAGTCACCAAAATGTTGGAATGAAGTGCTTGATTGTCAACTAAAAAAGATGAACTTCAAGCAGTTGGAGAACGATCCCTGTATTTACATACAATCCTCTGGAGGAGAAATATTCATCACTGCGGTTTATGTTGATGGTATAATTGTGGGAAGCAAATCCCAGAATCAAATTCAAGATTTTGTAAAGAATATCTCAAAATTTTTCAAAATCAAGGATTTGGGAAGACTAAAACACTTTTTAGGTGTTAAAGTTGTTTATCTCGAACCAGGGAAAATATGGATTGGACAACCTGCATATAAAGCAGAAGTTTTAAGAAAATTTCAAATGGAAAACTCCAAACCGGTAGCAACCCCAATTGATGTTGGAGTAAAATTAACAAAGGCAACTGAAGTGAGCAAGCTGGTCAACAAAGAGTTGTACCAATCAGCCGTTGGAAGCTTACTGTATCTGTCAACAAGGACACGACCTGACATTGCATATGCTGTTGGCAATGTTGCAAGATTCTGCTCTCAGCCTACAATGGAACACTGGAAGTGCGTTAAACATATTTTCCGTTATCTAAATGGTACTCAAGGGTATGGTCTATTGTATGACAAGAAAAAAAACTCTAACCTCCTGGGATATTCAGATGCAGACTGGGCTGGTAATTTAGATGATCGCAGATCGACATCTGGTTACTTGTTTAAATTAAGTGGAGCAGCTGTCAGCTGGAGAAGCAAAAGACAAACCTGTGTTGCATTATCAACAGCTGAAGCTGAATACATGGCATTGGCAAGTGCGGCACAAGAGGCTGTTTGGATGCAGCGCCTTCAGGCTGCCTTATCAGGATCACCAGTTTCCCCGACACTGATCTACGAAGACAACCAGTCAACAAAGTGTATGGCAAAGAACCCACAGCATCATGGAAGGGCCAAACATGTTGACATTAAGTTCCACTATATCCGAGAACAGGTGGAAAAGAAGGCAGTCAAGTTGGAGTACTGTCCGAGCAAAGAAATGGTAGCGGATATTCTAACAAAAGGACTTGTGAGCTCACAGTTTGTGAAGCTCAGGGACCTGTTAGGTCTTAAAGAACTGATTATTTAGACTGTCAGCAATTGAGGAGGAGTGTTGAAATTATCAATAACTGTCAGTCAGTTAAAGGTTATCTCTCTTTCTCTTTTAAAATTTCTGTAGGGATTCTCTCCCTTTACCTAACTCTTCCCTCTTCTTCTAATGTAAATAAAGGCTCGCTTTGTGCGTGCGTCTGTCCGCTCTAAAACAAATGTCTCTGTCATTATTTTTACGACAATAAGTATGCAACACAATTGAAGCTCCTTTATACGAGGTATGTGAAGCTATGTTTCATTTTTAATAATTACCTAACATGTTTTTCACCGACAAAAAAGTGAGTTGTGTAATATTTACGTTTGCCGTAGTAAACTCTTGTAAACTTTTCTTAAACTTGGGTCACTTGACGAACAAAAAAAAAAACAAGATATTTAATAAAAATTTCAAATGTCTTAGAAACGATTGAATTTTTCTTTTTAAAATTATTAAAAAGTACTTTGATATTTCCTCTTAACAATAACATAAACATTTTAACGATAAAACTTTGTTTTTATTAAGTTTGGGGTCTTTTAAGATCATGTTATGATGTTTTTTCAGCGAATGAATGAAGATACCTAGATTTTTCGGTCATTATCATCCAAAAAATATGGAACCAGAATTTAAGTCCAAAGAAAGCATTTTAAATATTTAAAATTTCCGCTTTGCTTGTAACAAATATCCCGAAATAGAAAATAATTCGTTAGTATTTATATTTTTAGATATTCTTAGAAAAAATAAATTGAAATCAATAAGGAAAACATATTAATTCAATATAAATATGTCAACAAATAAATTTAATGAAAATATTTAACTGTTAAGAGTAATCTCCCTTGTATCAGGATCTATTAGCTACCTAAAGTTACTTCCCTTTAGCAAGATGAATTTGAATTTTAATAGTATTTTTATCGAAATTAGTTTACATGTAGTGTCGCAGTCTCTGGAATAATAACAGGGTATGCTGGGATTTCTTTGGTTGTCAAGTAATCTAGCTAGAACAACAGTCAGTCAGTTAAATTGTTATACGTGATACACGCTTTGGACGATCATGTCTGACTGGGCAGAAGATTATCCCCGCAGTAGGTTGCCATTGCTTTTTGCAGTAGATTGGTTGCCAGCCAAGGCTATGGAACCCAGTCTGTTTTGCTATTTGACTCATAGCTAGGGGGTGAAGAGCTGTATTATATTATTAAGTAGTAATTAGTGGAGAATCAGTTTATTACTTCAGAACAATAGAAAATTGGTCCCCCACTTTATGCCCAGTAGAAACCTTAATTATGTTTCCAACTATTATATTCAGTCAGTCAGTTAAGTGCCATACTTGATACACGCTTTAGGCGATCATGTCTCGAAAGAGACATAACTGACTGGCCAGAAGATTATCCCGCAGTAGGTTGCCATTGCTTTCCGCGGTAGACTGGTTGCCAAACAAGGCTATAAAACCCAATCTATCATATTATTTAAGCCATAACTGGAGGGAAGCGACGGATTAATACCTTTCCCAAGGGTATTTGTGCGTACGTAAATGCAAGGAACTCAACTGGAATTCGAAATCGGCACCCCGATTTGTTGTTCCGAATCGATATCCACTGCACCCCAGCGCACATCCACAGTGCCTCCATAGTATCCCACCTAAAATATTTAAAGTCTCCATGTTGATATCTTTAAATGTAATTGGAATCAGTTTTAAATTAGTAGTTTCCACTTTTTAACGGTTGACAATAGAAGAAGTCTTTACCTTCTCTGTAGGAATGAAGAAAAAAATACGAGTCAAACATTAATATCAACACTTCATCGAAAAATTTTAAATAACGTAATGTCTCTTGTACCACAACGCATATTCCATGAGAAGTGCGTTGTGGTACATTAGATATCGGCTTCGAGACGAGAAATCGGAGAGCCTAGTTCGAATTTGAATTGCATTCACTTATGCGCAAATACCATTGGGAAAAGTATTAATCCATCTTTTCTCTCTCTTCCCCCAGCCATGACTTAAATACTAGGACAGAGTATGTTCTATAGCCTTGGCTGGCAACCAGTCTACCGCAAAAAGTAATGGCAACCTACTGCGGAAAATTATGCTCAGTCAGTCATGTCTCTTTTAAGACATGATCGGCCAAGTGTATATCAAGTGTGGCACTTAACTGACTGACTGATGTCTCCTATCTTTATTTCAATATTATAAGAAATTTTATTTACATGACCATAAACTTTCATAAATGGACAAACGCTGTGATGGATTCTTGTTTAAGTTTTAACTTTCAAAAATATTTATAGTACATTCTGATTATCGGAAAAGAGCAGCTTTTGTTTACTACTACGTCCGGAGCTATGAAAGAGTTTTCCTCTAAATTCTAAGGATCGTGTTTGGGATCTACCTGTTTAAAAATCCTGACACTATTCGTCATTGACGGCCACGATCTGAACAATATAAGATATGCAGATGATACAGTGCTGATAGCAGACACAGAAAGGACACACACACACACACACACACACACACATATATATATATATATATATATAGTCATCCTCAGACAGATCTGTTTCGCTGTATCACAGCTCATCAGTATGGTTAGACTCCGATTGCTTTTAACCCAGGATTGAAACCCGACCGAATTAAAGTAAACTTTTACTCACTTTGCTACTTGACTCCTCTTATTGTGATCAAGTTTTTGCCAAAAATTCAGATTTATTATAATTACGGTAAAATTTATTTTTGTAAACCATATTACTACGGTATAAATGGCAAGGGAGAAACAGATTAGCATTGAAAAAAGAGCTCAGGTTGAAATTCTTTCGAAAGAAGGCTATTCTGAACGTGTTATCGCTAACAAATTAAGCCTATCAAAAAATGGCGGGCATTATTGCCTTCAACGACTTCAGTAGGCCCAGATTAACATCTATTGTAGAGGATAGGCACTTGATCATATCTAGCAAGAGGAATAGAAGAAAAACCGCTCCGGAATTAACAATTGAAATGAATTCTACTCGGCAACATCCAGTGTCTGTTACTACTGTTAAGAGATGACTTCATTCTACTGGGCTTAAAGGTTGTGTATCAGTTAAGAAACCACAATTAAAGAAGGAGAATAAGGGATGAAATTGATCGTACAGTTCGAAATGAACTTCCTAAAAATGAACAAATGTTGTTTAAATGCTTGCAGGATGTTTGGAAATCATTTTCACTCACTTATAAAAATAAGTTATTAGAAAGAATGCCAAGGATTTGCTCTGCAATAATAAAGGCTCGTGGTGGTTTCTTTGATGAAAAGAAAATATGAATTAACTTTAATTAAATTTGAAATTACTCTATGTTAATTTTGGTTTTAATTATTGTACAATTGTGAGCAACAATGATATATATCTATATTTATTCTTCTAAGACATAAAATTTGTTATTTCTTTCTCTTAGAGAATAAATCTAAGTTGTCCCAAACTTATGGTCGGTAGAAGAAAATCTGCAACCACTGTTTATGAGCATCGCCCACATATGTTGAAGAATCTATTTGATCAACTGTTCTTAAACCCGTTTGCGGCGTGTCAAGAATATCGCCTCTGGCTGGAGTCAGATTTAATATCTCAATTGCAGAACTGACTTTTTCGAAAGAAAAAAAAAGAAAAGCTAATGATGCCTTCCAATAACTCCGAAAAATATCGTAATACTGTTACCATTGCGAAACAATGTTTTATTCTTTTTAAAAAATGTCAAACCATAGCACGAGTGGGGTTCGAACCCACGCGGACATTCGTCCATTGGAACTTAAGTCCAACGCCTTAACCACTCGGCCATCGTGCTTTTGACATGCTTAGTTGTTGATATGTTTATAAAGAAAATCTGTCAAATTTGATAAATTCAATTATATTCAAATGAATTTCAAATGAATATGTTTGAATTTAATACAATCATATGTTCACCATTATATATATATATATATATATATATATATATATATATATAGATAGAGAGAGAGAGAGAGAGAGAGAGAGAGAGATAGGAAGATAGGTAGACTGATAGATGGGATCAATATTTGTTTATTCTTTAAACACATAATTAATTGCTATATCTGCAATCTCATAATAAAAAGCAATTATTTATTCTTTTTAAATTTATTTCTCTTGTCACTGGGCAAAGTACAATGAAATTGGGGTAACTGGCGGTCAATACGTACACTAAAAAAAACGCAGTCTAATTGTAAAAGCTGTTGTCGTATCTCGGTACTCACACGTATTTTGAAAATAACCGTTAACAAAACTTAATCAGCGTCGTTGTAAAACTGATTCAGGATATAA
Organism: Ascarosepion bandense; assembly: GCA_037127315.1. Lineage (NCBI taxonomy): Eukaryota > Metazoa > Mollusca > Cephalopoda > Sepiida > Sepiidae > Ascarosepion > Ascarosepion bandense. The sequence continues at coordinate 915,640 of JBBBDQ010001359.1, read as the reverse complement.
AGAGGCCTAAAAAAATCATTCTTTTCCCGCAGTCCATTCCAAAACTGTGCTTTCAGGGCAACGCTCTTCTCGTCCTCTACAGAAACATGCAGAGATATTTTAATTTTTTCCGTCGCGTGCACTCTAACCTTATTCTTGCTTTCGTATTCTTTTTAACGAAAATAAACTTGGTAATATATATTTTTTTACCCAAGTTTTCGTTTGTTTGTTTGTTTGTTTTTTTTTTTTTTGTTTTTTTTTTTTGTCTTCCGTCGTTCAGTTTCTGTTTACGGGTTAATTATTAGGCGCTAATATATTTGCCCACAACCCTGTCCCTCTCAAGCGATGTGTGTTCGAACTTAACAGGACAAAAACGTTGTCCGGAATTTAACAGTTCAAACAATTGGCATTCAAACTGCAGCCTTTTTTTATGTCTCCTGCTCTGCTACGACATCGAGAATTAAAAATGTCCTCCAAGTCGGGTAGTCAATTATTGCTTCGGTAACAACATCTTATAGTGGCTTATCCGTTCTAGTGAAACGTAGTTGTATGTTGAAACAGATTAACTGAATTTGGCCTCGTTAGTAGATGGCCCACTATAAGTTATATAAATGGGGTTATAAAACAAGAAAATCAAATTGAGTATAGAAGCAACATTTATATATACACATATATCAATTAAGGCTTTTTTACGAATAAAAGGAATGTCAAAGAACGTTAAAATGTTTATAGCAGTAAATGCCGAAAAGAGAGTTTGTGAGTATGTATGTGGGAGCATTTGTCAGTTAGTTATGTCTTTGATGTCTCCACTCCTTTGGTCGGGTAAGTAGTTCAGAGGCAGTGAAGAAGAAGAAGATGAGAGGGAAAGGAGGCGAGCATAGTGGATCGCTTGACGAGGTCAAGGGACGTGCTACTTACGATCATACTTTCTCAACTGGCGATGCTTTCTGTGTCGGCTTTTTATTTCGTCTTTGTGGGTCCCAGCAAGTCATTTGGGAATTCACAACTGTATTTAATTCTGGGCTTCCTATTGGGCGATAAATAAAATTCGCGTAGGTTCGCGAACAGGAATTTGATATTTATTACTTTTGGGTTTTCTGCCAGAACATATGCGTGGAGCCGGGTGCGCAAAGACCAGTTTTTGTCATCTGCTTTCTGGATCTCTGAGGGCAAACATCCGGTCCCTCGCTTTGCTCGGTATCACCACAATCTATAAACCTCTGGAGGTTGCCAAGCAGTTGACATGTAGGGATAATAAATTAAAAATTACAAACATTGTGGAAAAACCCAACTAAGAAAAACTCACAAAAGCAAATTCTGAAATGACGTATTTTCACGCCTAGATGTGAAAAGCTTCGCTGGAGCCGGCATCATAAGAAGTTTAACTATTTAAACCACGACGCTAACCTGTCAAAAGTCAGTGGACATGGGAGTGGTTAGCTGGGACCTCGTGGCAATGTAACGAAAGAAAATTAAAGAACCCGACCCTGACACAGGGCGCGTCACAGTTTCATTCCTCTTCTTTTAATTTTCTTTTCTTCTTTTTCATTCCACGCCGAGAACAAATGGACACGTTAAATGCAACTTCTTTATTTGTTTTGCCTTCTCTTTCTCTCAATCTGTCCCTACTTACTAAAAAGAGGAAGGAACAAAGCCTTTACATTCCGCTATAGCACAACCATGAACTCTAAACTTCTGCGGACATTTTAAATACCCACATTACTACTACGAACATTTTCTACAAGTCTTGATACCTATAACATATCATTGAATACGAACTCTAACCTTAACTTCTTAATAGTGTTTTTAATTGCATATTAATTTCTACGAATTCTTATTATTCATTTATTTTAATAAATTTCTATTTTAACATGAAAAATGTATATTTTATTCTGACACTATTCCACACATTCCATCCTGCCGACAACCAACCTTATGATTATTCTGATGATAATTTTGCATAAAACTTGTAAGCTGTAGTAAGTTCGGTTAAGTATGACACAAGGCCGAATCAAAGATGCCTTAACCAGTTCCCATACGCTACAGACATACCAAACGATGATGTAATAAGCCAGAGCAGCGCCAGAGATTCATCTGCAATTCTCTTTGTAAATTATTATTTTTTATCTGGGGATTCAAAGTAAATAGAGTCACTATTACTCCTTCTTCATGACCTCTTTTTCTACGTGCCATATCCCTTCAGGACGTGGACGATCATGGCCCTCCACGTCTCCCTATCCTTAGTTGCTCTTAGCACGCTTTCTCCTGTTATCCCACCAAACCCCGCTCAGACATCCACCTGCTCAGGCCTGTCAAATATCTTATTCGCTGCTTTCCACTGTCTCTATTTCCCTCTATCTGAGTATCAGATTCTCCAAGCGTTCCTTCCTCATCATATGTCTCTCTTTGCTCCTTATCTGGCTAACATTCTCAGCTGACATGAAGTCTTCTTCTATGTGCTGTGTCCCTTCAGAACGTAGGCGATCATGGCCCTCCACGTCTCCCTATCCCTAGTGGCCCTTAGCACGTTTTCTCCTGTTACCCCACCCAAACTCCGCTAAGACACTCACCTGCTCAGGCTCTTCAAATATGTTATCCGCTACTTTTCCCTCTATCTGACATGTGAGTATCAGATTTTCCAAGCCTCCCTTCCTCATCATATGTCTCTCTTTCCTCCCTATCCGCTCAGACATCCACTTGTATCCCATCAAGTATATTATTTTCCCCTGTCTCCTTTTTTCCTAAATCTGACCTGCGAGTATTAGATTCTTTAAGCCCTCCTTCCTCATTACATGTCCAAAGAATTTCAGCTGTCTTTTCCTGATGCTAAGTACTAGATTTTTTGTTTTTGTTTTGTTGTTGTTTTTTTTTTGTTTTTGTTTTTTTTCGTTTCCATCATCTCTAAAACCTCATCGTTGCTCATATGTTCGGTTCATGATATCCTCAGTATCCTTCCGTAGAACTACATTTTGGTTGTTTCAAGTCTCTCCTTATGGTTTTGAATTCATTTTTCCTTCTCTTAAATTAGTTACCACCTAGGGACTCACTCTGTGCTGCTATTTACCTATAGTTGGGGGAGAAGAGATAGATTTTTAACTTTCTCAAAGGTGAGTGAGTATAATAAACTCGACTGGAATTTGAACTCAGCACTCTGATTCCTCAATCCGAACTGCGCTCCATTACTCCACTTAGATTTTGTGAAAATATTAATTCCTTCAGAATTTAGGCCACCAACACAGTGTCATCTGCGTATCTTATATTACTGGGATGACGCCAACCAATAATAAATCTTGGCAGGATTTCTAGTTCCCATAGGATAGGGCCGCTGTAGAGGTTGAATTTATCTGGAGAGAAGACTCATCCTTGTCTCACGACCCTTTCTATTTTTTATAGTTACTCAATTTATTTTCCATCCGTGTGCAGGCGGTTTGATCCTAGTAGACGTTCTGAATTATGCTAACATCCTTTCCAAGTAGACCAAGTTTTCCCAATAATTCAAATTGATCCTTGTGCTGTATCTTGTTAAACTTTTTTGTGTAAACGCATGGACCAATATTCCTTTATTAATACCATGTCCTTTCAAGATCGTGGCTCTCCACACATTCTTTTTCTATATTATTTGGGGAATGCCATGACTTCTTGGGAAAGATAGGAGAGTGGTTCCCCGTTGTATTGTTCACCATTTTTCTCTTGTCGATAGCCATATTTTCTGTCTTTTTGCAACTTTATTTTTTCGGCTTAACTCTCACAATAGACCTCAAGTGGAATGACTATATAGAATCCATAGCTAAATCCGCTGCTAAGAAAGTCGGTTCTCTGTGTAGGGCCAGGAAAATTTTTCCCGCCTGAAACAATATATAAATCTACCGTCCGCTCGTGCATAGAATATTGTTACCATATCTGGTCGGGTGCTCCTGCTATCCACCTTGACAAAATCCAACGTAATGTGATAGATCCCGACTTGGCAGCTCAGATACAGTCACTTTCTCACCGGCACAATGTGGCTTCCCTGTGTCTTATCTACAAATATTTTCACGGCTTCTACTTCGATGAACTTAGCTCACTGGTGCCCTCTATATATAAATTTACTTGAGCCACAAAATTAGCAACTAGTTCCCACCCTTTTACTGTGAGACCAATAAATTATAAACGTAAATTCTACTCCAACAGCTTCTTTTCTCGCACTTCCCGCCTGTGGAATTCCCTTCCATTTACTTGCTTTCCCGACAGCCACAATCTCCAAGAATTTAAATGTGAAGTCAATAGTCATCTTCTATCTCACTAACCTGCATCCTCTCTCTCATGCTCCTTTCTCCATCCACTCTAATTTCATCAGTATTCTCATCCTTCTCTTACCCACTTCCTGACACTCCCTATAACCTGCCATTCTTTCTCATAACTTTCCTCTTACGTAACCCCCTGCACAAGGCAGTAAAATGCCTTGCTTGGGGCGACATGATTACAAAAAACAAAAACCTGATAGCCCTTCGTTTATTTTCTTTCTTTCTTACTTTTTTTTTTCTACTAACCCGACTAGGATGTCTAGATATTTGAACTATTTATTAATAGAAAAGGGAATAAACGCTCTGAAAAGGCATGTCAATTTAAAATCATTTTGTATTTTTTACAGGTGATGGATATCTATGCAACAGAAAAGATGTACCCGGACTTGAACGACTCTGTAACCGACGCCATACGCTCTTCTTACATAACAACTTTAGATATTTCTGAGTTCGAATCAATACCAGACGACGGAAATGTTACCTTTGAAAATTATAGTCTCGTTATTGAAGATTCCAATGACGTATGGGCCGTTTATAATTTGCCTTCGATAACGTTCTTAATTCTGAATTCAGTAGCCGGCATATTCGGTAACAGTGTGGTCATTTATATATATCATTTTTGTCTCAAAGCTACTCCCATGAATTTGTTTGTGGTCAGTCTAGCATTATTGGACATTGTCACTTGTACCGTGGCTATGCCTCTGATGATTCTTCACGATATGTTACCGTATGTCTTCGTCTCAAACCCTACATGTAAAATCCTACATTTGAGTTATTCAAGCACAATAATCGCGTCCGGCCTGACTCTGGTGGCTATAGCTATAGACCGCTATCTCCGGATATGCCGACCCTTGTCCAAGCACTTGAGTGTGACGCAGGTCAAAATCATTAGCATTTTACTAGCGGCCGTGTCTACGCTCACGTGTGTACCGACTACGATCATGGCCGGTGCACGAACTCAGCGTTCGGCGTTTGTTAGTCTTCAACGCAAATACTGTTATCTGAAAGCGGAATACGTCAACTCCGTTTACAGTGACGTTTTTTATTCGTACAAATCAGCCACCATCTTGCTGACCATTATCATCACTGTCTTTTGCTATTTTCGGATCTGGTACAACTCTAATGTTGCCACTGGTTCTGGCGGTCTGGGAGAGAAACGAAAAAATGTACGATCGGCATCCATTCAGCCTAAAATCAAGCCAAGTGTGAAGAAGATGTTTTTGATAACGCTTTTGTTCATCATAAGCTTTTTGCCTAGCATCTGCATTATTCTTGTGATGATGTCGATGAATTTGAGAGACAAGAATCTCCATCCTATCGCCATAAGCTTTGTTAACATATGCCGAAGGACTTATCTGATCAGTTGTTCTTTAAACCCGCTCATCTGTTGGTATTGCAACATGACGTTCCGGTTGAGGGTCAAGAATATTGTCTATAATTGGTTGGCATCAGAGACTTCCACGAATTCGACATCAGAAATGCAGAGTTGATTTTTTTATTAAAAAAAAATCAATCACTCGAGGATCTTTATTTTTCGTCCAAATTTGTAAATTTGTTTTGCTCATGGTAAATCTAAAAATAAAAAAAAAATTATATAAAATAATTTTTATCTATATGCTTCAATGTGTTAAAATTATTAAACGTGATAATAACTAGAATCTCAAGTAAAGGTTAAAAATTGCGATGTAATAGAGGCTTTGGGAGTAGGTCATAGATGGGGAGGGCATCTATGCAAGAGACACTTGCCCCGACCCTGCGCACGGATATGTTCGAAAAATTTTCCAGATTTTAATCTGGAATCAAGGAAATGAGAAATTTAGCCAAGATGATGACAATATATGGGGGAAAAAAAATGAGTGTCAGTTTGACGAAGATTGAAACAAAACGAATAATATCTTCTTAGGATCTTTCACGCTTTTCCTGGTTACGTATACGTCGTCTCTTGGCATTGTTTTTCTCTTCCGACCATATTTTCTTTTACATTGTGAAAGGGTGGATCCAGTTTGTTTCTTTGTCTTGATGAAACGAATGACAATTGAAAGGCTGACACCAACAATATCCACGATCTCTCTATAAGGCTTGCCAGTGTGTTCGTGTAGTATTACAATTTTACTTGGAGTAACGTCAGTCGCAGACAACGTCCGTAGACAGTCGTAAACATAGTGTCTGGTCGTGATAAAAATCTGATCCAATCACGTTTGACGAAATATTTTTCGAGGCCAAACTAATTTTATCATACACCCCGAAAATAGATTAAATATTACTGCACACCACTGCAAATAACCTAATCCGAGGAAAAAAATAAAAATCGATTACACCCTCTCATTCCAGTGGGTCTAAAATTGACAGTATAATAACAGAAACAAAACTAAAACTATTAATTAATTTACACAAGGATGTAGTTTAAAATAATAGAATTAAATAGTATGCAATATTTCCGTGTTGTAATTTCTTTTAGTTTTAGTTCCGCGAAAAAATTTACAACAGTTTAATTAATCTGATTTGAAACAAATATTACTTACTTAAAGTTTAAAATATACCAGAAATTTTTTTTAACACGGCGATAGCTGTTTATTTTAGATGTAGACAAGCTCACAACTTGAATGACAGAAAAAGTTTATCTGATGTTTTTCTGCTGTAAATATATGTAGTACAATTAACTTGAGGAATATAATTACACAGCAATCTTAAGACATTAGGAAATTGTTCTCAATGCTCTAATGTTTTACTGAATTTCATGTCCTTTAGCTTTAAATTTACTATGAATACAGCTTTAACCGTTATGATAATGTCATACATGGACGCCATCTTTTTCATTTTCATATCTTAACTTATTTAGAAATGGAACTCTCTGTGTGTGTGTGTGTGTGTGTGTGTGTGTGTGTGTGTGTGTGTGTGTGTGTGTGTGTCCGTTACCTATAGACTCCGAAACGGCTGAACCGATTTTCTTGAAAATTTATACAGTTGTACTATAATCGTCTGCGAGTATTTTTAGCTAGGTTTTGTGTCGAGTTACCCCCGATAAATATCGAAAATCGATAATAAAAATCGGGTTATAGAAGAAGTGGTCCGATTTTAATCAAATTTGATACACTCATAGACAGAGACATAAGAAACAATATTCAGACGTTTCAAGGTTGCAGTTCTTACAATAGTGCAGAAAATCGATAATATATATATATATAAAAGGCAAGATGTTTGTGTGTGTGTCTGTTTATCTGTCTTTATGTCCTTTATACAAATCCACAATTTTTATCCGATTCTCACCAAACATCACACAAATATTCTTTAGGCTGAGTCTGAGCTCCAGGATCATGGATTAGTTTTAAAGCTTTCATTAAACCCGAGCAACGCCGGGCTATACTGCTAGTATACCCCTGGGAAAAGGTTTCAATCCATCTCTTCTCCCTTCAGCAGAACAGATTGGGTTCTATGGCCTTGGATAGCAACCAGTCTACCGCAGAAAGAAATGGCAACCTACTGCGGGAAAGTCTTCTGCCAAGTCAGATATGTATTGAAAGAGACATGATCGCCAAAGCGTGTATCATATATGGCGCTTTACTGACTGATCTGGGTATACAATATTTCTGTATCGTAACATTGTTTTTGATTTAGTTTAAAAAAAACGCCAACCACCAAAACCTGGAAAATGAAATTAAGCAAAGTGCTCGAACACAGGCGTATTTGAATATTTTGTGTACTTTTTTTTCAATGTTTTTATAAATTCGGATTTTCAAATATGTGTACGACAGAATTGTTTCCTTCATCATGGTAAGATATTTAGTCGAAATGAAGACACCATCGCCACTGATGCCTTATCATTGTCTTGTCAATATTTCTGGGAGGTGTCAGTCAGTTAAGTGCCATACGTGATACACGCTTGGGCGATCATGTCTCGAAAGAGACATGACTGACTGGGCAGAAGATTATCTCGCAGTAGGTTGCCATTGCTTTCTGCGGTAGACTGGTTGCCAACCAAGGCTATAGAACCCAATCTGTCCTGTTATTTAACCCATAACTGGAAGGAAGAGATGGATTAATACCATTCCCAAGGGTATTTGCGTGTAAGTGAATACAATGGATTCAGCTGGAATTCGAACTCGGCTCCCCGGTTTCTCGTTCCGAGCCGATATCCACTGTACCAATGTGGTATGTATTTATTTATCGCACTTTGTTAGACAGACAGATAGGGAAAAGAAAGAAAGAAAGAAAGAAGAAAAAAGAACAAAACGAAAGAAAGAAATAATAGAACAAAAGAAAGAAAGAAAGAAAGAAAGAACAGAAGCAAGAAGAAAAAAAGAACATAACAAGAGAAAGAAAGAAAGAAAGAAAGAACAAAAGAAAGAAATAATATAACAAAAGAAAGAATAGAACAGAAGAAAGAAGAAAAAATAACATAAAGAAAGAAAGAAAGAAAGAAAGAACAAAACTAAAGAGAGAAAGAAATAATATAACAAAAGATAGGAAAAGGCCGAAAAAACAAAGGAAAGAAAGAAAGAAAGAAAGAAAGAAGGAAAACATAACAAAAGAAAGAAAGAATAAAATAAAAGAAAGAAAGGCGGACAGACAGAACGAATAGAACAAAAGAAAGAAAGAACAAATGAAAAAAGAAAGAAAAAGAATAAAACAAAAAACAATTTAAAGAGTAAAAAATACAGGCTAAAAGTACATTATTGATATAAGAGCTTAATATATTGAAAATATAACAAAATTAATCAGTTTAAATGTCTTCTTAGTCATTATATCCTGAGAGAAAAAATTTAAGATACTAAGAAAATGTTTTCTTTACTGATTACTAAAATTTGGTCAAATTCATTTCATTTTTTACAATTGATTTACTAAAAATAGAAATATATTTTGTTTATGCGAGTTGCGTCCCTTGTCATGAAATGTTCAATGTTTATCGTAAAAAAAAATTGCTAAGAGGACAAAATGTCAGCTTTTTATCCCATAAGTGAACAAAATCTGAGTCTCATAGACCAGTCAGTTAAGTGTCATACGTGATACACACATGGGCGATCATGTCTCGCAAGAGACATAACTGACTGGGCAGAAGATTATCTCGCAGTAGGTTGCCATTGCTTTCTGCGGTAGACTGGTTGCCGACCAAGGCTATAGAACCCAATCTGTCCTGTTATTTAACCCATAACTGAAGGAAGAGACGGATTAATACCTTTCCCAAGAGTATTTGCGCGTAAGTGAATACAATGGATTCAACTAAAATTCGAACTCGGCTCCCCGGTTTCTCGTTCCGAGCCGATATCCACTGTACCACAACGCACATCCTAGATGTCTCATAGATAAAAGTCTTAAATATAGTTTTTTGTCCTGTTAGCATTTTAGAAGACGAGCTTATTGGAAATGTTACTTATTGTATTCTTAGAAATTCAAAATAAACGAGGTAACAATAACCGATTCTATATCATGTTTTTCCTGCACACGTCCCCTAAGGGAAACCATGATGTTTTATCACGTGATCTCTTGTAAATACAGATTATTCTTCTTCCTCTTCTTTCTCTATATCTGTAATTTAATAATGTGAATCTTCTTCTTTCTTTTTTTTTTTTCATCTACCGAGAAATATCACCCAAAATTTAAGAATTTTTTCAGATTTGTGGCGCAGTGGATATCGATTCGGAATGAGAGATCGGGGTATCGAGTTCGAATTCCAGTTGAATTCCTTGCATTCACGTACGCACAAATACCCTTGGGAAATTTATTAATCCGTCTCTTCCTTCCAGTTATGGATTAAAAAGTAAGACAAATTGGTTTCTATAGCCTTGGCTGGCAACCAGTTTACCGCAGAAAACAATGGCAACCTACTACGGGAGAATCTTCTGCCCAGTCAGTCATGTCTCTTTCGAGACATGATCGTCCAAAGCGTGTATCACGTATGGCACTTAACAGACTGAGTACAGGATGACCCCCAATTTTTAAGGGTGATTTTTTACAATTTAAAGTATAAAAAGTTAGCTCCCTACTAAATCTTAATTTCTTCAGCCAAACACGAAAACCTAGACTAGGAAACAGTTTAAAGAAAAACCGCGCTTTTCTTCCTACTAAGGTTAAAATCGTCGCGTAAAAAAAAAAATCTTAAAATTTATAGACTAAAAAATTACAAATACAAAATTTGCACAAAAATCTCCTTTTGTGCGCCTATTAAGGCAGGATAGGAATTTCTGTGATGTTGCAAAAAAGGATTACCGTTGAAAATAAATTTTACCCATCACTTAACCACTTAACTCTAGCTCTGTATATCTTTTCCTTTCTCTCTACCTTTGGAACTGTCATCACACCTGTATTCCTATCCTTCTCTTGCTCCTTTCTAACTGGTTCGTCTTTCTCTTTACTCTCCTCCTATATAATCTTTTTACTCATATGTAGTCCCTTGCACATCAGTGGCGTTACCGCCTTGCTCGGGGTGAAACGATTAAAAAAAATTTCACCCCAAGCAAGGCAGGAATGCCACTGGTGCGCAGGGGGTTATAGTGAGAGAAAAAAAAAGCTACAAAAGATATCAAAGAAAGAATAAGAGATGGATTGGAATCAAGTAGATAAAAGATGGCAATGGAAGTTGCATTTAAACTTTTGGAGATTGTAGCTATCAGGGAAGCAAGTAAATGGAAGTGAGTTCCACAAACGCGAAGTACAAGAAAAGAAACTGTTAGAGGCGGCTACATATAAATATTTATACAGTAAACGGGTGGGACCTAATTGCCAATCGAATAGCATAAATACAAGTTATTATAATTTAGGAAAAAACACGAAAATTCGAAAGCACATTCAAGAAGATAGTAAAACAAAGGTGCGACCACTCTGTAGAAAAACAAAAAACAAAATGAAAAATCCTACTTTTTTTTATCATTTCACCCCAAACAAGGCGAGACTGTTACTATTAATGCAAGAGGGTTACCGTGAGAGAAAAGAATGGGGACTGGAATTATTGAAGAAAGGATAAATGATGAATAGGATTCAAGATAGAAGATATCAAGTCCTGTTGAATTTAAGTTTTTGGAGATTGTAGCTATCAGGGATGTAAGTAAACTGAAGGAAGAGAGTACCACAGACGGGAAGTGAGAGAAAAGAAACTGTTAGAGTAGAAGAGTTGGTTATATTTAACTATTTCAACGGTAAAATGGTGGGGCTTAGGTGTCAATGTAGTAGCACGCTAAAATTAATATAGCCCCTTTACTCATGGCAAAGTTTAACATACGTTCCAGCTACAAAATGGTGTGTCAAAAGGATTTCGTTTTAAGTGTTTTAAAATGATATTTTTAAAAAAAACCTTCAACATATGAAACTATAATTTATGACTGCAGAAATGCCCAACAAACCTTCGTGAAAATTAAATAAAAATATATGCTTTCCACTCCACCCACTCCCTCTGCAGGATTCGAACCTTCCCCCCTCTTCGTAGATGAAAGTGTAGGGGTAAGAAATTAAGAACTAAAAACATATTGGGAAAAACCCAAAGTAAAATTGCCCACCCGCAAAAGTGGATTCAAACGACTATTCACAAGTCAGTGCGAAAAGTAAAATCCTGAATCCTGATTGGATTAAAAAGAGAAAATTCATATATGACGTATTTTCACACCAAGAGGTGAAAAGTTTCGTTGGATTTGGCATCATGAGATATTTCACTATTTACACCACGTCGCTAACCTGTCAAAGGTAGTTAACATGGGAGCGGTTAGCTGAGGACCTCATGGCAATGTAACGAAAGAAAATTCAAGAAGCCAACCCGGATGCAGGGCACGTCACAGTTTCATTCGACCTCTTCTTCCAATTTTCTTTTCTTCTTTTTCACTCCACGCCGCCACAGAGAACAAATGGACGCGTTAAGTACAACTTCTTTATTTGTTTTGCCTCTCTCTCTCTCTCTCTCTCTCTCTCTCTCTCTCTCTCTCTCTCTCTCTCTCTCTCTCTCTCAACCTGTCGCGACCTACCAAAAAGAGGAAGGAACAAAGCCTTTACATTCATTTAAAGCCTTGGCTGACAACCAGTCAACAACAGAAAGTAATGGCAATCTAATGTCTGAAAATCTTCTCACCAACCAGTCGTGTCTCTTTCGAGACATGATCACCCAAGTGTGCATGACGTATAGCCCTTAACTGACTGACTGAATATAATAGCTGTAAAAGTAAAGCTTCTACTGGACATAAAATGGGTGGGGGGTTTTCTATTGCTATGAAGTAATAAACTAATCACCCACTAATTACTTCTTTTTAATATAATAATAAAATACATCTCTTCGTCCTCAAGCTATGGGTTAAATAGCAGGACAGATTGGGTTCTGTAGCCTTGGTTGTCAACCAGTCTACCACAGAAAATAATGGCAACCTACTGCGGGAAAATCTTCTGCCTCGTCAGTCATATCTTTTTTGAGACCTGATAGCCCAATTAATAATTAAGAGCACTTAATTGACTGACTTATGTTTCATTCCAAGCAGCTATTCATTGCACCACCTGTACACCCATAGACAGCATTAAGATAAGTTTAATAAATAGCAAAGCGCCTGCCGTAGCATCGGTTTTATTCGCTTGTGCAGTTTTTACTGGACGCTCCATTTTGAGGCAATGTGCCCAACTCAATGAACCATAGTCAACATTTGAATTATGAAAGTTAACTTTTTGAATTTTGAATAAAAAAGGAAAGAAAATAAATTTAATGCTTTTAGACTTCATTATTAACTAATTACCATCATTATTAACTAATTACCATTATTATTAACTAATTACCATTATTATTAACTACCTGATGAGAGATTGTTCTTTCAATGTCGAAACAAATTGTACAATTTTGTAGCAGTTTGTAGTTTTATATGTTCTAATGTAATGATTAATAATAAATATTTATTAGTGTATTTTTTATTTTGAGCAATTTTTTGAACTTTGTAATTATTTTATTCGTTTTTATTCATTTGTAGATATTCTTAATTAATAAGAATTCTTTTTAGACTTCAGTCACTTAAAATTAATTTAAAAGCCTTGTTTCTTGAGAAAATGTACTTTTGAGTGACACTTTCGGTATTTTTGAGTTACCGGACTATTAAGGGCTCTCCAGCTGCGTCAGAAGAGAGGACACAAGTAGCATTAGCCTTTGATTCAAATGGTCCATCCTTAAGAAAAGACTGGTTAGGAGTGAAGGGTTTATACAAAACAGGGAACTCTAAGGGGTAGCCAATCTGATTAATAAAAATAATCTTTGTGAGGTAAGCGCGATCGCCAAAGAGCGTAAAACTAGACGATAAACTACATCCGGCAGCAAGGCCTCTGATCGGGAGATTGAGGGTTTTTCATTAGTGTGGATCCACCTCTTAATTACAGTTGTTTTCAAGTCCGGGTGGTAGCACCTGTTAGGGTCCCAGCTATAGCCAAATAGTGAAATCCCAACCAAACGAAAACAAACACTATCAAAGTATAAAAATACATTTTTATATAAAATAAATTATCAACAGTACCTATTTATAGTAAAATTAGCCACAATATATTTTATAGTAGAATTTCCAACAATAGCCTTTAAAAATGCCTAACAGAATATTTTATCTGCAGATGAATGTATACATAGGCATTTAACATATATTTAGTTGAGGCTTTGAATTGTGTTCAAAAGAAATTAACCTATAGAGATGCTGATTTGTATATATATATATATATATATATATATATGTGTGTGTGTGTGTGTGTGTGTGTGTGTGTGTGTACAAATGAATATGAAAGAAGAAAATTATTAATACGTTCAAAACATTCATTTAAAGTGCTCAGAATAAAAATAGACTAATGAATATTTATTATTAGTTATTACTTTAGAACATGTAAAACTACAAACTACTACAAAATTGTACATTTTGTCTCGACATTGAAAGAACAATGTCTCATCAGGTAGTTAATAATCATGGTAAATTAAAAAATTCACTTTCCTTTATTTATTTTATTTTTTATTTTTATTTATTTATTTATTCATTTTTTTGTACGAGGTAAAAAGATATTAAACAAGTGGCGAAAGAAACAGGGAAGAAAAGATCAGAAAATAAGATGGGAAATCAAGAAAAGGAAAAGAAAGGAAAGGGAAAGATACAGAAGAAATAAACAGTGTAAAGGAAAATAAGTGAGAAAATATAGAGAGGTAAGAGCTAATAGAAACGGCTAAAAGAGAGAAATTTTAAATTTGGACCAAAAGTGAATTTGCCGACAAATATTCTCTAACCGTCTAACCGGTGTCTGTTCTTAAATCTGTTGGCATTAAAAAAATTCTACTTCTATAAAAAAAAAAAAAAAAGAAAAGAAAAGAAAGAGGAAAAGGAAAGTAAAAGAAAGAGCAGAAAGGGAAGAGGAAAATAAAGATGAAAAGAGCGAGAACATGTAGAGAGAGAAGAAAGGGGAGTGACAATGGAAACGGCCAAGAAAGAGAAATTTTAAATTTTGGCCGGAAGTGAATTGCAGAGAGATATAGACATCAATTACATTGTTTCAAATTAAATCTTTCAGCATTTAGAAAGAAAATGATTAAATCCCTGACACAAACAGAAAAATCATTCATAAAATGTAAAATAAAGGATATTTAAAAAAACATAACACGAAAATATAAATACATTAGACTTAATGTAATAAACTGAAAAAAAAGTAAAAAAAAATATAGTTAAAAAAATTAAAGTTGAAAATTAAAATTAGTTTAAATAAAATTAGGTATATGGTTAGGTCTTGAAGGCTGTCACAATGCGGTTAGTAAAATAAAGGAAGGTAAAGAAGTTTTGGAGTATTACCTACCAGCAGGATAGCCCGGCGTTGCTCGGGTGTAATGCTTTAATGCTTTTTATCATTAAGACAGTGATGTAGCTACATATTCTTCACCCCGAGTAGATTGATAAGGAAGGTAATTATGTTAGAAAATATTTGTTATGTAAAACTAGCAGTATAGCCCGGCGTTGCTCGGATGTAATGAAAGCTTTAAAACTAATCCATGGTCCTGGAGCTCAGACTTTTTGGACGTTGGCACGAAAGACTAAAAAGCAATAGTTGTTTACAGTTAAAGCGAAACCGTAGACTGAAAGAAAAATGAATGGATGTAAGTCAAATTTTGATTTCCTCCTATCGATATCGAATAAGTTTTTTTCATCGTAAACTGAATTTTGAAGGCTAAATAAGTCCTCTGGGTAAATGGTATCATGGCTGAGACTAAGGACTACAATAATACCTACTTAGAGCCAAACCCGAAGCAAAAACTAAAATAAAAAGGCTGAAACAAATACAGACATACAGGCAGATAAACAGACACACACACACAAACATCTTGCCTTATATATATATATATATATATATATATATATATATATATATATTGATTTTCTGCACTATTTTAAGAACTGCAACCTTGAAACTTCTGAATATCGTTTCTTATGTCTTTGTCTATGAGTGTATCAAATTTGATTAAAATCAGACCACTCCTTCTATAACCCAAATTTTTCGATTATCGATTTTCGATATTTATCGGGGGTACCTCGACACAAAGCCTAGCTAAAAACACTCGCAGATGCTTATAGTACAACTGTGTAAATTTTCAAGAAAATCGGTTCAGCCGTTTCGGGGTCTATAGGTAACGGACACACACACACAGACAAAGTTCCATTTATAAATAAGTTTAGATTTATTATACATTAATATTTCGAGATCAAAATCTCATCTTCAGCATGGCAGAGGAACGTATGTCTGTCCGAGTGAGTCCGTGCCTTTCAAGGAATGGCCATTCCTGGCTGCTGCTGGTGCTGCTGGTGCTGCTGTCATTAATTTTACTCTGTGTGTGTGTGTGTGTGTGTGTGTGTGTGTGTGTGTGTGTGTGTGATTTACAGTTGGGACCTTTTTCTGGTCTGATATCTGATGATATTAATAAAAATTAATATTAAAATTAAATTAAAATAAATAATATAATATAATATCAATAAATAAAATAAATAAATAAAAAATATATTATGATAATAATAATAATAATAATAATAATAATAATAATAATAATAATAATAATAAAGACCTGGAAATTGAAATAGAAAAAATGTGGAAATTGAAAACAAGAGTTGTACCAGTGATAGTAGGTGCACTTGGAATGATAAAAAATGGAACAAAACAACACATTGAAAGAATCCCTGGAAACCCCAGCTTAAGAGATATACAAAAAATTGTCTTATTAAGTACAGCCCACACACTAAGGAAAACTTTATCTATGTAATGCTGGGGATGATAGGGAAGATAGAAAAACATGAAATGGAGTCATAACAACACGCCACTACCTGCCTTAGGTCTCCCCGCAGACTTGGTTGGTAGTAAGACCAAAGCAGATATCGAAATATGATGAAAAATGACATAATAATAATAATACTAAATACAACATATATAAGAAAATAAAAAGTACTAAAAATAATAGGAATTAAACGTTTTGAAAACAGCCAGCAAGCATTTACAAACAAGAGATAAATATATATATTATGACAAAAATAAACCAAAGCACAAATGAACGACTTATCTTTTGATAGAGTGAATATTACATTTTTTTATCTTTTTTTTTCTCTCTCTTTCTCTTTTTTTCTCTTTGCCTTTGTCGCTTGAACATTTTTTCTTTGTTTCTTGTCTAAGGGGTTAAGATGTGACTTATTTAACCTTATTTAACTGTAACAGACCAATCCGGCCAGGTAAAGCCTGAACACGGAACTTATAACTGACTATAGCAGACCATAACAGACCAATCAGACCAGGTCAAAGCCTAGCGCGGAACTTATAGCAGACTATAGCAGACCATAACAGACCAATCAGACCAGGTCAAAGCCTAGCGCGGAACTTATAGCAGACTATAGCAGACCATAACAGACCATGCGGTCAGGCCAAAACCTGACGCGAACTGAATTTAAAGCAGTTCTTACGTTCGCGCCACAGCTTGTCATACGTTCAAATATGGTGTTATCTCCATGCTGGCAAAAGCAAGTCACCGATCTTAGATTCAAGGTTGTCAGGGTGTCTAGAAGACTTCCGGTCAGATCACTGTTCTGTCACGTGATCCAAGAAGAAGAAAACATGTTCTCTAAAGTCGCCCATTCGTTATCACACATGCCTGCAGCTGAAATTCATCCGTTTCTTTGACCTTTTCATTTTTTCCTTTTTATTTTATGTACTCTTTTTATGTTTTGGGATACTTTTAAAAGACTCTATTTTTTCCAGTAAATCAACTAGGGATTCGTAACAATATATATTGGGTTAGCATTGTTTTTCATGTAAGGTTTAATTTTTTTCAAATTAAGTCTAACGTTACGTCTAAGAAGTCAATTTGTTTTATATTAGAATTAATAACTACGCTAAGACCAAAAGATTTAAGAAATCTATAGATTAATTTTCTAAGTTTATCAACCTTACCTCCAGTAGATTTATTTACTATCATGATTCCATCATCCCTATAAAGGCATATATTATTGAAATCAATGTTTTCATCTGCAGTGAATTTGTACAAAAGAAACAATCCAACTAAATCTGAAGACTATGCAGAATCCAGAGCTCCCATATATAAATCGAAATTATCAGTCGAATTTTTAATCCACTGATCATTATCCTGAATCAGGACTGACTTTCTGCAGTTCAAAATTGTGTGGATTTATTATATGGATTTCCTTTTTTCCCCACTTTTTTTTAAATATCTTCTTACCTCGTACAAAAATAAATCCAAAAATAAAGGGAAGTGTTGTTTTTTTTTTAATAAAACGTTTATTACCATCATTATTAACTACCTGATGAGACATTGTTCTTTCAATATCGAAACAAAATGTACAATTTTGTAGTAGTTTGTAGTTTGGACATGTTCTAAAGTAATATTTAATAATATATATATGTAGTCTCTCCTCTCATTTTCGATATCTAAATTTTAGATTTAATTTTTTTAAAGTTTTCTTCATTTTAGTTTTAATTGAAAGTTAAATTATTAAATTTATTATTTCTAATAAGCAAAATACTGTGATGTATTTCAAACAGAAATTATATTGATCGAAATTTTTCAATTTATTTTAAAATCTTTCAGTTTTTCCGCCATTTTTAAACAATCAACACATTTGTAAACAAAAGTTAATTCTCATTTTTAAAAATAATGTAAAAATAAAGTATATACTTGTGACACTTTATTTTTCTAAAATTAGAAAATTTAATGTTAAATTAATTTGATTTACACAAGTATTACTTATTCATAGCATGAAATTTTGAATAAAACTATTTTTAAATACAGAGTTCAACTTTCTGAGCTTTCCACCGTATATGTTGACAGATTTGATAGATGCGAGATAAGATAAGTGTATAGCGATCACTAGTGACATAATTGTACAATTTTTTTCCTGTAAGGAGAAGAAACCCTGAAACAAATTTTTGAAGTATTTTTTTAAATATTTTTTAAATTTAATAAATTATTATAATTAAAAAAAAAATGAAAACAATTCATTTTAAATTTCATTATTAAAGGAAAAGAGAATTTTCTTTGGATTATAATGTCCTTAATTTATATTATTTAATCAAATAATGAAAAGCTTAACAATTTTAAAAATGTCATTGTTATATTGCATTTTTATTTTATTATTGGAAGCAGATTTTCGGAAATAAAGGTAAAAATATTTGAAAAATAATAGATGATTTACATTCCCCAATGAGTCCTGCGTTTAACTAATAAAACCAATCTTCGCAACAAAATTTAATTTCTTAAAATTTCATGAATTTACGTGGGGATGAGTAACAGATGAACAAAAAACTATTTTTACTAAGATTTTTTTTTTAAATAATAATTTCAAAAATAAATTCATTCATTTGTGAATAAGTTTTGAAAGTTTCATTAGAATCCGACAATTATTTGATTTTTGTAAGAATTACTAAATAAATGTTTACAACCGGAAAAAAAAAACTGAGTTATCTAATACGACGTTTTCCATTGTAAACGCTCGTAACGATTCAGTTACCCGTTAACTAAAATGAAAACATGATTTTTACCAAAATTCCGAGCGTGTTAGAAGGGATTAATTTTCTTTTTTTAAATAATTAAAAAAATATTTTGATCTTTCCTCTTAATAATAATATAAATATTTTGGTGGAAAAACTCGGTTATATTAAATTTAG
Organism: Ascarosepion bandense; assembly: GCA_037127315.1. Taxonomy (NCBI): domain Eukaryota; kingdom Metazoa; phylum Mollusca; class Cephalopoda; order Sepiida; family Sepiidae; genus Ascarosepion; species Ascarosepion bandense. The sequence goes on along the minus strand of JBBBDQ010001359.1, from coordinate 896,252 downwards.
GGTCATTTTATTCATACTATGCTGGGGTTTTTTTTGGGGGGGGGGATTCAGCAATTTAGTGGAGGTACGCAAAAATACTTACTATAAAAATATTACCAAAATCGCTGACGAAAAAAATAAAAAAATAAAAATAATAAATTAAAATAAAATAAAATTTTTTAACCAAAATTTCGAATGTGCTAGAAAGGATTAAAAAAATCTAGTAAATAAAAAAAAATAATTTCGTCTTTTCTCTTAAAAATTGCATAAACATTTTGACGTTGAACTTTGCTTTTATCATGCTTGAGGCCTTTTCATCATGATATCCTGTTTTTTCAGCAAAAAAATGGAGCTACATATGTGTGTCAAAGATCGATAGGTCATATGAAAACTACAAAGAATAAAAATGAAAGCAACTATCAGATTTACGTACTAAAGTGTCTTTGTACTTCCTTTCTGGGAATATTTAGTTTGAACCTAAAGGCTAATATTCACATCGGAAACAAGTGATGCCTGGCAACCCGGTCTTACCGATTCTGACTTCTCAGTAACACGGAAAGAGAGGTCGCCATTTTTTTTTTTTTTTTTCCACCTAAAGTCAGGCCTCTTCAGCGTTTTTTTTTTTGTTTGTTTTTTTGTTTTTTTGTTTTTGTTTTTTTATCTCCTGACATTTTAAAGGGTCTTCCGTTCCGGGTGTCGTGCGATTGATTGAAAGTAGAATGTAATGTAAACTTGAATCTGGACTCACAATTCCAACCTTTTTTTTTATTGGTCATAAGTCTTTAAGTTTGTCTCGGATGATCTGGAAAATGTCGTGGGTCGTGCCAAGTGAAATCAATCTTTTATACGGTCTAGAAAACGGGATTTGTTTACGAGTTTGTTTAAAGTTCAACCGTGAATATATATTAGGAGCATGCAGGTTTCCAGTGCTTTTTGAAGCCGTTTTTCTTGTGTATTCAGCTTCTGCTTTTCAAAAAGAGGCGGTTACGTACTGTTATACAAATTTAATAATAATAATAATTAGCGGAACCCGTGAAATTTCCACGGAAGGATAATTATGATTTCCTGGAAAAATTTTACTTTGTCATACTACAAATGATAGTAACATCTTCAAACATAAAGGTATTAGATAATAAAATAACAACACAGTGTAATTTTATTAAAATATCTATAGAAGTAATGTCCATAGAAGCTACTTTACTGTAATCTTATATTAAGCAGCATATGTACAAACCATAACCAAAATACTGTACACTATTTTGTGAGAGAATTTGGAAGAGAAAATTTCTTTTTTTTTTTTTTTTTTTTAAAAAATACTGAAAAGTCATGGCTCCTGTGTCCATTGTAAACAGAAAAGACCAACTGAGTAATGGCCAAGGGTGTAGAGGCCAGAAATTTCGTTATTAGGTCACGGGATATGACAACAAACCTACCTAGTTTTACTATATTGTACAGTACACACACATACACACACACACAATTACTGCTACAACCACCAGCTTAAGCTACTACTGAAACGGTAATGCTATAGGCTCTCTCCTTCTACTCTCTCACTTTTTACTACCCTTCCTTTTGGCAAAGGCTGAGGAGAGTATCGTTTATAGATTATAAAAATATAGAGGGGAAGGAAAAGATAGTGTAGAGAGTAAATATGTTATCTTTCTTCAGTGGCGTAACAGACGGAGGAACTAAGTAACTATGTAACTAACTATCAAAGGAAAGAAGGAACAAGCAAAATTATTATATGATAGCGTTCTACATCGTTTACCTTGGCTTTCTTAGTTAGCCTGAAGAAGATTTATAAGCGTTCTTAAATTTAACGATTTTGAAAAAACTATACAATATCTTTTACTTTTGTTTATAAAAAAAAATCTCTACATTTGCTTGATAAAGTCATTCAAAGTACGAAACGCGTCGGAAAGGGATAGTTTTTCTTTTTGTTTTCATTCACGCATACACACAAATCCGCCGTGCATTGAATACTGCTGCCATATTTGATCGGGTGCTTTTGCTATCCACCTATTTGTCCTTGACAAAATCCAACGGAGAATCTGCAATGTGATTGATCCTGACTTAGCAGCTCAGATACAGTCACTTTCTCACCGGCGCAATGTGTCTTCCCTGTGTCTCTTCTACAAATACTTTCACGGCTTCTGCTCCGATGAACTTAGCTCACTGTTGCCCCCTATATATAAATTTACTCGAGCCACAAGATTGTTCCCCTGCAGCTTCTATTCTCCTACTTCCTGCTTGTGGAATTCCCTTCTTTTTACCTGCTTTCCCGAGAGCTATAATCTCCAAGAATTTAAATGTAAAGTCAATAGTCATCTTCTATCTTACTAACCTGCATTCTCTCTCTCTCTCTCTCTCTCTCTCTCTCTCTCTCTCTCTCTCTCTCTCTCTCATGCTCCTTTCTCCGTCCACTTCACTCTCATCAGTATTCTTATCCTTCTCTTACCCACTTTCTGGTACCCCCTATAACCTGTCACTCTTTCTCATAACTTTCCTTCTATGTAACCCCCTGCTCAACAGTGGCAGTATACTGCCTTGTTTGGGGCGATACGAATTAAAAAAAAAGATATATGTGTGTGTGAATAAAGACAAAATGAACACACACACACATATGTGTGTCTAAGAGAGAGAGAGAGAAAGAAAGAGAGAGAATAAAGACAAAAGGAAAAACTATTCTTTACCGACACGTTTTGTCCTCTGAATGACTTCGAAAATATTAAAAAGAATATAGGTTAGCACAGAGAAAGAATGCAAAATGGCATTAAATGTTGCCCAAATGCATTTAAAAACGCGTGCGAAAATAAACCCATAGTTACAACAGATAAATTTTAAATTCTTCATAATTATAACTGTTGTGGACCCAGAATAGGTCCGGAAGAAAACATGGACTTGAGAATTAATGAAACATATATATTAAACGAAAAACAAATACAAGAGTGGTACACGTCAGTCTGACTGCCAAGTATTTGACCGGGGTGACTCAACCCAACTCAACTCCACCCCGAGAGGTATATTTTCCCAGTATTCATAATAATAGGAAGAGTTCATTAGAGTCCAAAAAGGGTAGGTCCCATCACAATAACAAAGTGCGTTCACGAAAATCAGCATCACTTCAATTACAGTAATATTAAGTTTATCTTTACAATTCACCCTGACGATGATCTCGGAGAAGACCGAAATTACTTGGTTGATGTGCGTTGTGGTGTAGTGGATATCAACTCGGAACGACAAATCGGGGAGCCGAGTTCGAATTCCAGTTGAATTCGTTGCATTCACTTACGCACAAATACCCTTCCGATTCTTCCCTCCAGTTATGGGTTAAATAACAGGACAGATTATTCTATAGCCTTGGCTGACAACCAGTCTACTGCAGAAAGCAATGGCAACCTACTGCGGGATAATCATCTTTCGAGACATGATCACCCAAGCGTATGGCACTTAACCAACTGAATAAAATCTAATTCCTTGATGAATTTCAACAAAACATCAAGAAGCTAATTAGAAAACTATATAGTTTTATTATAAAATATAAACAGACATAACATGTTTATACTATTTAATGAAACATGCATAAAAGAAGATATACTACCTAAACATACATACATCCGTATATTTTTAACTCTATTTACATTGTCCGGATAGTTGTCCTCATCTTTGTTGCCGAATTCACGACGTTTTCTCTGACCTTCTTCAGATGCTTGGAATTTCGAACTGAATTCTTTAGTTCGTTCAGTATAGATTGTTCTCGTTCCATGAGTCATGCCACTTTCAGTTTTTTCTCTCTCTAACTTAAATCTCTTTTTTGTTCATCTCTGCTGCAGCCAAGTATTGAACTACCAACTCTTTGTTTTCCCCTCAATTCAACCAAGGCTCTTCATCCGATGGGCCATGTCTCCTTGAGATGCTTAGGGACAATTTTGTGGATTTATAAACTTAATGTCTCAATAACCATTTTTCACCTGATTTTTCTAGACGTAATCTGCAACTAACCAAATAACGAGAGAAACGGAAATAGTGAAAAAAGCCCATTTCAACTCGAATATCATTCAAAATTGAACGAAATGAGCATAAGCATCTGATAGAGGCAGTCACTCTTATGGAGTTGTGTGTTTACACCCGCCTAACTTTTTAATTTATTGATTAAAGTTTATTTTTAGACGAACTCCATTTTTCTCCCAATTTTTAAGTAATCCTTTGGTCCTTTGGTTTTCCTCTGTCCTGTATTAACCATTTATAATAAAGCGAACGTAAGCCCTTGAAGAGTGTTGGCCGAAAGTTTCCTCTTGTTGGGAGAAGTAGAATGACGTCGATTTTATTTAAAGTAATAGATAGATAGATAGATAGATAGATAGATAGATAGATAGAAAGAAAGAAAGAGTTTCCTACCACATTCTAAGACATGCTAATACAAGCTTTGTACCCAGTTACGGCGTTAGCGGGGGCTGGGTACTTTTTTGTTAATGGTCTGAGCGTGTGCGCTCTGGTTCCCCTCGTTAAAAAATGACCTTGTGTCACAATTTGCTTTAGTAGGGGAGTAGGGTAAATTATATATATATATATATGTGTGTGTGTGTGTGTGTGTGTGTGGATATACACTACTGGCCATAATTATTAGGCAACCCCAGTTTTGTTAAAGAAATGATGTATTTCATACTATTTTTAATATTTATTGCCAAATGGATAATTGTAAATGAAAATAGAATGGTTCTTTTGTTATTATTACTTTGCAAAATTTTTACAAGGCAAAGAGCGACAATTTACCCATCGCACCCTGTAGATTTGCTATATATATATATATATATACACTACCAGCCATAATTATTAGGTTACCCCAGTTTCTTCAAAAGAAATGATGTATTTCATACTATTTTTAGTATTTATTGCCAAATGAAAATAGAATGGTTCTTTTGCTATTACTACTTTGCAAAATTTTACAAGGCAAGGAAGCAAAAATGAACTTGTCTGAATCACTCTAAATTTTCTTCATTTTTTCATTGATGAAAGTGCAATATAGGTAATTATTAAATATTTATAAATTCATTTAATGCACATGTTATTATGCAGTATTAACAAAAAAACATTCTATTTTCATTTACAAATTTTCACTTAAATACTGAAAAAATAGAATGAAATACATAATTTTTTTTAAACACCACTGGGGTGGCCTAATAATTATGGCCGGTAGTGTATATATATATATATATATATATATATATATATATACACAGAAATGTAGGCAACGTAACTCAATCTAACATGTTTCACTTTTTTAGATTTTTTAAATTCGTAGTCTTCCTTTATGCGCAATAATATTAATATTCACAATTTTAAATATATTTTTTATTTATGAAATATAAATCCCGTTTATATTAAATGCAGGTCCTGGGCATGACGGTAAACTGCATCCGACAGCAAGGCCTCTGATTGGGAGGTTGTGAGGAGCATGGAACCACCTCTTAATTGCTGTTGTTTTTAGGTCCACCCTGACCTGGAGTGGTAGCACCTGTTAGGGTCCTAGCTATGGGCAAATAATTAACCCCCAAACTGGGGTCAAAATACTATGAAAGTATAAAAATACACTTTTATATAAATATATACATAAAAATAAACTTTTATAGAAAAATATACATTTTTGAATGAAAAATATTACCAACAATACATTTTTGAATAAAAAATTATTAACATAACACATTTTTGAAGGAAAAAAAATTATTCTCTACAAAACATTTTTGAATACAAAACTAGAAGACATTGTCAGTTTTCTAAAATAAAAAAGAATAAAAACAAAAATATTTCATTAGAATCTGACTAAATCAACGTTCTCACTTTAACCAAACTGTTGGGGATCGCCCCTTTTTACACACTCAATGGACTCGTCCAAGGTATACTTATAATCTTGCCTACAGAGAACGGTTATCTGTAGGGTCTCTGTAGTGTATTAGAGGGTTGTTGTTGTTAGAGTTGTAGTGCTTGTCAGAGCAGTTGAACCGCCGCTCGTTGGTCAGCAAGAATATAGACTTATTACCCGGACTTACTTCTTTGTATATATTTGACTCCTACTAACAAGTATTCCTAAATCTACTAACCGTGTACAGGTTGTATATCTTTTGTTCAATATACTTACATTTTTCCTCTCATATCTGTTTTGCGTTATTATTATATTTTTTAATACCAAAAAGGTGGAGTTTTAAGGGTTTTTGTTTTAATGTTTGTTAAAACAAAACCCCTTAAAACTCCACCTTTTTGGTATTAAATAACCCACAGAGGTTCATATGCCTTTAAACAAAACTCAAACCCCAAACCCCAACATTGTTTTAGTTAAATAATTTTTATTAAAATTTAAGTTACGTAACGTTCAGTCTATACTCAGCACCAAAAGATTGCGTTGTACATGAAACTCCTATTCGTGCTACCGGTGAAGGGTAATACTAATAATAATTATTGGCATATACTTAATAGTGCTGCTATATTAGATCAAGCGCTGTTTTATTAACATCAGCATAAACTTACTTCTGAAATTTTGAGAAAATCTTTTTTGTACAGCTTAATGTTTATATTAGTTATATGCACAAGTCCTTGGAGAATTTGAATCATCATTTATTTTTTAACAGGGCACTCAATTTTAAAAAATCCGCCCTGAATCGTAAAATAAATAATGCAATATAACTAGGACATTGACTCAAATATTGAATAAAATGTAAAACAATTTCGGTATATAATGATTTTTTGCAATAATTGTCTTCATTTTTAAAATCATTAAAATAAAATCATTTATAAAGTTTTAAATCTTTTAAGATTTTTTATTAATTTTTACCAGTTAGGTGATATTGCTATTATGGAAAAATACATTCTTGTCCAAATTACTTAAAACAAAACGAATAACATCTTCCCATGATCTTTCACACTTTCCCTGATCACGTATACGTCGTCTCTTGGCTTTGTTTTTTCTCTTCCGACTGCATTTTCCTTTAAGTTTTGGACTAATGGATCCAGTTTTTTTCTTCGCCTTGAAAGACTGACAATGACAATATAGGCGATCTCTCTATAAGCTTTGCCAGTGTGTTCATGCAACATTACAATTTTTGTAAGCTTCTTTGGACTAACGTCCATCGCAGACAATGGTCGCAGGACAACTAATCAACAGTCGTAACAACAGTGTCTGGGCGTGATAAAAATCTGATGTAATCACGGATGATGCAATATTTTTCAAGGCCAAACTAATTTCATCATACAACCCGAAAATAGATTCATATTATTGAATACCACTGAAAATTACCTAAATCTGAGGAAAAAATAGAAATCGATTACACCCTGTCACTCCAGTGGGTCTAAAATTGACCGTATGGTGAAAGAAAAGAAAGTAAAGAAGTTGTTCTAATTAATTTGCACAAGAGCGTATATTTACTGTTCATGAATAAAAAAAAGCTTCAAATTCGGCTACATCCAATATTTGAAAAAAAGAATTTCAAATTTTTTTAATGTGTCTATAAACGTGCAGACTTTTGTAAAAACGGCCGCCCACACACCAGAGTACTCAAACATCAGAGCCCTAACTCGTAAATTTAAAACCAAAGTATCTAAAAGGTCGTTTTGAAATGCAGCAAAGTCTTTTACTAATTGGAAATATTAAGTTTATTAGCTTCGAATTAAAATTAAAATGAAAGCTTAGATGGATTTTTTTAAAAAATTCCTTTTAAAGTTTAGGCAAATTAGGGCATATGCTGCAGTCCAGTCGCACAGAGAAACAGTTGAGCCTTACCCACGGGAAAATTATTCACGGAAATGTGATATAAATTAATTTTAATGCAAGAAAACACACTTAAACTTCATAAGTTGATATGAAGGAATTTTTTTTTTCATTATTTCACCCCAAGCAAGGCAGTAACACCACTGATGCGCAGGAGGCTACATAAGAGAAAAAGATTAGATAGGAGTAGAGTAAACAGATAGACGACCTAGCTACAGGGGGTTTCAGAGAAGGGACAAAGAGAAGGGTAGGCATACAGGTGAGATGACAGTCGCAAAGGTAGAGAGAAAGAGAAAGATATACATGTTGATGTAGAAAGAACTGGAGTTAAGTGGTTAAGAGATGGGTATTGACATTGCATTTAAATTCCTGGAGGTTGTAGTCATCAGAAAAGCAAGAATATAGAAGAGAGTTCCACAAGCGGGAAGTGCGAGAAAAGAAGCTGCTGCAGTAGAATTGTCGTCTGCATTTGGTTGATCTAACTGTGCATGGGTGGGACCCAGTTGCTAGTCTGGTTACACGAGTAAACTCATGTGGCAGGGGCACCAGTGACTTAAGTTTGTCAAGGGGTAATAATATAGTTTGGATCGGTCAGTGATAGTGAACCTGCCGTATGAGACCGTCTTAGTCAGGGACCACCTGTTGTTAACGACCGTTTTTCTATGCACGGACGATTTACTGATGTTAATTGACCCTCAGTGAGCGACCACCTCCAGAACGCGACCAGCGACTAACATTAACGAGTGAAAATCACTAATCAAGCGACCGCTTACAAAAAAAAATTCCATTTGGTCGTACACTGCCATCTTCTAAATTAGGAGAAACTAAATGAGTAATCTATTTCATTTTGATTTGATCTAAGCCAGGAACACTTCCTCATTGTTTTGTGATTGTAGTGTTGTATTAACCTGTTATTTCTTGTTGAGTTGTACATTGCCTGAGTTCATCTCACAGTCAAACATCAGCTGTTTTGTACATGTATTGCATTTGACATGTTCAAGGGATTTATCGCAGTCTCTGTACTGACTTGGAGAAATTTAGGGATTGGGAAAATCACAATTATGTCCCTTTCTCAAATGTCTATCTCTTTCGTTCCTTTATTTTTTTTTTTCTGTATCTATCTACTCTATATCTATCTGGGTATATCTATCTCTATCTTTCTGTTTCTCTACCCCTACCCACGACCGATGTCAGTTTTATTTTTATTTGTTTCCTTTTGTTTATTTTTTCCATATATTATCGCAGATTCTCTTTTGCTATCACTCACTTCTAAGAAAAAAAATCTAAAACCGTATACGTCGCGAATTCTTACAACCTCCATATTTTATAAGAAATGGGTAGTACTAGTACAGGTACGAAAAGGAAAGCAATAACTGACTTTTGAAAATTCCACTTAACAAATATTTTTTTGTGAATAAATATTTTAGTTTCTTGTTGACCGTTATAAATACGTTTTTTAAATTTTAAAATTAATTAATTATGCTCAATAAATTTCTTTAAAGTTCTTCTTATGCTCTTATTTATTTATTACCAGATTACATGGTAAAATTCTAATATGTACATTCTGGTGAGTGGAATATACGTTCCTGGCGTAAATAGGTCATGACTATGAGCCTTTAGTGAGCGACAACCTGTCGTATGCGACCAGGTTTTGATGGCAGCAGGGGTGGTTGCATACGACAGGTTCCACTATATATATATATACTTCTTATGTTGGGTAGAGTTTCGTGTGCGAGCTTTTGGGCAGTCTATTGTGGTCGTTTTTGCCTGTATGCGTATACATATTCGTTCTCTATAAGTAATTGTGTGTGTGTTCGTGTGTGGATTTATGATCTAATTAGTGCTAGTTTAAATTTGTTTTGCAGTCATTTTCTTGTATTTGTAAGTAAGAGTAATTGCCTGTCTGATACGTTAGCATAATTTTCAACTTAACTTGATTACATTTGTAGATGTTGTGTGATAGAAGGAGTTTTCTGTTATCTGGTAATTTGATGTTGCTTTTGTGAAGGAAAACTCTGTTGTTTAGTATTTGCCTAATGCTTATATAAGATTTGCTGTATTTTATGCGATATATATATATATATATATATATATATATATATATATATATATATATATATATATATATATAATATCGAAACAAGTTATTTCTTTCAAAAGATCCCTGTTACGTGAGTGTTTGAAAAACGGTAAAATCAGTGATTCTAAATCGCTTAAAGATGCCAAAAGGGAAAAACCTTGGTCACGGAATTAACTCGTTTCCAAATGAAAAATATTCAAACGTTTTACAATATAACTGTATTGAACACTTTTTAATATAACTGTGTACTGGTCTAATTTAATTATAACCAAAAACTAACTAATTAAATAATTATATATATATATATATATATATATATATATATATACACACACACACACACACAAATAAATGCACAACGGTCTTTATTATAAAAGAAAGACTAGCTGGCCGCTTGTTTATGATTATGTATTCATGTAGGGCGTCTACATCATCCCTGCTGCAGACACCTGCTCAGACACATTTTGCGTTTGTTCAACACCCACAGAGTTCACCTATGGTTTAAACTGTCACTGCCGAGCAAAACTTTGTTACATTTTCTGGGAGAGCTATCGTAACCTGGTGGGATCAAGGCCAGTAGGTTCAAACTCACGGTCATATGATGACTTGTGTCTTCAGGAATTCCGTCTACCCAATTTCACTCACACAGCTTGGTTCGAACCTTGATATAGAATTTTTTATGCACTTTTAAAGGTGATAAATTTCTGAAAAAATCGACAATAATGAGGTTGGAACCGGATTTCACAGGTACATCTATATATATGTATATCTTTTTATATAAACTTTTAAATACATAAAAAAATACGTTTGTGTGTGCATATTTTCAATACATGGATTTTCATATATATTTTGCCGATCACCCGGTTCCTACTCCTACCTGATGTTTTGAACAGGAGTAGCGGTATATCACCTGTTCGTTTTTTAGGGTTGGGTTTCTGGTTAGTTGAAATTTTTTTTCAGTCTGTTATACCCTTCGCCAGTCATAGGATAAATGTCATGGTGCAGTGGATATCGGCTCGGAACGAGAAACTGGAGAATCGAGTTCGAATTCCAGTTGAATTTATTGCATTTACTTACGCGCAAATACTCTTGGGAAAGGTAGTAATTCGTCTCTTCCCTCCAGTTATGGATTAAATAATAGAACAGATTCTTTAGGATTAGTTGAAAGTAATGGCAACCTACTGCAGGATAATCTTCAGCCCAGTCAGTCATCTCACTTTCTAGACATGATCGCCCAAGCATGTATCACGTATGTCACATAACTGACAGAGTGAATATAATAGTTCTAAACATAAGTAAAGTTTTTACTGAGCATAAAATGGGGGACTGGTTTTCTATTGTTATAAAGTAATAAATTAATCATCCACTAATTACTACTTATTAATGTAATAATAAAATTCGTCTCTTCGCCCTCCAGCTATGGGTTAAATAGCAGGACAAATTGAGTTCTGTAACCTTGGTTGTCAACCAGTCTACCACAAAAGGTAATTTCAATCTATTGCGAGAAAATCTTCCGCTTAGTCATTTCTCTTTCGAGACATGATCGCCCAAGCGTGTATCACGTATAGCATTTAACTGACTGACTGAATATAACAGTTGGAAATATGATTAAGGCTTATACGGCATAAAGTGGGGGACCTGTTTTCTATTGTGATGAAATAATAAACTGATCCCCCTCTAATTACTACTTAATAATATAATACATCTCTTTCCCCCTCTAGCTAACAGGACAGATTGGGTCCTATAGCCTTGGCTGGCAACCAGTCTACCGCAGAAAGTAATGACAACCTACTGCAGGAAAACCTTCTGCCTCGTCAGTCATGTCCCTTTCGAGACATGTTCGCCCAAGTGTGTATCATGTATGGCACTTAACTAACTGATTGCTCTTAGTATCCCTCAGCATCTTAGTGGTATTATCACTTTTCTTGGGGTGAACTGATTAAGAAAAAATGTATAGTTGTGAGTGGGAGGAGGGAGATAATTGCAATGACTTTATAAGTCTTAAAGCGAGCTACCAAATGTGCTTTTCCTATTAGGAAGATATCTGATCCTAAATGGTACTTCCAGATGTTCTGCAAGCTATAAAACAGGAAAGAGAATTTCTTGATAAGCCGGGCTTCGTTTTTCGCAAAACGAATTGCTGGGAAAACGAACAACAAAATTAGAATAGAACAATCTTAAAAGACAAAACGAAACTCGAATATAAAATACCACAACATTCATTTTGCTTATTGCAATACTGATTGCTTGATATATGTTTATTTAACAGCATTTGATTTCAGCGTTAAATGACTTTAGGTACATTTGTTGTGGCGCAGTGGATATCGGCTCGGAACGAGAAATCAGAGAGCCGAGTTCGAATTCCAGTTTTATTCCTTGCATTCACTTACGCGCAAATACCCTTGGGGAAGGTATTAATCCGTCTATTCCTTCCAGTTATGGGTTAAATAACAGGACAGATTGGGTTCTATAGCCTTGGTCGGCAACCAGTCTACCGCAGAAAGCAATGGCAACCTACTGCGGGATAATATTCAGTCAGTCATGTCTCTTTCGAGACATGATCGCCTACGCGTGTATCATGTATGGCACTTAACTGACTGACTGAATATAATAGTTGGAATCATGATTAAGGATTCTACTGGAAATAAAGTGAGGGATCGGTTTTCCATTGTTATGAAGTAATAAATTGATCCCCCACTAATTACTACTTAATAATATAATACATATCTTCCCCCTCTAGTCAAATGTCAAATAATAGGACAGATTGGGTTCTATAGCCTAGGTTGGCAACCAGTCTACCGTAGAAAGCAATGGCAATCTACTGTGGGATAATCTTCCACCCAGTCAGTCATATCTCTTTCGAGACATGATCGCCCAAGTGTGTATCACGTATGGCACTTAACTGACTGACTGACATGATTACTAGAGAGATTTATATGTGTGTTTTATGCCCTAGTTTTGTTGAAGTTATATTTGGGAAAATAGTTTGTATTTTTTTCTAATCAACTCACCCCAAGCAAGGCATTCTACTGCCACTGTTGCGCAGAAGGTTCTTCTTCTATGTGCCTTGTCCCTTCAGGACGTAGGCGATCATGGCCTTCAACGTTTCCCTATCCCTGGTGGCTCTGGGCACGCCTTCTCCTGTTACACCATGCAATCCTCGTTCCGTCATCCACCTGATTAGGTCCTTCAAATATGTTATCCGCTGTTTTCCCCTGTCTCTTTTTCCCTCTATCTGGCCTGTTAGTATCAGATTCTCCAAGCCCTCCTTCCTCATTGCATGACCCAGAAACTTCAGCTATCTCTTCCTGATGCTCAGTATTAATTTCATTTTTGTTTCCATCATTTCCAAGACCTCATTTCAGTTGCTTCAAGTTTTTCCTTCATCTTCATATTGAAGAACGGACAGCATGTATTGGGGAAAAAGTGATGAGAAAGAGGGGTTAGTTATAGAAAATGTCAGGAGGAGGGTAATAGACGGATGAGGATACTGAGGATGTGGGTGGAGTAGATGGAAACAAACCTTGTGAGAATAGATGCGAGTTAGTATGATAGGAAATGTCTTTTGACCTTACATTTAAATTCATGGAGATTGTAGCTATCGGGGAAGCAAGTATATGGAAGGGAATTCCACAGGCGGGAATGCATAAAAAAAAGCTGTCAGAGTAGAAATTGCGGTTACATTTTATCGGCTTCACTGTAAAAGGGTGGGACCTAGTTGCTAATCTAGTAGCTTGTGTAAATTCATACCTAGGGGGCAGCAGTGATCTAAGGTCATTGGAGCAGAAGCCGTGAAAGTATTTATAGAAGAAGCACAGTGAAGCCACGTCACACCGGTGAGAGAGCATCAGCAGCCGAGCTATCAAGTCGGTATGGATCACATTACAGATTCTCCGTTGGATTTTGTCAAGAACCCCGAGGTGAATAGCAGGGGCACCCGACCAGATGTGGTAGCAGTATTCAATACACGGGCGGATGGTAGATTTATATTTGTGCAGAGTGGACTCAGACGGGAAATACTTTGTGCACAGTGAACCGAATTTCTTAGCAGCAGATTTAGCAATGGATTCGATGTAGTTATTCCACTTGAGGTCCGCTGAGAGTTTGAGGCCGAGGAGGCGTGGTGTTTTACTCTCAGGGTGGCTAGTCTGTTCAATGCTAATGTGGGGTAGGAGCGATTGTCTATGTTAATAGATAGCAGCTTCGTTTTGGAAGCATTCAAATTTACGAACCATTTTTCCCCAGTCCACCTCGGATTGGAGGTCCTTCTAAAGCTCGGCAGCGAGGTTCGCTTTGTTAATCTCAGCAGATAAGAAATTGTAGGATATTATATGGATTGATGCCATGAAAGAGTTCTTTCTTGTTAATTGTTTGGTTTGTTGATTTTGTTTAGTGGCATATCAACATCTATGGCTTATTTAATGCCAAATCTAAATATTTTAATGCAATTGTATACCATCACGTATAGATAAAATGTATTACTGGTCATTTAAATGTATTGTTGGTAATTCTACTATAAACAGGTATCATTGGAAATTTTCTTGGGAGCTAATAGAAATATGATATATGTTATTCTGCTTTCACAACTGAGTACATGATAAATGATACTCAGCTTTTGTGAATTTTGTGTGAGCAGAATTACTGCAGGCAGCATCATGGGTGTTTTATGTTGTTTAGCTGAAGTTACATTTTGGAATACATTTTGATTTTTTTGAGAAATTGTGGGATATTATACGGATTAATGTCATGAAAGAGTTTTTTGAAATTGGTTTCTTGTTTTCTTTTTCTTTTTAAAGGTTCCACAAGAGAGTCAACATAATTATTATTGTCCCAGGCACTTCCAGTAACCATTTTCTATTACGACAATAAATATTAGGGACAGTATAGTAAACGTTAATAAAAGAAGAGTGGCTGTCCTAAATATAATCTAAACCTCATGACTCCCAGTGGGGCGTAGACCTTTGAAGACCCCCTCACCATCGTTGATGCTTTTGTAACTTCTCTTTTTTATAGGTAGGAGTGTTGTCTTTATGCAAATACCTTTATCCTCTGGGTGAGGTAGACTGGTTACTTTGAAGTAATCAAAATATATGTTATTTCGCTTTCACAATTGTATATATGGTAGATAAATCTCAGCTTTTCTGCATATACACGTTCGTGTGGACATCGTTACTAAGAGTGATATGTGTTTTTTATATTGTAGTTTTGTTGAAGTTATATTTTCAAATAGTTTCATTTCTTTAAGTAATAGTAGGATATTATATGAAAATTCGAAGTGCAATTCAAGTAGTTTTGCCATCGTTGCGATCGATCTGTGACACAGTGACTTGTTGATGAAAGATCACTTTTCTTCTTCATTTGTGGCCGTTTATTGTCGATTTCTTCAGTCAAACGCACCGATAATGCTATATAATATTCGCTATTGATTGTTCTTTCTTTTTCAAGGTAATCAATGAACAAAATACCTTGCGCATCCCAAAATACGGAGGCTAAAACCTTGCCTTCTGATGTTTACATCTTTGGTTGCTTTGGATGGATTTCACCTACAGCTGTCCACCCAGCTGACTGCCGATTTGACTCCGGAGTGAAGTGGGGGATCCATGTTTCATACATTGTCACATATTTACGCAAAAACCTCTTCTTGTTGCGTTGGAACAGTTGCAAACAACGCTCTGAATCGTTTTTTGATCGACTATGAGCAAAAATAGCACCCACTTTGAACACAGCTTTCTCATTGACTAATATTCATTCAAAATGGTAAATACACTACCTTTTGATATGTTCAACCCTTCTTCTATCTCACGCAACTTCAATTTACGATCTGCAAAAACGAGTTTGTGGAATTTTTTTATTTTCCGTGACAACTGACGATTTTGGGCGACCTGTGCATTTAGCATCATTTGTGTCTGTACTACATCGTCTTAACCGTTGTTTCCGACGGAACAGAGTCCGAATAACATTTATCAAACCATTGCTTTGCTTGAACAGTATTTTTTTTTTTCATCAAAAAGCAACACTTTTTCAACACACGAAATTCAGATTTTTTCATTGTTTTCAAAATTTGCAACAGTAGCTTCACTTAAATAAGTCTAATTTCTAAACTAATAATCCGATTGGGCCCAAATTTTGTCACGTGCTATTTGAAGGTTAGTTCTTCAAAAGATCGTACGGATTTTTTATTAGTAGCGTCATTTATATGTCAGGCCCGGGACTTATTGAGTTATGTGTTATATATATCGTATAGTTGGGAACTCGTATCCAAGAACACCTGCCTACTAGAGCAGCTAGTTAATCCGACACCTGCCCAGATACATTTGTGCTTATTCAATACCCACATAGCTCTCCTATGGTTTATACTGCAAATATATTCAGAGGGCCTTAGTAACAGTTTCGGGGAGAGAGCGCGTTTTCTCGCGTGAACAACAATCTGAACAAGGCCAAGACGCCCAAACCCTCGGTCACGATGACTAATGACTTCGAGTTAGCACAATCATCGACGACATCTCAAAGCCGTCTACCCAATTTCACTCACAACGCTTGGGTCAACCCGTGGTAACGTTTTCAGGCACTTTCCATAGGGGCTGCACGCTGGGATCACCTTCTCTAGACCAATCACCTCCCTGACAAATGGACCATGGCGAGATTCAAACCAGGGCTTTATATATATATATATATATACTAGCATCATAACCCGAAGTTGCCCGTGCAACTCAGAACATTTGAGTAGTATGAGAAGATGCCAATGAATCATTTACAAAGAGTTGATTTCCTGCATGAAATATTTAGCGAAAAAAAAAACCTTTTTTTTTTTTAATTTTATTTTCTGAAGTATGAAATATGAAATATGAAAAGAAAAAAAAGACTTAAATAATTAAATTAACCATTGGCACTTTTTTTCTTACATATTTTGTTTTTGTTTGAAAAAACACTTTTTTTTTTTAATATTTCCTTTGTTTCAAAATTACGGAGAAAAATATTCACATTTTTTTGTTGACCAAATAAATTTTTAAACGTCGGAATAAAAATTAAATATAAAGGCTCATTTTTTTAATAAAAAAATATTTTAGTCGCGTCTGACACGCGTGATTTGATTTCTGTGACATAATTTAGCAACAATCTTAGATCTTAGATGTTTACGGAGCAAATGTAAGCAATCGGCTCCATTGGCCAAAAAGTGCAAAAGGGAAAATTGCTGAACTTAAACTCAAAAAGTATGTGTTGAACTGGCTTCCTTGTAGATATATGTCTCTAGAAAGTTTAAATGGCGTAGCTTAAAAAATGTAGGCGTGCATAGGGAACAGTCAAACACAGACTCACAGATTGGCTTTTATATATATATATATATACTTGCTCTCCACACAATTACTATTTTACGGTCACTATGGTAACATTTGCACACAGACTGACGGTGGGTGTAGCCATGGGCTCATTTCTGGGTCCTACTTTATCTAATTTCTAAAGAATGATGTAAAAACAAGGTCTTTAAAAATACATCAAACCCTCAATATATGCCAGGTATATTGACGACATTTTTTCATATTAACGGAAAACAATAATGAAACATTTGAAAGTAACTCAGTTCAATATTTTCTCATGAACTCAACATTAAAAATAGAGTCCGTTTCCTCGATGTTCTAGTAGATGCTAATAATGATTTTATCACTCCAATGTATAAAAACCTGCTAGGAAAAGTTCTTGTCTCATGTCTGATGTATTTATGTAAAATTAATACAATTAAAAGGTTTGTCATTTAACTGATTTATGTTTTCATCAGAAACCCGACTTCAGAGTTTTGTAGGCGGACCCGACCATCCACTCGTCAGGGGTTATCAACAATTGACCGCTTATACTTCTCAATTGTTCTTTTTTTATATACACTTATCAATGGTGCAAGTATTTTATTTTTATTTTTGTAATCTGTGCGGATGTGCGTACGTGTAAGGTGTCTTCTTCATTTTGATTGCTTTTTTTTTCTCGACTATGCATTCATCCCTTAACCTCTCCTCTTTTTTATGTGATACATGCTTGGGCGATCATGTCTCGAGAGACATTACTGACTGGGCAGAAAATTATCTCACAGTAGTTTCTGCGGTAGACTGGTTGCCATCTAAGGCTATAGAATCCAATCTATCTTGTTATTTTACCCATGCACTGGAGAGAAGAGATAGATTAATACCTTTCCCAAAGATATTTGCACTTAAGTGAATGCAAGGAATTCAACTGGATTCGAACACGGCTCCCTGATTTCTCGTTCCGCGCCGATATCAACTGCACCACAATGCACACACACACACACACACACACACACACACACACATATATATATATATATATATATATATATATATATATATATATATATATATATATATATATATATATATATTAGTCATCTACATACAAGCTTCTTTCGCTGCATCACAGCTCATCAGTGTAGCTAGACATCCACTTGCTTCTGGCCGGGTTGCTCTGTATTTAAATACATTGTGAAACAATTTTAATATTTTATAATTTTTGATATTATATGTTACTAGGATCCACTTGGATTAATTAGCATGGATGTATTGCCGTTACTCTCTGTCTCTGTCTCTGTCTGTCTGTCTGTCTGTCTGTCTCTCTCTCTCTCTCTCTCTCTCTCTCTAATATATATATATATATATATATATATATATATATATATATATATATACAATTAAAAAATTTTCTCTAAAACAAAATTTATAAGTATTATTAAAGATAGGTTTACGTTTACAAATATTTTTTAAAAATCTGTCGCTTTCTGCGTCACGTAATGTAAACAATCTCTCCATGCACGCTCTGGCAAAATACGTTTCTAATTTAAATTTTAAAATCATTTGTTTCTGATAAAGGGCCGAGGACGGTCTGAAATATAAAATATAATAATAGAAATAAACAAATACTGTCAAAAAAATAGATTTTTAAACTTACAACTTTTTAGTAGTTTTTCCTATATATATATATATATATATATATATATATATATATATATATATATAAATGGGGTGTCTTTGATTTATTAATGTTGCTGCTGTGACTTTAAAGCATTAAAAAACAAGCTCTCAATTTTCCCATGATTTGTTCGTTGAAAATCTCCCACAGGCCACCGGCGAAGAGACCCTTGAAAATTGTCGACATTTTACCACTGTGACGCAATTTCTGTCCTCGCCATCGCTCGTTGTTCCTCGCCATCGCTCGTTGTTCCAAACGTTTCGTAACGTCATGCTCAGACAACATCCGGTTATGCAAGAAATAAAGCTATATTTGTTTGGGTTTTCTTTTTCTTTTTCTTTTTTTTTATCTTTTGTAAGATAGCGTCATCAGGCGAAGCACAACTGGTTTATAAGTAACCATCTTACAAATGGTATTAGCGTTTGGCGAAAAATGAACGAAAGGAAAATTATTTTTCTGGAGTCTGGTGGAGTTTGCTTGCTTATTTGTGTTAATCTATAGAACACATCTACGACCGGAAGTATAAGATATCACGTGATTTCGGCCAACTGTTGAATGGCGTACGAATTATAATGCTTCAGTGACTATGACCGGCCGGCAACAAATATGGTATGTTATCTAATAAGCGACACGCTGTCTGTATTTGAAACCTTCTAAGATTTTCGTGTGAACTAAAAATAACTGCCGAACCATTTATCAAAGCGTTTTGAATCGGACCGGATTCCCATTTCCTTTTTATCAAAGATAAAGATTGAAATCTTTTTTTCTTCTTCTTTCTTACAAAAGTTGATGTGCGAGTGGTTTATCTGTCGTAGATTGCAATCAGCGGTCCGAGTTCAAATTGTAGCAGAGGTAAATTTTCTACTCGGGACGCCTAAGTCGCACTAACTGCATCATCCGGGTGAAGCGTTAAGATATAAACTCCTGTTTCATTTAGTTGTTGTAAATCAGCGCCAACAAAGAAACAAGTACATTTTGTAGGGTAGACCATTTAATCTTGGAATTTTGTCTAAGCCAACCAACTTAAGCCCATTCTAGATTTCCGGCTCTGTAATAGGACCCTCGTACTCAGCTGTATCAGCCGCCACGTGACAGGAAAACCGACTAAATAGGCGTCGAACTGAGTAGTGCTCAGCACGGACACCCTGTTGAACAAATCCTGAAAGTAGTCACGAAATGCCTCACATATTCCCGTGTTTGTCTGTTTATCCGGCAATGTGACGCACGCAATATGTCGATGAGACACTTACCTAATTGTTTGCACCCATTTCAGCGGCCATATTCATCACCTCAGAAGACATTCTTCTTAACCGAGCCCTAACTACCGGAGCTTGATCCTTCCAGATAAGCAAGGAGGCCAAGTCTGCTTAGCTAAGACTTCGGCCCGATCATAATGGAATTTAATTGCCCGTTCAACTTTTTCCTCGATTACTATAATAATCCTCAAACGGCCTAATTTGAGATTTTCATTTATCCTACCCCATATCCCTACAACAGTACCCGTCAATTCCCGCTGTATCATTCTTAGCAGCTGGTCCTGGAAATCTTGCTCACCAAATAATGGTGCGTTCAAATTTTCAGTAGTCAGCCATCAAAACCTTAGACTTATCTAAGTTTACCTAAACCCGGGAAAGCCTATGATCTGAGCAAACCATCGAATGAACACTTTGTCAATCTAAGTGCCATACATCGACAAACAAAGACTCTGTAGGGGTATCGAGAACGCGTCGTCGTAGCTGCACCGCCGTAGTTCGTCTAGGTCCGCATTGCCTCCTGAGAGTGCTCATTACGATACTTATAAACAAGATCAAACTAGTCGATAAAGTTCCGGTTGTTGGTACCTGAATTTGCCCCTCTACGATCTATTTCGGGGTCCAGTACGGCATTCCAGTCGCGAGCTAAAACTAACCGAGGAGATGTCGTCAAAAACGTCTCAATCCGCCGAAACAAATGGTCACTGAGCGCGCTTTTTTAATATACTAAGTATTACAACTCATTGTGCAAACATCAGTGATCTGTCACATAGCGAACATCAGTTCTCTTTCACGTTGCGAACACTAGTATCCTGTCACATAGCGAACACCAGAGCCCTGTCATATAGCGAACACCAGTGCCCTGTCACATAGCGAACATTAGTCCATTGTCAAAATCGAAGACCAGTGCCCTGTGAAAAAGCGAACACCAATGCCCTGTCATATAGCGAACATCAGTACCCTGTCACATAGCGAACATTAGTTCCATGTCACATAGCAAACATCAGTGCTCTGTTCCATAGCGAACAAAAGTGCCCTGTCATATAGCGAACATCAGTGCCCGGTCACATAGCAAACATCAGTGATCTGTCATATAGCGAACATCAGTGCTTTTTGCATAGCGAACATCGGTGCCCTGTCAAATAGCGAACACTAGTGCCCTGTCAAATAGCGAACACTAGTGCCCTGTCAAATAGCGAACATCGGTGCCCTGTCAAATAGCGAACACTAGTGCCCTGTCAAATAGCGAACATCGGTGCCCTGTCAAATAGCGAACACTAGTGCCCTGTCAAATAGCGAACATCGGTGCCCTGTCAAATAGCGAACACTAGTGCCCTGTCAAATAGCGAACACTAGTGCCCTGTCAAATAGCGAACACTAGGTGCCCTGTCAAATAGCGAACATCGGTGCCCTGTCAAATAGCGAACACTAGTGCCCTGTCAAATAGCGAACATCGGTGCCCTGTCAAATAGCGAACACTAGTGCCCTGTCAAATAGCGAACATCGGTGCCCTGTCAAATAGCGAACACTAGTGCCCTGTCAAATAGCGAACACTAGTGCCCTGTCAAATAGCAAGCCCACGTTCAAATCCGGATTGTGTTATTTCTTACTTTCTTCAAGCTGTTTTTTTTTTCTTTTCACAGTAATTCATGTTTTGTTCGGCTTTTAGTTTTATTTCTTCCCGGTTAATTGGTAATTCTCGTACTAAATTGCATAATATATTTTTAATTTCTATTTCACTTTTTAATACTGCAATAACAGTGTCCTCAAATGGTTCAGTATTTTTTGGTATCAATCCTGATCACTTATCCGCACGTCCTAATTTTTTGCAGAGTTGGTAATCCAACCTAAAATCGTAAATTAATAAGATGGTATCACAGTTGCTCTAATCTATTCATTGTGGGCGTAAGAATTCTTTTGTCGAACCATAAATTGGTAATAGTGGCCTGTGGATTGTCTGTAACTGAAAACTTACGTGCATAAATTTGTGAAACTTTTTATTGCAAAATTGCTAACGCCTTCTTTTCTATCCGGCTGTAGTTTTTTTTCTGCTGTTAGTAGCGAATGCGAAACATATGCGACTGCTTTCATATATGACCGTCATCATATTTATAATAAAATTACTGCTCCTTTACCATAATCACTAACATCTGAGGCCACTACGATATCTGCTTTTGGGTCGGAGTGCGCTAATGATAAATCTGATGTTAGTAATTTTTATTTCTTTCTTTGAACGCCTTTTGAGACATATCATGCCAGTCTAGAATTTTTTATTCGGTCAGTCAGTTAAGTGCTATTCGTGATACACGCTTTGGGCGATCATGTCTCAAAAGAGACATGACTGAATGGGCAGAAGGTTATCCCGCAGTAGGTTGCCATTACTTTCTGCGGTTGCCAGTCAAGGCTATAGAACCCAATCTGTCCTGTTATTTGACTCATAGTTAGAGAGGGAAGAGATGTATTATATTATAAGGTAGTAATTGTTGGAGGGATCAGTTTATTACTTCATAACAATAGAAAACTGGTCCCCAACTTTATGCCCAGTAGAAGCCTTAGTCATGTTTCCAACTATTATATTCAGTTAGTCAGTTAAGTGCCATACGTGATACACGCTTTAGGGGATCATGTCTCGAAATAGACATGACTGACTAGGCAGAAGATTATCCCGCAGTATGTTTCCATTGCTTTCTGCGGTAGACTGGTTACCAGCTAAGGCTATAAAACCCAATCTGTCCTATTATTTAACCCTTAACTGGAGGGAAGAGACGGATTAATACGTTTCCCAAGGATATTTGCGCGGAAGTGAATGCGAGGAATTCAACTGGAATTCGAACTCGGTTCCCTGATTTGTCGTTCCGAATCGATATCCACTGCCCCAACTGTAGTAAAAAAAATGATGATGAGGGCCAGCTGTTTTTCTTTCTTTCTCTCTTTCTATGATGGCCTCAAAGAAATGGGTTTCAGTTGTTTTTTTTTCTTTCTCGGCCGTTACACGGGGCAGTTGTGAAATAGACACCAACTAAGCCGCTCGTGCTTCTTTGTCTGATTGACTGTCAATCCGCAACTTTGACACAAGCAATCAGATGAAAAACGCAGATCTTCCAGCGCTGGTAGCACTCCGCTTTTTATGCCATTCCCAGACGGCCAAAATTTGCATGTGTGCAAATATCGTCTCATTTTGGACGAGATAGGCACGCATAAATTGTGTCTTCAATAGCGGCCATGTTTCTTTTTTGTTATTTTCTTGCAGGCAAGACACGTTCGCGCTCGTTTCGAATTCCGTGGTAAGTCATGTCTTTCGTTACAATCCATAATCTAAACAATGCCAACACGCTGAAAATCTCAGTCACGATGACTTGTGTCCGTCAAGTCAGTTTTGCTCACAAGACTTAAGTGAACACGTTTTTTTTTCAGGCACTTTCCAAAAGTGCTGTAAACTAGGATTACCTTCTTCAGATCGATAAGATCAAGAAGACACCTTATTGACTATCATGAGATTCGAACCCGGGACTCATGGTCAAAAAGGGGAACATCCCAACCAATGCTGCCTAATTATTATCAGCTGTATTTAAAATTCAACAAGAAACAAAATTTCTCACAAACTTTTTGGTGATTACGACCGATAAAGAAAGTTTGGCAAAAACAACAAAAAAAAAAATCCTCTTTTTCCCAGCAGCGCTGGCACCCACTTTTTATGCCATTCCAAGACAGCCAAAATTTGCATGTGTGCAGATATTATCTCGTTTTGGACGAGATAGGTACGCATAAATTGTGTCTTCAATAGCGGCCATATTTCTTTTTTATTATTATCTTGCAGGCAAGTCACGTTCGCGTTCGTTTCGAATTCCGAGGTAAGTCATGTCTTTCGTTACAATTACACTGTAAAACTAAACAAAGAGACTGTTTCTGGAATTCCAACAATTGTTTCGGTTGCTGTTTTGATGTTGAATATTTGCCGTAGAAGTCAATATTTACTCCATATTTAAAGAATATCAGTTTTTTCTGTATGTTTTATACTACACACACAAAAGAAAAAATTAAACCCACATATTTCTAATTCTCGTCGCCACTGATACCTTGTGCGTCAAAGCAACAAGTATTATTTTCTACTTTTTATAATTTAATATGAGTTTCGATCCTCGTCAATATTTTGTTTTTGTTATAACACGGTTTCTATCTATTGATTTAAAATTTCATCTTGAAAATGAACAACTGTGTGTTTTTGAAAATCTTTATTCATAAAATCCACACTGATTAAAATGAACATTATGAAGTGTAAATGTTTTATATAACAAATGCAAATTGCATTTAGTTTTAATAACATTTCTGCTAATAGAAAGTTGGCAAGGTTCATCTGCTTTTTATTAATTAGCTTACTTCTGTTTAATTTATGTTATTTAAAAAAATTAGAATTGTTTTTGATGTCTTGGAAAGTTAAGTAAGGATATGAATATCCAAAAAGACTTATCATTTAAATACTTCATGTGCAGGGCTTTACATAATACTATAGAAAGGTTGTTGTCTTTTATTTCATCCCAAGTGAAATGGGACCACTATACTAGTGTGCAAGGGGTTACAGTAAAAAAACAAAAAACAAAAACAAAAAAAAACAGACAGGGAATAGGGGGTGTTGAAGAAAGGATAAAAGAAGGGTGGGTTTCAAAGGAATAGAAGATAGAAACTGACATTGGATTTAAACTTTTAAAAGTTGTAGCTCTCAGGGAAGCAAGTAAATGGAAAATATTTTCCACGGGTGGGAAGTGCAAGAAAAGGAACTGTCAGAGTAGAAGAGGCGGTTACATTTAACTGTTTCAATGCTGGAAGGGTGAGACCTAGATGCCAATCTAGTACCACACACAAATTTATGTGGTTGGGATATCAGGAAAAAGAGTTCACCAGATCAGCTGCCATGAAAATATTTGTAGAAAAGACAAAGAGAGGCCATGTCACTTCTATGAGAAAGTAACTGAAGTCAAGATAGATTACGTTGCAGATCCTTATTTTGATTTTAATTGAGAAGGTTGGCAATATTCATCTGATTTACATTAACTAGCTTATTTCAGTTTGAATTATGCAATTAAAAGAATTGTTTTGATGTCTTATAGAATTAAGTCTGAATATAAAGATATACAAAATCTTATCATTTAAATACTTTATTTATTTTGGATAAAACTTAGTCTTGTGAAATGTGTAAAATTATATCAGAAATTATTACTTTCACAGGCATTTAATGTAAAATCTTATTTTAATAAATGAAGTATACAAAAAAATTAATCTTGTAATATTTCATATGCTGGATAGAAACCATTTTAAAATCGTTATAAATGTGGATGCATTCATTCAATCCGTGTAAAGTGAAATTCTGATGAACTTTCACTGAAGTTCAGGATCCAAAGATTTTACTAAATTACAGTATTTTCATTAATTATAAGAAAATGGTTAATAAAATAATATAAACATGATATTGTTTGGTTCATTAAGTGAATTCTATGAATAAAATTGGCAAATACAGTGCAACACCAAAATTCTTACACTTGATATTAGATCAGCACTTGCCAACAAATGCTCCTTGTGTAATCTAGCTTACAGCCACATCACATTGAAATAATGGTTCAGTCACCAAAGTAAAGCCAGGTTAAGTCTGGTCACTTCTTAAATGGGTAATCGCTCGAGAATAACAGGTGCTGTAAGCTTGGATGTGTAGGTGGTGTAATGCATAATGTCTTGGAATTAGTAAATTAAGTATACAAAACAATTAATCTTGTAATATTTTGTATGCTGGATAGAAACTATTTTAAAATTGTTAGAAATGTGGATATGTTTATCAGATCAACACAAAGATTCTAATGAAGTTTCATTGAAGTTGAAGATCCAAAGATTTTACGAAATTACAGTTTATTCATTAGTTAATAAGGAAACGACTAATAAAATTTATAATGATAAATGATACAAAAATTTCCATTTTCTAAACTAATTTTGTAAAACTAGCACAATACAATCTTTCTAAGGTTCTTTTCTGGATGATGATACAACAATTTCCATTTGATAAATGTTTTCTTTTTTCAAAATTCATTTTTCTAAAATATTTCAGGCTGAGGTTTCTGTTTGTCAATGCGTGATGCATATCGTCAATATATTTATAATTATAATAAACTGAGGATAGAGTTAATGCTAGAATGCAAAATGTAAATGCATGCTCATTTTATACAAATGTTTAATTAGCCAATGGCATGGAAGTAATTTAATGAATATTGCCATTGAACAGGTGAAGAGGCTCATGTGGTTTCCGGCTTTCTCTTTTCCAATCTTTTCACTCCTTTTCCGTTTTTTTTTTTTTTTTCAATTGGAGTAGATAGACTAAACTATCGCCCGGTTCACACTCCACCAACGTCTATTGAACAGGTGAAGAGGCTCATCCCTTGTTTCCTGTTTAGGATTTGGTTTCCGGCTTTCTCTTTTCCAATCTTTTCACTCTTACGTAGCCCCCTGCACATCAGTGGCGTTACTGCCTTGCTCGGGGTGATATGATTAAAAAAAATAACAATAACGATCTTTGCTTTCTATAACTTGATTCGATCTGCCAACGAGCTTATAAATGCCTTGCTTGTAAAATTCTTTAGGTTTTGATGTGAAATATGAATCTAACTCATGTTCAATCTCCTCTCGTGATGTTAACCTAAGGCCATCTAAATGGTTTTGTAATTCTCGAAATAAGTGATAATCCGAGGGAGCTAGGTCAGGAGAATATGCAGTATGAGACAAGATGGCACTTCTCGTCTTATGTGACAAGCCTACCCAAAAATGGTGTCTGAATGTGTTGTGAAAGCAAAGATTCGCAACAAGAAACACGTTGTCGCCGGTTCTCTGGGGACAGTTCGTGCGGGACCCATTTTCCGAATACTGAAATCTCCCCCATTCTTTTGACGCAGTTGCGTGGGATGACATTAAATTGGTGTGCAAGTTCTCTTGAGGCTACCGTAGGGCTTTGAGTAACAGCGGCATTCAACACATCTGAATAAAGTGTTTTGGACGACCTCCTCTAGCCTCATCATTCAAGCTGAAATTTCCTTTCCGAAAACGGGACAACCATCACCTACAATTTCTTTCTTTCACTGCATCAATTCCATAAGCATCCTGAATAGATCGTGCTGCTGCATTTGCATTGGAACCTCTGTGAAACTCGTAGAGTAGAGCATGCCTAATGTGTTCTTTAGATGGAAAGAACGTGGGTGAGAATATTGCAGAAAAATTTGAATGGTTGGAGGGTGGAAAATAGTTCTTCTCCAACAAGGTTTCGGAGACGCTTTTTAACTCTGTCAAAACTGGAAAATGAGGACTGGCCCGCTTTCCTCTCAAATATAGCAACAGTATTCTGTATTCAGTTGGATCTGTCTATTGTAAATGTAGAGGATACCATGAGGTGTCAGGTTCTTACTGGATCGGTACGGAGAGTCGATCATTTTAACTGTCTTTAGCTAAGGATCGGATATAATAGTTTCACTTGAGGCTGGGTGTGAGTTTAAGGCCTATTATTTTCTACAAACACATTGCCTCATCGGTAATTCGGGGTCGGATCGGCACTCCTGAAGAAGGCCAGAAATGACGTGATAATAACTACAAAAATAAGGACATTAGTCCGAATGTAAGAAATGATAAGTCCTCATCCCAGAAATTCAGTAGTTCTTAGCATGACGATAAACTACATCTCTCTCTCTCTCTCTCTCTCTGTTCGTTTTTTCTTTTTATTTCTCTCTCCCACTTTCTCTCCCTGATTTTGTCTTTTTCTTTGTTCTCTCTCTCTCTCTCTCTCTCTCTCTCTCTCTCTCTCTCTCTCTCTCTCTCTCATATTGTTGTGATTTACAGATGTCAAAACCGGCGATTTCAAAGATTTACAAATAAAAATAAACAAAAGAACGAATTGCAATAAAAGCAAATAAACTAATATGAAAACAAAAACAGCAGCAGACTGCAACTTAGCACGATGGCCGAGTGGTTAAGGCGTTGGACTTAAGTTCCAATGGACATATGTCCGCGTGGGTTCGAACCCCACTCGTGCTAAATATCTTTTTTTACAACTAAAAAGATTAAAACAATTGCTTTAGAGATTTTGAGGAGAGAGAAACCTCCTCTTCATTGCCGCTATTCCTAGGTTCACTCTAACCCGAGGTGGCATCACCTTTTAGGGCTACCAGATATGGGCAAATAGCTAACCCTCAAACTGGGGTCAAAGTAAAAGGAAAGATTTTTTTAAATTATGGTTAGAATATATTTTCATAGTAAAAAAAAAATTACGAATGCACCCGAGAATATTAAATTTCCGCATTAAATGACCCATAAGATTTTGATATACCGCTAAACAAACAGCGCAAAATCAGACAGAAATTAATTTCATTTCACTGATTAAAAAAGATAAGAACAACGACACAAATACATTTTTTTTAAAGTCATTTCACTCCAAGCAAGGCATTTTACTGCCACTGTTATGCAGGGGGTTACATAGGGGAAGGTCATGAGAAAGAGGGGTTAGTTATAGAAAATGTCAGGAGGAGGGTATTAGATGGATGAGAATATTGGTGTAATGCGGGTGGAGTGGATGGAAAAAAAGAGCTTTAGAGACAGGATGCGAGTTAGTGAGATAGGAGATGTCGATTGACCTTACATTTAAATTCCTGGAGATTGTAGCTGTTGGGGAAGCAATTATGGAAGGGAATTCCACAGGCGGGAAGTGCGAGAAAAGAAACTGGAGAGTAGAAATTGCGGTTACATTTTATTGGTTTCACGAGTTGCTAATCTAGTAGCTCGTGTTAATTCATACCTAGCGGACACCAGTGAGCTAAGTTCATTGGAGCAGAAGCATTTAAAGTATTTGTAGAAGAGACACAGGGAAGTCATGTCATGTGAGAGAGCGGAACCTATTAAATAACGTTTAGAGTAAGGAATGAATATATAAAAAGTAATTTTATTAAACAGCTATGTATTTAAGATGCGCGTTAGTGGGGCAGTGGATATCGACTCGGAACGTGCGATATGCCGTAATATTGTTTTAAGCTTTTTATTTGCGGAAAAAAGGAGCAAAACGGATTTAGCACGAGTGGGGTTTGAACCCACGCGGACATACGTCCATTGGAACTTAAGTCCAACGCCTTAACCACTCGGCCATCGTGCTAAGTCGACAGCTAAATATGTTTTCAACATGAGTTGAATTTCTTGCATTCACTTACGCACAAATACCCTTGGGAAAGGTATTATTCTGTTTCTTTCCTCCAGTTATGGACTCTCCCGTCGATTTCGACGTATGAGTGCCTGACACAGTTAGACTGCCACACAAAGAATTGCTTTGAGTGGTGAAGGCTTGTTTAGCACCATCCACACTTTTTGGAACTGCTGATAACAAACAATCGGTGCAGAAGTTCGCTACGGATCGCATGAACAGCAGACCTTAGATATTTAACCCATAACTAGAGGGAAGGAAGGGATTAATACCTTTCCCAAGGGTACCAGTGCGTAAGTGAATGTAAGTGAATTGGAACTCGGTTCACCTATCTCATTTTCCGAGCCGACATCCACTGCACCACAACACACATCCGTCACTAAACGCTTACAGCACCTGGTATTCCAAAGCGGTCACCCATCTAAGTACTGATCAGGCTCAACGTTGTTTAACTTCGGTGATCGAGCGAGAACCGGTGATTCAAAGTGATATGAACGTAACCTCCAGTTATGGGTTAAATAATAAGTTCGGTTCTATAGCCTTGGTTAGCAACCAATCTACCGCAGAAAGCAATGACAACCTACTGCTGGATAATCTTCTGCCCAGTCAGTCATCACTTTTTCGAGACATGATCGCCCAAAGCGTGTATCACGTATGGCACTTAACTGACTGACTGACGTATTAACATGATTTCTTTATGAAGTTAGAGAAAGCACTCCCCATTACCTTGTGAGCGCTGGCACCAAGTCTGTCATGTCTTAGGGAGCGGATAGGTGGCTTCACATCTTTCTCAAAGAGGTGAGAAATGAAGGCACCAGCGTAGGGGCTGAATTCTTTTACACGGTTCTCCAGGCTCGTTTTACAAGCTGATTACCGTTACTCTACCCGCATATCTACATCCTCGCCTTCCCCCTCCCTCACTCTCTCTCTTTCTCTCTCTTTCTCTCTTTTTTTTTCTCTCTCTCTCTATTATATATAAATCAGTGTTGATGTCACGCTGAAGGTCGGTTGTCGACCGTTTGTAATCCATTTTCAACTCTCTCTCTCTCTCTCTTTCTGACTCTCCTTCACACTCACTCTTTCTTTCTCTTTGTTTTTCACGTTCTTTTTTCCTCTCCTTCTCTCTTACTTTATCTTTCTTTCTTTTTTTGTTTCTGTCTCTCTTTGTCTCTCTCTCTCTCTTTGTTTTTTTCTCTTTCTTTCTCTTTGTTTTTCACGTTGTTTTTTACTCTCCATCTCTTACTTTATCTTTCTATCTTTTTTCTTTGTTTCTGTCTCTCTTTGTCTCTCTCTTCTCTCCCTCCACCTCTCTCTCTTTCCTTCCCTCTCTGTCTCCCTCCCTCTCTCTCTCTCTCTCTCTCTCTCTCTTCCTCTCTCAGTTACAGATGTCAAAACCGGCGATTTCAGTGATTTACAAATAACGATAAAGAAAACGGATTGCAATAAAAATATATACACTACTATGAAAAAGCTTAGTCCGTTCCTGGCTTAGCACGATGGCCGAGTGGTTAAGGCGTTGGACTTAAGTTCCAATGGACGTATGTCCGCGTGGGTTCGAACCCCACTCGTGCTAAACTTTTTAGGCTTCTTTTTTTTTCGGCAAATAAAAAGCTTAAAGCAATATTACGGCACATCATAATTATGTCCTATTTGTTATCATTATTATTTTAACCTACCAGGTGTTACTTTACAGTTTAAAGTCTGACGTTTCCTTTTCATTCTGTATATAAAAGGAGAAAGGTTCTCCAATCGCCCGTTTCACACTCCATCTCTCTCTTTTGAACAGGACAAGAAGTTTATCCCTTGTTCAATGTTTAGGATTAGGTTTCCGGTCTCTTCAAAATTCTACTTCAACTCTAACCTCTCTACCTGATATCTGAAATTTTATTTACTAATTATTGGTTCCACCTGAATCAGATTCGATACGTTCTGCTATCTCCCGGCTCACACTTCTCTACCGTGTTTTGAACAGGAGTAGAAATTATCCATTGATTCCTGTTTAGGATTGGGTTTTCCGGTCCCTTCTAAAGTTTTTTTCGTTTTCTTTCTCTCCCAGTATCTCCTTGCGCCTTGGCGAATTTATCACTTTGCTTGGAGATAATTGATAAAAAAAATATTGTTTGTAACCATTTTGCTTAAATTCTGTACTTAAAATATTGTTTGTAGCCAATTTGCTTAAATTCCTTACTTAAAAAATTGTTTGTAGCCATTTTGCTTAAATTCTGTACTTAAAATATTGTTTGTAACCATTTTGCTTAAATTCCGTACTTAAAATGTTGCTTTAACCATTTTGCTAAAATTCCTTGTTTAAGATATTGTTAGTAACCATTTTGCTTAAATTCCATACTTAAAATATTGTTTTAAGCCATTTTGTTTAAATTTCGTCTTTAAAATATTGTTTGCAACTATTTTGCTTAAATTCCGAACTTAAAATATTGTTTGCAACCATTTTGCTTAAATTCCGTACTTAAAATATTGTTTTTAGCCATTTTGTTTAAATTTCGTCCTTAAAATATTGTTTGTAACCATTTTGCTTAAATTCCGTACTTTCTTTATTCCAGATGAAAACTTGGAATTTTTCAAAAAATATTCGAAAGATTTATTCACGTTCAAAAATGACAGTTTGAAAATGATTGATAAAGTCTATAAGCACCATGAAGATGCACCATCCGGCGGGATTCAAACCTGCATCACTAACGGGAAGCCGTCAATTGATCTGACATGTCTAAAACCGCTCGACCGCAAAGGACCTGCAGTCGGACGAGGCGGAGGACGCATTTTTTCCAAACAAGTTCCTCGGTTATTCAGGCTAGAAGATATTAATAAATATACTGTTTAATTATAAACTTTTTAATTAGAATAATATATACACTTTTAAAATTCCTTATGATGTTGTAGAGAGCTTTGAAGCAATAAAAATATGATAATAGTGATAATTTTACTACAAATGTATTATTTACATTATTCGAACTGCTGTCTTTATCATTTTTGCTATATTCACGACGTTTCGGCTGTTGTACGCCCCGACCTTAGTCCAGGTAGATTATTCTCGTTCCATAAGTTACACCACTTCCGGATCTTTTATTTATCTCCATTTAACTCAACTCTATAAGTTTGTCTGTTTTTTATTTATGTTCACCACTGCTGTTAACAGATATTGAACTCACAACTCTTTGGGTCAAGCTACTGGGTCCAACCAAAGATGAGAACAACAGTCTGAATAATGTAAATACGTCCTCTCAGAAATATCGATAAATATGTATTGTTGAGAATTTTTTAATATAAAATGTATTGCTGTTATTTTTACTATGAAAATCTATTTTTTATACTTTCATAGAGTTTTGTTCTTATTTAGGGCTTCTGTATTTGACTACAATTGGATGGTGCTACCATCCCTGGTTAATGTAGACCTCCAAACAACAACAGTTAAGAGATGGTTCCATGATTCTCAGTTTTCCTGTTAAGGACGATCTTCAAAAAATGGAAATTCAACGTCAATCGTCATCTTCCGTTTTCTTAAAACCAATTCTTTTATTATCCTCAATGTTATCTTCTTAGATATTTAACTCTCGGTAACCACTTTGCGTCTTAGCGGCTTTATCACCTTGCTTGGTGTGACATGATTAAAAAGAAAATTCAACTATGCTTATTTTCTGCGTAAAGCCGATCATCGGTTAAACGCTGATAAAATAAAGGGTCGCATCTGCAACGAGAAAACTACGTAAGAAATACTTCAACAAAATAGAAAATTTTTGAATCGTCAAATAATTTCCTGGTGTAGAGTAGATAGCACCCATTTAGCACTCTAACCGATGGACAGGCTCAGCGTAAAATGTGACACTGAAATCCGAAGATGCATTCTAAAAGTTAAATAGAGTTTCTAAGTAATAGAAAAATAAAAAAAAAAACTATTATGTGATATATGTCCTTCTGCATGGCAATGAAAACTGGACAATCTCCTTAAAATTTTTCTGGAATATTTTTTTTTTATCTATATCTAAATCCACAAAACATTGTGGATTTATTTAAGATAAAATGGATTATGGTGTAATGGATATCGTCTCGGAATGCGAAATCGGAGAGCCGATTTCGAATTGCAGTCAAATTCGTTTCATTCACTTACGCACCAATATCCTTAGAAAAGGTATTAATTCATCTCTTCTCCCTCCAGTTATTGATCGAATAGCAGGATAGATTGAGTTCTATAGCCTTCTTTGTCAACCAGTCTACCACAGAAAGAAATGGCAGCCTACAGCGGGAAAATCTGCCTCGTTAGTCAATTCTCGAAAGTGATGCGATCGCCCAACGCGTACATCACGTATAGCACTTAAATGTTTGACATGGATAAAAAGAATTGAATATCAGGACATATTAGATTCTATAGCCTTGGTTGGCAACCGGCCTACTGCAGAAAATAATGGCTGCGAAAAGTTCTTCTGCCTTGTATCATGTGTGTATTATGTATAGCAATTAACTGGCTGCCTGAAGCTCAACAGTGTCGAGAAACAGAAAAACTTCGTTAGAAATAAAGAAAAGTGTACTGAACTTAGCTCACTGTTGCCCTCTATTACTCGAGCTACTAGACTAGCAACTAGGTCCCTTCCTTTTACAGTGAAATCGATAACATGTAACCGCAATTTCTACTCTAACAGCTTCTTTTCTCGCACTTCCCGCTTGTGGAATTCTCTTCCGTATACTTGCTTTTCTGACAGCTACAATCTCCAAGAATTTAAATATAAGGTCAATAGTCCTCCTAACTCACTGACTCTAATCCTTTCTCTCAAGCTCTTTTCTCCGTCCACTCCACCCCCAACACACCAGTATTCTCGTCCTTCTATTACCCTCTTCTTTCTCATCACTTTCACCCTATGTAACCCCCTGCGCAACAGTGGCAGTAAAACTGCCTTGCTCTGGTGAAATGATTAAAAAAAATGAAATTGTTACGGGATATTTGTCCTCCTATATGGCTGTGAACACCATGAAATGTGAAGAAGATACTTGAAGCAACAGAAACGTGGCTCTACAGAAGGATGCTGAGGACACCATGGACCGAACATGTGAGCAGCGACGAAAGATTTAGAGAAAATGGAAACAAAAAGGTAACTCATACTTAACACCAGGAAGAGGCAATTGAAGTTTTTGCAATACATAATGAGGAAGGAGGGCTTGGAGAATTTGATACTTACATGGCAGATGGTAGGCAAAAGAAGCAAGTAAACAATGCATAACATACTTAGTGAGCATGAGTAAATGGGTGAAGGAACAGGGCTTCCGAGAAATAAAGACAGAATTTATTAGGAGCAACAAAGGACGGGAAGTTGTGGAGAGCCTCCATCCAGAGAGGACACGGCACATATAAGGGAGAGAGAGAGATATGTGTTGTTTACTCTTATTCTTCTGTTGTTAACATTTATTGGCATCTTGGCAACCCCAAAAGTGAGTATTTATAGAACGCATTAAAATATGTTTACTATGTCGTCTGCTGCTGCCATTTTGTTGTGGTTATTTAAAGCTATCGAAAACTGAAGAACCTAAATCTTATACCTGTCAATTAGATTCTATATAACGACAGACGAGACTTGAGATTTCTCTTTGGGGTTAAACTATTTTGTTATTCATATTTGGTTTTGTTTGTTCCTTTGAAATGACATCTTATCTAAAATTACTGAGTTCTTAGTCACGTTAATGTCTATCTTTTCCGATGCCAGATACAGACCCCGAAATTCCCTGGGCACCAGTTTATGTACGCTTGAACGAACGCGTAAAACATGAGTTACTGATTACTTTTAAGCAGAAAGTCGACTGGGTTTATCAGCCTACCTTATGTGGCATGTGGCAATGTGACCTACTTCATGTGTCCAAATGTGCTTGGACAATGCTTGTTAATTTAACCTACCCCATCTGGTAACATGGCTAACTTAATACGATAACGTGTCTTGATGTAGCCTACTTTATATAACAATGTTTGACAACGTGTTTTACCTACATGACAAGATTTGATAATTTCACCTACTACGTGGGACAATAAGGCTAACTTTATGCGACAATGTGTAATAATGGAACCTACCTTATAAGGATGTGCGTTGTGGTGCAGTGGATATCGGCTCGGAACAAGAAATCGGGGAACCGAGTTCGAATTCTAGTTGAATCCATTGTATTCACTTACGCACAAATCCCCTTGGGAAAGGTATTAATCCGTCTCTTCCCTCCAGGACAGATTGGGTTCTATAGCCTTGGCTGGCAACCAATCTATCGCAGAAAGCAATGGCAACCTACTGCGGGATAATCTTCTGTCCAATCAGTCATGTCTCTTTAGAGACATGATCGCCCAAGCGTTTTTCACTGATGGCACTTAACTGACTGACCTTATAAGACAATGTGATCTATTTATATAGCAAAGTGTGACCATCTGGCTAAATGTATGTGACAATGTGGCCTACCTATATGACAATGTTTGATCATCTGGTCGACCTAATGTGACAAAGAATGTGCGATGTAATGCAATTGATAAATACTCTTCCCAAGGCACGTAACTGAATGTAATCGATTCAAATGGAATTCGAAGCCGGTTCTCCGATTCTTCAATCCAAACCGCTAATTATTTAATTAAAACAATTTCGCTTTGAATATAACGAATTCAACTGGAAGCCGATATTAAGTTAAATTATTTGCATTCACTTATGCGCAAATACCCTTAGGAAAGGTATTAATCCGTCTTTTCCTTCCAGATATGGGTTAAATAATAGGACAGATTGGGTTCTATAGCCTTGGCTGGCAACCAGTCTACCGCAGAAAGTAATGGCAACCTGCGTGATAATGTTCTGCCCAGTCAGTTATGTCTCTTTCGTGACATGATCGCCCAAAGCGTGTATCACGTATGGCAATTAACTGACTGACTGATCATTTTAAGAATGAAACAATTGATCAGTGCAAAGGACCACAAGAAAACAGATTTGACCCATGCAATGCCGGGTATCATTGCTAGCATCAGATAAGAACTCATCTTGTTCTTCCATTAGTTAATTAGCATGTGCATCACGCCTTGTATTAATTAGTTTGCCAATTCCGTGCCAAAAAATTCTTAGTATAGCAGCAGCGGAAAAAGTAAATCCCTAACTCATTTGTTTACTGGTTAAGATAACTATGGAGTCCAATGAAGATGTAAATATGTATTGTCAGAAATAAAGGTATAAAAACAAATCTTGTGTTGAGTACCTACTTGTCTCACATCCTGCCACTACTTCTGATAAATAATAGACCATTCGCTTTTGACTGTGAGAACGGGCGGAAGAAAAGAATATATCAGAGACGTTGTTTACTTTTTATAAGAGCGACAGAAAGAAAGAAAGAAAGAAAGAAAGAAAGAAAGAAAGAAAGAAAGAAAAGAGAAGGGTTGAAGTTACCGTACGTTTAACGTCTGCTTCAATCAAATGGAAAAAAAAACCTTGCCAATTTTTCATTTGGTACCATCTTCATCAATGTTGTTCTTCTTTTTCAATCTTTTTTCTTTTCTTCAATTTTCTTCTTCTTTCCTTTCTTCTTCTTCTTCTTCTTCTTCTTCTTCTTCTTCTTCTTCTTCTTCTTCTTCTTCTTAATCTTCTTCAATTTTCTTCTTCTTTCTCTTCTTCAGTCTTTCTTCTTCTTCTTTAATCTTCTTCAATTTTCTTCTTCTTTCCTTTCTTCAGTCTTTCTTCTTCTTCTTCTTCTTCTTTAATCTTCTTCAATTTTCTTCTTCTTTCCTTTCTTCAGTCTTTCTTCTTCTTCTTCTTCTTTAATCTTCTTCAATTTTCTTCTTCTTTCTCTTCTTCAGTCTTTCTTCTTCTTCTTCTTCTTCTTCTTCTTTAATCTTCTTCAATTTTCTTCTTCTTTCTCTTCTTCAGTCTTTCTTCTTCTTTAATCTTCTTCAATTTTCTTCTTTCCTTTCTTCAGTCCTTCTTCTTCTTTAATCTTCTTCAGTCTTTCTTCTTCTTCTTCTTCTTCTTCTTCTTCTTCTTTAATCTTCTTCAATTTTCTTCTTCTAATAATACTACTGCTATTACTACTACTATATTCCGTGTGCCTTCCGGACGTAGGTAATCATGACACACGCTCTTTAGGTAAGTTACTCTTCGTCTTTCCCTGTACCTCTTTCCTACAGTGTCTCAAATTCTTCAAGACATGTTTCCCCATTATCTGTCCTGAAACTTTTAAATATTTCTAATACTAAATATAAGCGCCTTTTTTTGTTTCCATTTTCCTTAAGATTTCCTCGTTGATCACAAGGTACCTTTTGTAAGCTAAGCAAAGTATTAAGAAACAGGAACATCTCGTTAGAAACAAAGAAAAGTGTGCTGAACTGTTATGTAATATTAGTCTTCTCATATATCAATGAATACTGGACATTTTCCTCACAGATGATGACACTATGGTTCTACAGAACGATGCTGAAAATGCCATTAGCCAAACATATGAGCAATGAAGAAATTGAAACAAAAAAGACACTTTTATTTTGAATCAGAAAGAAAATATCCTGGAACAAGAAATGAGGGTTTGATGAATTTGATATCCACATGACATGTTGAAGGATAAAATGAGCAAAAGTAAACTGCGTGAAACCTACACAACAAGCGTGTGTAAATGGTTGGCAAATCATAAACTTTAATTTATACTCAGTTCATCCCAAGCAAGGCAATAATGCCACTAAGACGCAAGGGGGCTGCTGAGAATGAAAAAGAGTACGAAGACTTTAGAAACAACTAGAAACTCGACCCTAAACAGAAATCAAAAGAAAAAAAAAATTTGCTATTAAAAAAAATGGACGTTAAGTGAAACGGGCAATAGACGAACCTATAAAGTAAAAAGATATATATATATATATATATATATATATATATATATATATATATATATATATTGCTTACGTTTATACAGGATAAGAAAGTGTGGAGATCCATGGTTACCCTTATTTTGAAGAGACACGTAAAAAGAAGGCGAACGGACATATTTCTTTCTTCCAGCCATGACTTGTTTTCCACAGTATTTGCCTGAGACATCAAGACGTGCCTCTGAGTCTATTCTTGTAGGGAAAGTTCTA
Source organism: Ascarosepion bandense (assembly GCA_037127315.1). Lineage (NCBI taxonomy): Eukaryota > Metazoa > Mollusca > Cephalopoda > Sepiida > Sepiidae > Ascarosepion > Ascarosepion bandense. Next base: position 857,927 of record JBBBDQ010001359.1, on the reverse strand, counting down.
TCTACAAGAAAAAAAATATCTGCATTAAGCAGGTGTTTATTCTTATCCTTTATGGCTTTCGGTTACGAATATGAATTGCCCTGCTTAACCAGAAAAACAAAAAAAAATGTTGCTGAAGTTTTATGCGGATTTAGGTATTGCCCGATCTTTAGTGAGACCCATTCGATTCTGCTGGTAGCAAAAAAAAAAAAAATGCCAAGAATATTTATTTATTTTTAAAAATGTTTTGCTTTTTTACAATAGATCTTGTATTTCAATTAATATCAGAAAGAAAGCGATAAACCCCCAACCCTTAATGAATATGACGCGTCCCTCTTGTTTTTACCCTCTTCTCACGACCCACTCTGATGTAAAGTCACCCACACTATTACCTCCACCAATGCGCACACCCACACTAACTAATGAAGAGCAGAGAGTAAAGAATAACCTCTTAAAGTTGCTACTACCTCTGCTGCAGCTGACGATGTTTAAATTGTACAAAAAAGATTTGCTACTGAAAAAATCAGAACGTTAAAAAAGACCTTAGCAAAAAGTTCGGCCTTGGAATATTCTTTTCAGAAAGACAAGGAATTACATTTTTTCTCAGCTTTTCTCTACTGGTTACGTTCAGAATCCCGGAAAAAAACCCAGTAAAAGTTGGGAAAAGAAAAACGTGAGATAAGAAACCTCAACAAGTCGAGATAAGCTGTAAGTATTTAAATCGTTTTCATTACATCATGCAATTTGATTTCTGATAGAATTATTTATTGCATTATTCATTTTAAAGCAAGACGGGCAACATATCTATTGATATACTTACTACTGAGTATTTAACATTGAGACATAAGAAAAAATAATATGCAAAATCCCTGAACGTGATAAAAGGAAAATATTATATATATATATAGTAGCAAAATAACTCGTTTAAAACTGGAAAAAAAATGTAATGTATATATATATATATATATATATATATATATATATATAGTCATTAGCAGCCAGTCCTGATTCGCAATATAGGTAGCAAGCAAGTGGTGTGTGTTCAGTTACTTAACATATCATTAGCTCTGCATTTATTTGTGTTGTTTGTGTATTGAGCACTTTTTATCTACCCTCTGCTGGTCCAACCAGCAACTATTTTACTGACACACACACACACACACACACACACATCTATATATATATATATATATATATATATATATATATATATTTTTCACTGCTAATTATCGTAGAAATGAAAGTAATAAGGTACTGTTAAAGAGCAAACACGCGTTAAGAGCTTTCATAACAATAAAGTTTAATAATTGTTAGTAAAGCGGATGCATCCTCACTATTGTTTCTCTGTCCATTACCGTGACAGGAGGTATATATATGTGTGTGTGTGTGTGTGTGTGTGTGTGTGTGTGTGTGTGTGTGTGTGTGTGTATGTGAGTTTGTGATCCTGGGTTTCAAGCTCTTGTGATCGTCAGACAAACTGATTAATTTTTTTAAAAATTGGCTATATGTAGGGCTGCGTATATTGGTGTATTTTTGTGAAAGTGAGATGAAATTGAGAGGAAAAATTTTCGTCGTTACAAACGCAGACATATACACACTTGTACACCCATTGACGTACGCAGACACACACACACACACTTATCTATATGAATATGTCAGCTCTATCACTGATATTGAGCGTTTTCAAATATGTACAGCGCATATATAATATATAAATAATATAATATAACAAATTGAATATATATATATTTATTTATTATTATAGATAGGATTGTCTTTTTTTTTTAAATCGGCCAAAATATTAAGATTGGGTGGGATCATAAAAATATAGCGAATGCTTCACCGACCTACAATAGTGTCCCGGAGATCGTTACTACTGAGTAGAGAGTTCGATCCACACTGGGTGAAAAATATATACATCGAAACGAAGCAAGGCTTTACTTAGGACTAAACTGCATCCTGCAACAAGGCCTCTGATTGGGAGGTTGTGAGGAGCATGGAACCACTCTTAATTGCAGTTGTTCCTCGGTCCACCCTGACTCGGAGTGGTAGCACCTGTTAGGTTCCCACCTATGGGAAAATAGTTAACCCCCAAACTGGGGTCAAAACACTATGAAAGTATAAAAATACACTTTTATAGAAAAGTATACATTTTTGAAGGAAAAATATTACCATAACACATTCTTGAAGAAATTATTCTCAGCAAAACATTTTTGAACACAAAACTAGACGACATTTTCAGTTTTCTAAAATAAAAAAGAATAAAAATAAAAAAATTTCATTAAAATCTGACTAAATCAACCTTCTCACTATAACCGAACATTAAAAAAACAAATACCTTAAAACCGCACCTTTTTGGCATTAAATAACCCACAGAGGTTTTGATATGACGTTAAACAAAACTCAAACTTATATATATATATATATATATATATATATATATATATATATATATAAGGGTGATTCAATGGATAAGGTGAATTTTTCGGTATAAGGACTTCTAATACAGATAGAAGCTTACTTTTTTTTTCAACGTAATCTCGCTGCAGTGTCACACACATTTCTCATCTGTGCACAAGCTTCTGTATTCCCTCAGCATAAAAATTTTGGACTGATGTCTGAGCCAATCGCTCACAGCACTTTTGACTTCATCGTAACTTTCAAACTTCGAGCTTTTCATGAACTCTTTCAAGGGACCAAACAGGTGAAAGTCTGAAGGGGCAAGGTCTGGGCTGTAAAGGGGATGAGGGAGAAGTTCCCAGCCTAACTCGTGATGGCCTGCACCGTTTAGGCTGCTGTGTGAGGCCTTGCAGCTGACCTTCGAGTAGGCAAGGTTATCATGGACAATTTTGTGTGCTGTCCGAACAGATAGGCTCAAAGTCCTTGCAATGTCATCCACTATCACCCTTCTGTCAGACTGAATGAGATCATTGACTAATTCGATCACTTCAGGAGACCTCACTTCTGTAGGCCTCCCAACACTGCTCTGTTTTTCTTTAAACAATTTAGCCCTCTTGTAGACATATTTTTGGCTGAAACATGTGGCACCATACACAGTTGACATTCTCCTATAAATTTCAACTGGTGTACACCCTTCAGCAATCAAAAACTTGATAACTGATCCCTGTTAAATCCTGGAGCATGCTTCTTGGTCGGCCATCTTTGTTAATCTCCAAAACTCTCAAAGTTTTTTACAAACTGCAAAAAAAATTAAATCCCTTTGAAAAAGAAGTAAAGGAAAAATTAAAAAAAAAAAAGTAAGATTCTATCTGTATTAGAAGATCTTATTCCGAAAGATTCAACTTATTTATTAAATGGCCCTCGTATATATATATATATATATATATATATATATATATATATATATATATATATGATGCGTTCGATGAACTGTTGTCTAAACATTGCCAGAATGAAAATAACATTGAGATCTCATTTTAACATTAACAAACACATTTACCAAAATTACGCAAAAATACCTAGAAATACTAAACAGCAAATTTATTCAATAAAATTGCCATTGACGTCAACCGCGGACTCCAGATGACTTCGAAATCTCTTGCAACTCTCCGGGACGCTCTCCTTCTTTAAGTTAGTAAATGCTGTCATAATCCTTGTCTTTATTTCATCTTTGCTATTACAAAACTTTAGTTAGTCTCTCGCTCAACGTCGCCCCACACAATAATCAAGGTGGGTTCAATCTGTGGAGTTACGTAACTAGATGTTGTCTAATAACCATGACTGGGTTCGTCTGCTTGTGTGGCAGGGTGCAGAGACATAAGATCTTCCAGCAGCTACCCTTTTGGCCCAGAGCAGCACTACATCATCAAGGCATTTTGATGTAGGCCTCTGAGGCCCACCTCATCAACAAATTCGTAAGTTCTGTTATTATCAGAACAATCAGAGCAATTTTTTTCAAGCGGCTGTACCTTCGTAATCATCAATTGACTCATCCAACTCTTCCCGAATCTTCTGCTTTGTCTTCAAATTGACACCCAAACATTCTGAAGTGTTCATATTGGATCTTCCGGTGCGAATGCCAAGCAGTACAGCAACCGTTTCTACATTTCTGGCGGAGTGAATTGCGTCATGGTGGTCTTTTTCTTAAGGTCTGTGCCCAACTGATCCTACTATACTGCGCAGTCGGCAATATCCAAAGCAAACAACGTGTATGCGTGAAATTAAAAATCTAAAATGGTAATAATTTGCCCATCGTACCTTGCTATACATAATATATACAAATGTTTTGAGGTGTAATGGTTAACAAGCTAATCTCGAAAGTAGTTTCGAATATATATATATATATATATATATATATATATATATATATATATATGATGTGCGTTCTGGTTCAGTGGATATCGGTTCGAAAACGAGAAATCGTGGAGTCGAGTTCGAATTTCAGTTGAGTTCCTTGCATTCATTTACGCACAAATACCCTTGAGAAAGATATTATTCCGTCTCTTCCCTCCAGTTATGGTTTAAATAACAGGACAGATTGGGTTCTATAGCCTTGGTTGGTAACCAGTCTACCGCAGAAAGTAATGGCAATCTACTGCTAGATAATCTTCAGCCCAGTCAGTCATGTATCACGTATCGCACTTAACTGACTGACTGATATATATATATATATATATATATATATATATATATATATATATATATATCCGTGTGAATACAGAACGAAGAAAGAATTCTTACAACGTTCAAAACATTAATTTAATGCACTACTTGTTCCCTTATCACTAACCCCCCACGCCAACATCACATGCACAAATGACTAAGTATAAGAATAGAAATTTTAAATTAAAAATTTAATAGAAAAAACGGTTTCCAAACTGTGATCTAATTAATAATTAAAAATTTAAAATTTAATAGCAAAAATATATTTCCTAAATACAAAGTTAAGATCAAATATACAAATTTACATTAATTATAAAGACTCTGCTTAAATACAAAAAATATTCGGCTCCACCCACTACCGGCTCTTCTAAGAAATCCAAAGGATATAGTCTAGTCACAAGATAATAAAAAATTACATTCTAACTGCTAAGGGTAAATCTATCTAGAAATCAAAGACTCTCATTAATCAACCACTTTAACAACAATCTCTCCAAAATTCCAACGGTCAGAAACTTATTCCCCTCTCACTAACCCCTACCAACACCTCAAACACAACTGACCAAATATAAGAAAAGAGGCTTTTCATTCCTTTACATACCGCCTGATGAAACATTGATGTTTCAATGTCGAAACAAATGTACCTTTGTCGTGGATATATATAGAAAAATTATGCATATGTTCTAAAATATAATATATATATATATATATATATAGATAGATAGATAGATAGATAGATAGATAGATAGATACGAACTAAATTTAAAAGTGAGCCAAAGCCGACCGCGGTTTCACTCGCCGGACTCCTTGTCCTGACGATCCGGCGAGTGAAACCGCGGTCGGCTTTGGCTCACTTTTAAATTTAGTTCGTATCTTTGCTCTACTTTCGTACTTTCGTATTGAGCTCTTTACTGTTAAGGTTTTCGTCTTGGGTTTTTTTATCTTTCGAACACAGCTTTTGCTTTGTTTCTTTTTTTTATTACCCTCTTCCCATTTGGTATTACCTTTTGGGATTGACGACTAAATTTACCGTTTTGTTAACTGTAGGACTTAATGATTTTAGTCATTATTAGTGATACTGTTTTCTTGGTACGTTTTACAATAATAATAATTATAGATAGATAGATAGATAGATAGATAGATAGATAGATAGATAGATCGATCGATCGATCGATCGATAGATCATTCATTCATCAAGTTTTTATTAGACCACAACATAATGCAGAAGGCACTGGACGGCCGTTTCGTTCTTTAATTGGGACTCATTAGCAGTGCGCATCCACTACGAGGAATTGAAACCCAGACAGTTATTAAATTTGGTTTGAGTAGTCGTGGCTCTGGAAGGCACAGTCCTATGGTTAAAGGAACTTGGGTGAGTTCCTCCTAGGAATATGTGAATGAGTGGCGCTATATCAAGTTTAATTAGTCAACTGTTCCCGTAGTACAGTTGGTATGACGTCTGTTTAATAGCGCGACTGTCTGGGTTTCAATTCCTGGTAGTGGATTCGCACTGGTGATGTGTCCCAAATATAGGACGAAACGACCTTTCTGAATTCTGTTGTAATCTAATAAAATCTTTATGAATTATCTAATTATTTTACAATCTTTCCTTCAATTTTATATATAATTAATGTATATTTTGGCAGTAACCTTTCTTTTAAATATCTTTCGTTAAATGTGATGGACAAGGAAAATTTTATTAATATTTTATTTCGCTTTTTCCCAGCATTTTTTAATTTTTCCGTTCAGTGTGAGTGTGTGTGAGTGGGGAGGTGCATGTGTGTGCGTTAATTAGTCGCGTTAAATGTTTCCATAACTTATATTTTAACTTAAAAATTAACCTTTTCTTCACTCTAAAATGATTTTAAGTGCACTTAGACTGTGTTATGATAAGCAATCTTATCTCCCTACATCAGTTACGACTGAATGGTGATTTCGACCTTCCGTGGGTCCCATATACTGCAGACCTTGTGCTACATTTAATTTACGCTTAACAAATGACTATGAATGCAGTCGCAGCAGCAGAAGATCGACCCAGTGTAAACCGACGAGAGTAAAAGATTCGGTTTCAAATTCAGTCATAATCAGTTTTCCGATTATCTAAAAAAAAAAGTTGAAACCTTTTGCACAAATGTAATACGAGGGGTGCTGAAAATTTTTCAGCACGACACACTTGTAATGTTTGTTCAATGAAATATAGATTTTGTGAAGTGGGTCGAGCATGGAATAGTTCAGCACATCCATATATATGGGTTGGCATAACCTCGTCCGGCTTCCTCTCTGCCGTTCGGTATAGCCTCGTCAGGGTTCCTCTCTGCCGTTCGTTTTAGTCTCGTCAGGGTTCCTTTCTGCTGTTCGCCACAGCTGCGTCTGGGTTCTTCTCTACTGTTCGGCATAGGCTCGGCAGGGTTCCTCTCTGCCGTTCGGCATAGCCTCGTCAGAGTCCTCTCTGATGTTCGTCGTAGCCTCGTCTGGGTTCCTCATTACCGTTCGGCAATACCTCAACTTGGTTCCTCTCTGCCATTCGACATAACCTCGCTACCTGAAGACAGAGAATCCGACAAATCTGATTTTGAATGTCTTCTTCATCTTTGAAGAAATTGTTCAGCATTTTCTAACATATAGAAAGATTTATGTTACATAACAGTTCAGCACCCTTTTCTTTCTTCCAAACAAAATTTTCCTGTTTGTCAGTAATTTGCTTAGATTTTTAAAGGCATCTTTGTTATTCCAATGCGCTTTCCAAATTCGGTGTCACTTCCTAAATATTTAAATTTCTATGTTTGCTTGATTTTGACGTTTTTTAATTCGTAGTTCTCAACTATGGAATTTTCACTTGACTGGCAATTATATTTTCCGTTTTCTTGACATAGTTCGTTTCTCTCGTTTTCATTTCACTTCTGCTTATGACGATGAAGTACATCCGGCACAAAGGCCTCCTTTCGAGGAATTGAAGGTTTTCATGAGCGTAGAACGACTTTTTAAATGATGTTTCCAGGTTCACTCTGACCCGGGGTGGTAGCACCAGTTCGGGCTCCAGCTATGGGCAAATAGTGAACCCCCAAACATAAACAAAACTATATGAAAGAATAAAAATACATTTTTATAGTAATATTACCAACATTAAATTTATAATGTAATATTATCAACAATCCTTTTTATCGTTAGTTGACGGCATAAATCCTGGCAGGACTTCTAATTCTATTAGAATCACCTCAATGAATATATTTGGCATTCAATTAGGTTTTAACAACTGTTAAATTAACCCAATCTTATACTTTTTTTTTTTTTTACAGTAAGGTTCAGCCTTTACAAGGCCTAAGGGCATCTCGAGTTAGAGGGTTACATTAAGAGACAATTTCTGAGGATAGGAGGGGAAGTTAACGGTTAACCCTATTATGGTGAAACACACCTATTCCTCAGATAATGGACTCTCGCTCTTATATTAATAAAGGTTAACAGGAAGTTAACTTGAGAAGTTCTTGGGAAGTTCTATTGGAGTTCAGTAAAACTATTAGTTAGTTCAGTTTGGACATAGTTGGACTAAGGCAGTTAACCGAATACTAAGAAGTCAGCTTACAGTGGAAGATTACCAAGTTTCTAACATTTTGGGTGCGTTAAGTCGATTAGCAACTGACATAGCACGATTATAACCTTCAGTGCGAAAAATTACTCACAACACCTATGCTTGAATAAGTTAAGATTGTAGGGGTCTAGGAAACATCCTCTTGCGAATCGTGGGTGGTTTGTTACTATGTAAATGGTATACTGTGCCCTTGCCGTGAAGGTCTGAACTGGCGGAACCAGGAAATATAGTTCTTCCGAGCATTTTCCGTGGAAGTAGCAATAGAGCAGTGAGAGGTTTGCCACATCTTGCCTGAGAGAGACATGGAGAGAGAGAGAAAGAGAGAGAGAGGTTGGAGAATAATTCAACATTGACAAAGGCTGGAGAGTTCGTTCTGGGCAGCTTCTGCCCATATATGACAACAATACTCCATTTTTAGCCTAATCTAGCTCTTGTAAAGACAGAAGATTCTTCATGTTTTGAATTTTGGTATCACCTTATGAAGCAAAAAGAAATATATTTTACAAATTATTCAGTTTTTAAAACATTCTAATGTAAGAAATACCAGATAATCTGAATCGAATTTAATATCAATAAGGAACCTTTGTTCTTAGAAAAGTGTTTATACGATTGTTCATCAAATCAGTCAGTTAAGTGCCATAGATGATACACACTTTGGGCGATCATGTCTCGCAAAAAGACATGACTGAGTGGGCAGAAGATTATCCTGCAGTAGGTTGCCATTGCTTTCTGAGGTAGACTGGTTGCCAGCCAAGGCTATAGAACCCAATTTGTCTTGTCATTTAACTCATAGCTGGATGGAAGAGACGGATTAATATCTTTTGCAAGGGTATTTGTGTGTAAGTGCAACGAATTCAACTGGAATTCAAGCTCGGCACCCCGATTTGTCGTCCGAGTCGATACAAAGCCCAAAAACTTAAGGTAGTAGATTGCTGAGTTGGTTTGTTGTAAGAATATGCAATGAGAGTACTCTTTCTTTGTACACCATTGGGCATCTTGACAAGCTTGTCTCGATATAACCTATTACAACTGGGTAGTAAGTTCGATCCTCATTGGGTACGCCCTAATTTCGGCCTTGTGCCACATCTAAACGGCGCTTCGGAAATCAACTCTCTGTACGCCAGGGGTCGGCAACCTTTTTGAGAGTGAGGGCCAGAAAGCTATATAGAGTCATGGAGGAGGGCCAAACAGCTATGGCTCCAGTGTCATGGAGAAGAACCATGTTATCAAATATGTGAATAAATTTTCTATGTGTTTGAAGAAAGCAAGGATTCAATATAATTTAATATCCGACGGGAATTTTGTTAAAAAAAAATTTTTACAACTTACAAATAAATGTTTCAGAAATAATTATTGAAAAAATATTCCATTAAAATCGGTTGAAAACACTATTTTATACTCATTTAAAAGTGCCCGCTCACGAAAGCAATTTCTCAGAAAAAGTGAAAGTGAGGCCGTATACTAATTTTGGCGACCCCTACAAATAAAAAATTAAAAGTAATACACATTCTCCAGGTAAAAAGAAATAATTGTTTAAATTTCGACGCAATATATTCAGACTATCCACTGTCATTTTGGTTTGGTTTACCTATTTTGATATCGTGTCCATAGTAAGGTAGCGAGCTGGAGAAGATTCACTCGAGGGCGGACGTGACCCGCGGGCCGGGGGTTGCCGACGGCTGTATTAGAACATTAATCATGCATTTCTTCAGTTAGAACATTTCGCCTCCATCTCACAATTGTGGTTCATGGGGGCATTTAAGGCGGAATAGTGTGATCGCTTACCGATTTATTTTCACCGGGAAGTTGAGCTTACTCCTTCCCTCGGACTTGTTTTGGCCTTTTACGTAAAGAGGCAGGACGTACGAAGCAGCGGACGGTTTTAGAGTTTCCTTCTTCTTGGTTGGTTGCCACGCAAGGCTCTACCTAATCTGTCCTATTTTATCTGAAAAAATATATGAAGAGATGAATTCATACCTTACCCAGATTGTATTAGCACGTAAGTGAATGTAATGAACTCGACTGGTATTTGAACTCTGCTCTCCAATTCTGAGCTGCTACGCCACCGAGAAAATACTATCTGTCCCTTAAATGGCCAATGTATAGCTGATAATATTGTATAACGAGCTAACACACATTCCGGTAATTATATAAAATTTTATTTTAATTCCACTGAAAATCCTTGAAAATTTAATTTCTACCATCATCGAATGACTTTTGGCAATGTAAATTATATAAACAGTGCTGCTTTCGCCAAATATTTACTCCCTTTAGTCTTGTCTCAATAAGAAATCTGCCAAGGCCGTCAAAGTAAACCTGGCTGCTCCCCTTCAAAAGGACCTACAATCTGTGATTGAATGGGGTAGGAGATGGCTGGTAAATTTTAATGCATCCAAAACAAAACTGCTCTTCTTTAACCTCCATAGAGAAACTTTCCTGCCTACCATTAGAATGGATGAAACTAATCTCCTACTGAGCAACGCACTGTGCCTCCTTGTCCTTACTCTCTCAAATGATCTCAAACAGAATGACTACATCAAATTTATAGTAGCATCTAGTGCTAGGAAGGTTGGGTCACTGTGTCGGACCAGGAAGTTTGTCACACCAGAATCCATTTTGCACATTTATAAATCTATCATTCGTCCGTGTATCTCAGTCTGTTCTTTCTATCTATCTATCTATCTATCTATCTATCTATCTATCTATCTATTAGTCTGTTCATATCTATCTATCTATCTATCTATCTATCTATCTATCTATCTCTTAGTCTGTTCATATCTATCTATCTATCTATCTATCTATCTATCTATCTATCTATCTATCTATTTCCAATTAGGTTTCCACCCGTTTTGCAACACGTGGCATAGCGTTGTCATGTTGCAAAATGCCTTTGTCGTGTCTCTGCTCGTATAGCGGCCATTTTTTACTTCAATGCTCGGCTCAAACGCATCACCCGTAGTCGATAGCGATTTCTCGTGATGGTTTTGGTCAGTTTGGGCAGCTCATAATAAAATACACCCAGCTGATCCTACCAAATGTAGAGCAGAAGCTTCAAGCCATGGATATTTGGTTTTGCCACCTATATTGATGCATGACCAGGCTTACCCCACGATCTTCCACGCTTACGGTTATCATTCTGTATGCATTTTTCATTGCCAGTCACGATACGATTAAAAAAAACTTCCCTTTTCTGCCCTTGAAGCAGTTGCTCACACGTAACAAGACGCCGTTCGATGTCTCTCGGATTCAACTCGTACGACACCCAATGTCCTTGCTTTTGAATAATTCCTAATGCTTTCAAACGTTTCGATACTGTTGTGTGATCAACTCCTAATGATTCTGCATGTTTAGCTTGTGCTTGACATGAGTCTTCCCGAAATAATACCTCCAATTCTTCGTCTTCAAACTTTTTGATATGCCAGAGCATTCTTTATCTTCAACATCAAAATCGTTTGAAGCTTCTAAGCCAATCTCTGCATGTTGTTTCCTTGTTTCTGTGTGCTTTGGCCGCAGTTTTCTTATGAATAAAGCAGTGCAGTAAAATTCCCCGCAAATAAACTTTCTTTGGCACGAAATTCGACATGTTTAACGCTATGAAAATCAAAGTTTCTTTCACTTCGGCCAAATGACATACACTGTATTTCAAGCTTGCTTATAGTATTTCCTAAATAGATGCGTTACCATCTGAAAAGACACACTTTTCCAATTCTGGAAACGCCATCTGTCGAAAATCAGGAAGAACTTATTCAAGGTCGTAATGTGTGTGTGTGTGTGTGTGTGTGTGTGTGTGTGTGTGTGTGTGTGTGTGTGTGTGTGTGTGTGATGATCACTTATCTCGATTCAGATTTTGAAATTCACTTATCAGGAGATAAAGGGGTCTTTGATTTCCTTCACACATTTTCCTTAACGTCTTCTAAGTAAAAGATGATGTACTAAAGTAAATTAAAAATGGTTTTTATCTCCTGATGGGTGGATTTCAATATCTACGAAGCTTTGAAGAGAGATAAGTAATATTACTACTACTACTATTACTTATACTAATGCGACTACAACTAATAATAATAATTTTAGATTTATTTATTTATTTATCTCACAGTGAAAAATGTAACAATACCATGTCTGACCATAGATCTCTGGTTGGGACCCGGAAGAGATTGAGTATACAGGAGACTCCTAGTAAATAATAATAATAATAATAATAATTTATTGATATTTTTTAAATTCTACTACTTCTACTACTACTACAACTACTACTACAGGGTGCCCCATAAAAAGGCGCGAAAGATTTTTTCGAAAAAAAAGATACTAGCTCTAATTGGTCCATCTCAGTGGCTCTGTAAAAACCCAGATCTGAACAACATGGATTACTACAGTTCTAACTCCCAAAACCGTCGTCGTAACGACGTTCATATTGATTCAATGAGGTTGAATTTCTTCTTCTTTTATATGCCCTATCCTTTCAGGACGTAGGCGATCACTGCTTTCCAAATCTCCCTATCCGTGGTGGCTCATAACACGCTTTCTCCTGTTACAACATGCAACCCTCGTTCTGTCATACACCTGATCAGGCCCTTCAAATAGCCTTCATACTCAGACTTTAATCCAGATGCACGTAACCATCAATGAGTATTAACTTTATCAATATTGGATTTATTGGCACGTTCTGGATATTGACCATGCAGACGTTTGTCTTGCCAGCATTGTTTCATCTGTTCAAGAGCTTTATCTTTGGCTTTCATTTTCATATTTTTTGCCTCAATAGTTGGTTCTTGGCTTCTGTTTTGCTTTTCTACAGAATCTACTAAATGTAAATCTTGTTTGTATTTACTGCCTTCTTTTATTATTGAATATTTTTTCTTTCTTTCTTCATGTTGCCTTACTAATTGTATCATCCACTCCTTTGTTGTTTCTATGTTTGTTAGTAAGCCAATATTTGTTGTCTTGTATGACAATTCTAGCTGAATAAGACCTCTTCCACCTTCTTTATGGGGTATGTATAGACGGTCTACATCAGCCTTTGGATGATGCATCTGATGCTTAGAAAGAATCTTTCTTGTTTTAGAATCCATTCGCCTGATGTCGTTTAGAGTCCAGTTTAAGATGTTGAAACTATATTGGACAACTGGGATTGCAAGGCTATTAATGGCCATAATTCTGTTCTGAGAATTCAATTCAGTTTTTAATATCATTCGTAGCCTTCTATAGTACTCTTTACGCACTATTTCTTTCATTTTTTTATGGTGAATTTTTTCACTCTCATTTACACCTAGGTATTTATAAGATTCTTCTAGTTTAATTTTTTTTATTGTTACTGCAGGGTCTAAGCTAATTGCGGATGTTTCTTGTAGTGATCCACGTAAAACTGTAGCTTTAGCACAATTATTCAAATTGAATTTCATTCCAATGTCTTCGCTGAATTATCTTAGTTTGCAGAAGACCGTCCAGCTCATTATCATTTTTAGCATACAACTTTAAGTCATCCATGTAAATTATTATTATTATTATTATTATTATTATTATTATTATTATTATTATGTCCTTTTTCATTACAATTCGATTTCTGCTATGGTCGCACTACCTGCCAAGTCTGCAGGAAGACCTAAAGCAGGTCGTGGTGTGTTGTCATGGCTCCATTTCATGTTTTTTTTATATTTCCCCTAACATCCCTAGCGTTAAGTTCTCCTTAGTGTGTGGGCTGTACTTAACAAGACAATTTTTTGTATATCTCTTAAGCTGGGGTTTCCAGGGATTCTTTCAATGTGTTGTTTTGATCCATTTTTTATCATTCCAAGTGCACCTACTATCACTGGCACAACTCTTGTTTTCAATTTCCACATTTTTTCTATTTCAATTTCCAGGTCATTATGTTTGTTCCTTAATTAGTACATGCCTAGCATCCTGCTAATATATCATCAATAATGGCCTAATTCGTTTTGATCGTAGGAAAGTCGAAAAAGACATATCAGTGACATTGTTTCATTTCAGAAAGAAAGAAAAGTAAAAGAAGATAGAGGAGGCGATAATGCTCTCGTGTGTTTAACGTCTGCTTCAGTGAACGGGAAGCCATCGTCAATTTTCACACTCTAAGATCACCCATGCTCCGATATTGAGCCATCTTTTCCTCATAAATATAACAAATAGATCTTCTTCTATGAGCCTTGATATCTCAGGACGTTGGCGATCATGGCTCTCTTACAATTTCCTGTCCGTTATAGCTTTTAATAAAGTTTGTCTTTTCATTATCTCTTCTAAACTTTGTTCCGACATCTCAAGCACACTAAGTAGGTCAAGTGTTGTTTTCTTCTGTCTCTTTTGACTTCAGTTTATCCTGTGAGTAGTAAATTTTCTAAACCTTTTTCCTTCTTATGTACACTATCAGCCATAATTATTAGGCCACGCCAATTTTTTTAAAAGAAATGATGTATTTCATATTATTTTTAGTGTTTATTGCCAAGTGGATAATTCTAAATGAATATAGAATGGTTCTTTTGTTAATAACATGTGCATTAAATGAACTGTTGTGGTGTCCAGTTTTTGTGCTCTCTTCCCCATGGTAGTCTCTTCTTCTTATTGGCTGGCCAAAGCAAAGGCCTCCTGGTTGCCTTGTAAAATTTTGCAAAGTAATAATAACAAAAGAAACATTCTATTTTCATTTAGAATTATCCACTTGGCAATAAATACTAAAAATAGTATGAAATACATCATTTAAAAAAAACTTGTGTGGTCTAATAATTATGTCCGGTAGCTGTGAACAAAAATGAAATTGATAATCTTAAAACATAATTATCCCTTTTCATATATACACAAACACGTTATATATTCAGTAAGAGTAAAATAAAATTCACCCTTGATTATGGCTAAAAGTATAGACGAAAGAGCTTGAAAAAATTAAAACAATTGGATAATTTCTACAATTTATGTCCTGGAAAGAAAAAAAAAATAAGATCGCATGAAAAATTATATAAAACCTTAACCATAGTATCTTGTCTATCATTTTTAATGAAACCTGCATAAAAGAGAGTTTGTTGCCTAAATGAACCAAATTTTAAATATATATAGAGAGAGATTCAGTTTTGTTTTGTTTTTTTTTTTTGGTGGGGGGGGTTAAATTTTCTTGTCTCTCTATTTTTTTTACTCTCCTGCCTATTTTCTTTCTCTCTCCCTCTTTTCTTGTTTCCGTTTTCTCTCTCTTACTCTTACATGCAAGCACTCTTCATCCTCTCTCGCTCTCTCTCTCTCTTTCTCCCTCTCTCTCTTTCTTTCCCTCTTTCTTTCTTTCTCTCTCTCTCTCTCTCTCTCTCTCTCTCTCTCTCTCTCTCTCTCTCTCTCTCTCCACGACTCTCTACTTTCTCTCTTTAATTCGTTTCTTTTTTGTCACATATAAAAATGTTTCTATCCCCTTCTTGTCTCTATCCCTTTCTTTTCTTTCTTTCCGGCACGATATTTCATTCTCTCTCTCTCTCTCTCATGTTTTCTTCCTCAAGCTCTTTGATTTTTCTGTCTATTCTTTCTTTCCTCCATTTTCACTCTCTCACACTCCTTCACGCTTTCTTTCTTTCTTTCTTTCTTTCTTTCTAGTATATTCCCCATGCATTCTATCCCATCTCTCTCTCTATCTCTCCCTTACTTTCTTTTGTGCCTTTTCTCTCTTTCTCCTGCTCTCTGTCTTTTTCTGTCACTTTCTTTCCACCATACTCTCTCTTTCTTTCACTCGTTCTCTTTTTATCTCCCTTGTTTTTTATCTCGCACCTTTCTTTCCCTATCTCGCGCACACACATTTTTTTCTTTCTCATTATCTATCTATCTATCTATCTATCTATCTATCTATCTATCTATCTATCTCAGTCTGTTCCTATCTATCTATCTATCTAGTATCTATCTATCTATCTATCTATCTATCTATCTCAGTGTGTTCATATCTATCTATCTATCTATCTATCTATCTCAGTCTGTTCATATCTATCTCAATGTGTTCATATCTATCTATCTATCTATCTATCTATCTATCTATCTATCTATCTATCTATCTATCTCCTCCCACTCACTGTTTTTGTGTATTGTGTATTCGTGTGTAAAACACGCATATTTTAACAAATTGCCAAATATGCACGTTAACCTTCTCTTATTTTGATCAGAATTTTGGGGGGAATTCTATTTTTTTTTTTTTTTTTTTTTTTTTTTTTTACTATTAACTCTTTTCACGTGAGCTGCTTCCTCCCACCAAACGCGAAAGAATTTCGACCGGCCCATTTTCCGGTAGAATTTTTTTTTTTCAGGTAAATGTTTCCTGTTTTAGTCTTTTGCGTGTATTTTCCATACCAATTCTGTCACATCTCCCACTCATCTTCCCTCTACACTTGTGTGTGTATGTGTGTGTGTCTGTGTGTGTGTGTGCGTGTGCGTGTGTGCGTGCCCGCGCAACACTGCTTGAGTATACGCGTGAGAAATTGATGTGCGTGTTTGTAAGTGTGTAGATGTGTTTGAAACTATTTTTATCAGTGAATTGTTCTATGTAGTAAATTTGTGTTTATGTGCGCCTGTGTGTGTTTGTATGTAGTTCTGGAAGTGTATATTTGTGAGCGTGGCTCTGTGTGTGTGTATATGAAAATGTGTGTGTGGGTATGAGTGCCTGTTTCCCTGTGTCTGTGTTGATAATCCAGCGAGGAGGGGAGGTTCATGCGCCTGACTATCCCACGTCGGTTTAAGTCACATGTATTTTTATAGATCTAGGTCAAGTGATTTTTTAAAGTTTGTTTGTAACGAATAACCTACCTACCTACCTATGGTGTGCATAATGATTGTTTTCACTGACTATAATTATTATTATTAAAAATTTCCGGAAGACTATATTAAAATTAACGTTCCAGCAGAAACTCATTTGGATACTACACAAACACCCACACATTATGCAAAGACACACACATACATGCGCTTACTTAAATACATATGGAATATAAAACGTTAAAACCAATTAAACATTTTGTTAAATATCTGAGAAATGTTTTAACAATGGGTGGAAAAAGCGACTCTGAAATCCGAAGGCACATTGCAATAGCAAAAATTACCTTCCAAAAGCTAAGCAAATTATTAGGAAACAGGAAATTTTCTTTAAAAACAAAGAAAAGTGTTCTGAACTGTTATGTCATTGAATGATGGAGATGCCATCCCAAAGCTAAGCAAAGTATTAAAAAAGAGAAATATTTCGTTAGTAACAAAAGAAAGTGTGCTGTACTGTCAGCTAATATCAGTCCTCTTATATGGCTGTGAATACTGTAGTGGTCTTCAAAAAGCTAAGCAATGATTAAGAAACAGGAAAATTACCCCAGAAACAAAGAAAAGTGTGCTGAACTGTAATGTAATATCAGTCCACCTATAAGGCAGGGAATGCTGGAGATGGCTTCCAAAAGCTAAGCAAAGAATTAAGACACAGGAAAATCAAAAGCAAAGAAAATTGTGCTGAACTGTTACGTAATATCACTTCTCCTATGGGGCATTGAATGCTGAAGATGCCTTCCAAAAGCTAAGCAAACTATTATGAAAAAGGAAAAATTTCGTTAGAAATAAAGAAAAGGGTACTGAACTGAACTGAACGCGCAAATACCCTTGGGAAAGGTATTAATCCGTCTATTCCCTCCAGTTATGGGTTAAATAATAGGACAGATTGGGTTCTATAGCCTTGGTCGGCAACCAGTCTACCGCAGAAAGCAATGGCAACCTACTGCGGGATAATCTTCTGCCCAGTCAGTTATGTCTCGAAACAGACATGATCGCCCAAGCGTGTATCGCGTATGGCACTTAACTGACTGACTGAACTGTCATGCAATATCTGTTCTCGTATATGGCAGTCCGCGGATGTGCGTTGTGGTGCAGGGATATCGACTCGGAACGACAAATCGGGGAGCCGAGTTCGAATTCCAGTTGAATTCTTTGTATTCAATTACGCGCAAATACCCTTGGGAAAGGTATTAACCCGTCACTTCCTTCCAGTTATGGGTTAAATAACAGGACAGATTGGGTTCTATAGCCTTGGTCGGCAACCAGTCTACCGCAGAAAGTAATAGCAACCTACAGCGAGATAATCTTCTGCCCAGTCAGTCGTGTCTCTTTCGAGACATGATCGCCCAAAGCGTGTATCACGTATGGCACTTAACTGACTGACTGAATATAATAGTTGGAAACATGATTAAGGTTTCTACTGGGCATAAAGTGGGGGGGGTCGGTTTCCTATTATCATGAAGTAATAAATTGATCCCCCACTAATTACTACTTAATATAACTTCTCCTAAAGCTATGAGTCAAATAACAGGACAGATTGGGTTCTATAGCCTTGGCTGGCAACCAGTCTACCGCAGAAAGTAATGGCAACCTACTGCGGAATAATCTTCTGCCCAGACAGTCATGTCTCTTTCGAGACAGGATCGCCCAAGCGTGTATCACGTATGGCACTTAACTGACTGATATGGCAGTCAATACTGGAGAATCTCTTCAACGAAAGAAGAAGTGACAACGCAATAGATATGTAGCTCTACAGAATGAGGCAGCGGATGCCGAGGCCACCACGTGAGTAACGATTAAGTTTTAGAGAAAATGGTAAGAACAAGATAAAAATATTAGAATTAATTTTTTAAAAAACTAATTTGATTAAAAAATAAAAATTTTAATTAGCACTATACAACCTTGTTCTTCTATTATCGTGTCACCTCAGGAATCGGTGACCATGGCTCTCCACTATTTCTATCCCTTAGTACTTTGTCTTTTAGCCAAGCCTCCCACTTCCTACTCCATTCCGCCGTTTATTCACACAGGCTGCTCGGTTTGGTGGCCGCTGCCTCCCCCCACCTTTTTTTTTTTTGCTTTCGATATATTTTGTGAGTATCAAATTTTGCGAGCCCTTCTTCTTTCCAAAAATTCCGCTGCTTCTTTCTCATTTTGACTGTAAGTGTCCTCATTTTTTGTTTCCGTTTTCCTGAAAACATTTTTCTTGCTGACACTTCCCATCCAAGTTATTCTCAATCTTCTTCCGTAGAGATACGTCTAAGTTGCCTCAAGTTTCCTCTTTAACATCAGCAAGAGATAGCGGGAATTTCTAGGACTTATCATTGGAAACTTTGATACTCACAGGACAAATTGAAGAGACAGAAGAAAACAAATCATAACCTACCTAGAGCGCTTAAGTAAATGTTTGGCAGGACAAAATTTAGGAGAGATAACAAAGAGACAAAATTTACTAAGGACTACAAAGGATAGAAATTGTGGAGAGCCACGATCGCCTATGTCTTAAAGGGACACTTCATATAGATAGAGAAAAATAAGCTCTTCCAATAAATGTTTTGATAAACATATTATTTCTGTGCTTTTTAACGAAGTTTTAGAGAAAATGCTATCAGAAAGGACACTTATACTTAACTTTTAACAGTAAAAGATTGTTTACATTTCTTGGGTGCATAAAGAAGAAAGGAGGGTTGGAAAATTTGTTACTCAAAGGATATATTGAGGGCTAGAGGGAAGTAACACACGACCTACCTTGTAAGCTTGAGTGAATGGATGTCAGAGCAGGATTTGAGAGAGACAAAGATTATAAAGAGCTACAAAGGACTAGACATTGTTGAGAAAAAAGAGAGCTTGGAAAATTTGATACTCACAAGACAGATTGAAGACAAGGGATACAGTAACGCATAACCTTCTTGGCGAGATTGAGTGAGTGAATGGATGGTGAAGCAGGTTTGGGAGAGATGGCAAAAAGACAAAGATTATTAAGAACTACAAAGAACTGAACATTGTTGAGAGGAAAGAGGGCTTAGAAAATTTGATACTCACCGGGCAGATTGAACACAATAAAAACATTTTTCTTGCTGACACTTCCCATCCAAGGTATTGTCGGTCTTCTTCCGTAGAGCTACGTCTAAGTTGCCTCAAGTCTCCTCTTCATCTCTGAGAAAATTGGCCAGTATTCACTGTCATACAGGAGAATTGATATTACATAAGAGCCCAGCACTCTTTTCTGTGTTTTTAACGAAAGTTTCTTGTTTCTTAATACTTTGCTTAGCTTTTGGAAGATATATTTTACTATGCCAATTTACGTTTGGTTTTCGATGTTAGATTTTCATCGTTTGTTAAAATACTTCTCAGGCGTTTAAATTTGTTTGATTTTGAGATTTCCAAATCATACTTCGCATCCCGAACTTTTTCTTATGATTAAAAATCATACATTGTCTCCGCTTACGATTAATGATTAGTCCTTTCTTCTCGCTTTTCTTGCTGTTGATTGTTAAGCATGTCACAAAGTATATAATGGAATAGACACAAGTTTGGTTTGGTTTGGTTTATTTTGGTTTACAGCATATCAACTTCAATGGGTTATTTAATGCCGACAAGACATTTAGTATAGAATCGTATGAATAGAGTGTGTATTCTTTGTAGGATATTAATTTGCAGATCAGGTTTGGGTTTATTTTGTTCTACGACCTATCAACTTCAATGGGTTATTTAATGGCGACAAGATTTTTACAATAAATTCGTATGAATAGAATATGTATTCTTGGTAAGAAATCAGTTTATAGATCAGGTTTCATTGACGTAATTTTGTAAAATGGGTTTTTGTCGAGAGTCAGATGTATTGCTGATAATTAAAATATATATATATATATATATATTGATAATAATATATATTATATAAAAATCCATTTTTATACTATCATGGTGTTTTGACCCTAGTTTGGGTTTAACTATTTACCCATAGCTGGGACCCTAACAGGTGCTACTATCCCGGCTCAAGCAGCTCAAAACTTCCTAATTAAAGGCTTTGCTGCCGGATAAAGTTTATCGTCATACTCGCTGGTGGAACTCTCTTTTTTGCTTTCTAGTCAAGTTTTCTTTCCAAATCTAACAGAGGAAGGAAAGCGCTATACTGAGAACCGAAGACGAATTGGCATGGCGAAGAATACATTCAAGAAGTTGGGTAGAATACTGAGAGTGCTATGAGGACTTACCCATATGACACATGAACTCGTCCAAAATATATATAAGTAGCAGTTCTGCTTTGTAGAAGCAGAGTAAGAGTGAGAGAGGTAGAGAGAGTGGAATCTATTCCAGCATAACTCTGACAGCCGGACGAAACAGTCACGCTAATAATCTCTCATTGGTATAAGTTTGAACTACTGTCTTTGTAATATGTTTGTTTAACCCTGTTCCATCTTTGTGTCTTTATTTCTGGTCCCAACGAACCACAAAAACTTGCTGACGAGGTCACAACAGAGAGATAGAAAAATTTCGCTGGAAACAAAGAATAGTGCTGGATTGTTATGTGATGTCTGTTCTTCAATATGGCAATGAATACTGGACAATCTCACCAAAGATAAAAGGAGAGTCTTGAAGCAACCGAAATGTGGTTCTACAGAAGGACGCTGAGGATACCATGGACTGAGCATGTGAGCAATAATGAGGTTTTGGAGAGGATTGAAACGAAAAGGAAACTAATACTTAACATCAGAAAAAGACAGTTAAAGTTCCTAAGACATGTAATGAGGAAGGAAGGTTTGGAGAGTCTGATACCCACAGGTCAGATAGAGGGAAAGAGATACAGAGGAAAGCAACGCGTGACATACTTGATGGACTTGAGCAAATGGATGGCAGAGCGGGGTTTAGGAGAGGTAACAGGAGAAAGCGTGTTAAGAGTTACTAAGGATAAGGAAACGTTGAAGGTCATGATCGCCTACGTCCTGAATGGACACGGCATGTCTATAAATACAAATATCGATCGTTATCTTTAGTTTTATTAATTCATGATTATCGATCACTCCCTCTCCTTAATAATGTTTTTTGTTTATTTTTCCCATATTCTTTTACACGGAGTAACAATCTCCTGCATCTTAGTGGCTTTATTGTCTTCGCTGGGCTGAAATGATTTTAAAAAAACAATGTAAGAACAAAGAATTTTCTCTCCCAAGGATTGGCTTTAGCCATTCTGGTGGAAGGCAAAAAATTATGAATCCTTCAAAAATTGAAAAAAAAAACAAAGGTATAAAAAAAATGAAAGAGAAATTAATGCACTTCGGTATATGTACCTATATTTCCACGTATAAGACGACCTTTAAACGACCTTCAGATAAGACGAGACCCAAACATTTTCTAGAAAATTTCTAAATATCCTAAGGATAAAACGACCGACTGAGACCAAGATGACGAAACTGTAAATGACAAAATTTATAATGATCTCTTTGCATCATATGATGATGATAGTAATTTTTTAGGGTTTTAGTTGTGTATGTGGGTGTCTTATGTTTTTGCTTCTGGAGTTGAAGTTTCTGAGACACATAATGAGGAAGGAAAGTTTGGAGAATTTGATACTAACAGGATGGATAGAGTGAAAGAAGGACAAAGGAAAAGAGTTTGTGGTATACTTGATTGGTTTGAGCAAATGAATGATAGAGCAGTGCTTTGGATAAATAACAAGACAAATTTTCTTAAGAGCTACAAGGGACAAGAGGATGTGGAGAGGAATGATCGCCTACGTCCTGAAGGGTTGCAGCACAGGGGGGTGGCTTTAGTCATTCTGGCGGAATGCAAAATTACTGGTGGAAGGAAAAATACTTATCTCCAGGGGTTGGCTTTCAGCTATGCTTATGGAAGGAAAAAAAAATTCTCTCCGTGCGGTTGCCTTCAGCCATATTGGTAGAAGACAAAAATGCTGGTAGACGGCAAAAAAAAAAAAAAATATCGCCAGGGACTTGTCTTCAGGCATGCCGGTGGAATGAAAAAATGGTTTCACATAGATGAAGAAACTGCATATATTAAAACAGTGGTCGTTAGTCAGCGAATAGTGCCATAACCCTTACCTTCAGTTGGTCTTACAAGGAGGGGTCTGTCATCCAACTGCGTCCCACGCAGGGGTTGCATTCTGGGGAGTTCTATGGCCAGAAGTAAGGGTTGACATGATCGCAGAAATTGTCTGGCAGCCATGACCGTATTCTCCTGCTTATGTGGGATGGTGCAGAATCCTGTTGCTAGATGTAGAATTTTCCAGTAACTCCCCTCGTGATCCAGAGAAGCACTTCCTCCTAAAGTCACTTGATGTAGACCTCCGTGTTGAGCGTAACGCCCTATGGATAAAATAAATAGAAACAGAACAGCGCCATCACTAGGGATCACTCCAAACACAATTAGACTCATCCAACTCTTCCTGAACCCTCTGCACTGTATTCAGATTAGCAACCCAAACACAACGAAACGTTTGTATTGGAACTTCGGGCGCGATTACTAAGCAGTACAGCATACCATTTCAAAATTGCGTCTTGGTGTTCTTTTTCCCACAGACGGTTCCCAACTGACCCTACTATACTGTGCTATCAAAAAAAAAATCAGAAACAAACATGCGCGAAATTAAAAATATAAAATTGCAACAATTCACCCATCACCCTGTGTAGATGCCTGTATCTCTAAATCTATCAATCTGTCCGAGTTTCAGGCAATGTTTTTCAATCTACAGATAGATAAAATCAACGATAAACAAACTGCTATTGGGATAGATAGATAGATAGATAGATAGATAGATAGATAGATAGATAGATATGTACAGCCTGAGATAGATAGATAGATAGATAGATAGATAGATAGATAGATAGATAGATATGTACAGCCTGAGATAGATAGATAGATAGATAGATAGATAGATAGATAGATAGATAGATAGATAGATAGAAAATACGAGCAAATCTAGAAAGAGAGAGGGAGAGACAGTAACTGATTTAGAGAAGTAGATAGATAGGAACACACACACACGCATATATATATATATATATATATATATATATATATATATGAACAGACTGAAATAGCTAGCTAGCTAGATAGATAGAGAGAGAGAGAGAGAGAGAGAGAGAGAGAGGGTATAATATGAGCAAACCGAAACCGGGAGAGGAAGAGATTGTAACAAATTGGGAGTAGATTGATATGAACGGATTGAAATTAGATAGATAGATAGATAGATAGATAGATAGATAGATAGATAGATAGATAGATAGATAGGAAGGAAGGGAGGAAGGAAGGAAAAGTCGGGAGAAAATAAATAAAGAAGTACCAAAATTATGTTTGTCGGAAGTCCCAGTTCATGTTTTATTTTCTGAAGACCTTTTATGGAGTTGAAGAATCCCAATACGGATGATGCTAAAAGAAAATTGAAAGCGATATTGTGCATTTAGACACTTTATGGCGTTCTGTTTTGGTAAAAGCATGAACCTCAGACTCCCTCCACCTCCGTCCAATCTCCATTCCCTTTTCACACAGCCTTATCACTAACTTGGCATATGAGGCATCGACAATGCAAATCGCCTTCTTCTTAATATATTGCGCAAGCCTTCCACTGAGATCAAACAAGAAAACGGGTAGCAACTCTGAGTGTGTTTCTGTTTTTTGCTGTGTGTCTCTGGACATCTTAAAGTGTATCTTATGTGAAGATATATATTCGTGGTTTTTGCTATGTAAATAGTAAGACTAAACAAATGGTATACAACGGTTTATGAGCCCGCCTAGCAGATAATTCCTACGGTCTTGTGAATTCAGTTCCCACTGATGTTCCACTTTTGTGCCAAACGCGCTTTGCTATAGAATGTGAATCACTGCGAAGCCTTAAACTCTTTACTTTTGGTGTAAAATGGCTGGCACCCTTGCAGCATTCTCAATGGGAGAATAGCGCATGGTCTGTTCAGGTAAAGAATAATAGTAGGTACCTCCAATCAATTCTTAGATACCTAAATTTAAATTGAAAATTTAAAAATAATTAATCTATCTTCAAGCTTTAAAATTAGGTCTATTTGAAAGCCAAGGGATTAAAGTTAGTAATTCCAATAATCAAAATACACTGGTGTATTTTAAACTGAATATCGATTGGAATCCAAAATTTTTCGAAAAAAAAAAATCAAACTTTAAATTTTCCACCATTTTTTTATTTATTGACAGGTTACGTCAACATTAGCCAACTTTCTGTTTAAAAAATCTTGAAAAAAATATATACATCAAAGACACTTTTTTAAAGTCAGTTGTTTAAATCGAACCTTACCTTAATCTGATTTCACACAATAGTAATTCCTTACTTTATGAAATTTAAGACAGAAACTTGTCTTAAATACAGTAGTCCTGTCATCAACGTAATCCGAGGTGTGATTGATTGAATATGTCAGCTACTGTCTGTCAACACTCCAAGTATGGCGTCCGGAAGTGCCAAATTTTTATGTATCTAAAAAACCGGTTTCTGTTTTTTAACTGCATAGCTAACCATAACATAATATTTTCATCAATTACATAATATTTTATACAATGTTCGTTTAGCATTATAGCTGGATGAATGAATATGCTTGCTAAATAAATAAAAATTGAAATTGCATTTAAAATAATTTTACAATTTAATAACAAAGAATGAAATTAAAATAACCCAGTAAAGTTATGAAATATTATGCTAATTATTAATATTTTTATTATGCCTTATTCATATTAATTAGTAAGATAACTAGGTAAAAATATCTAATTTAATTTTTACATAACTGTAGATGTTATAAATAAGTATCTATATTTTTTGTACATGTCATACTGTATTTATGCAATATCTTGAAGAGAAAGGAATTTCGGGAATATTTTGTGGCCATGAAAAGGGCCGTGGTGTTTTCTTAATTGGCACTCCAATCCTCCTCACTATTTAGCTGCTATTCCAGGTACAGGTATGTAGGTATCTCCCTTAATTTGATAACTAAGGGTAAAATAATTTTATAACATGTGTTTTGTACAATCATTTACAATTTTAAAAAGAACATGAAAGTAGGAGTTAATCAATAAAAATGCATAAATTCAATAGTAGGATTCGGCTATGAAATAAAATAGAAAAAATGTCTTTTTCATTCAATTGAAAATAAAAAAAATGAAACCTTTTCCAATTTGTTTTAATCTTAGCTAGGCACCATAAAATTGTAGTACATATTTGTTTCTTAAAAACATTCTACAAACACAAATTGAAATTAAACATTTTTTTTAAATTCCAACTTTCCTCTTGATTTTTTCCATTGTGAATGTAGGTATCTCCCTTAATTTGATAACTAAGGGTAAAAATAATTTTATAACATGTGTTTTGTACATTCATTTACAATTAAAAATAAACTTTAAAGTATTAGGTTAACATTGAAAATGCATAATTTCATTAGTAGGATTAGGCTATGAAATAAAGAAACTAAAAAATGTCTTTTTCATTCAATTGAAAAGAAAAAATGAAACCTTTTCCAAATTGTTTTAATCTTAGCCTATCCACCATAACATTGCAGTACATATTTATTTCTTAGTCACATTTTGCAAACACACATTGAAAGTAAACATTTTTATCCCTAATAATTTCTTTTATGAATCATTACCACATGCCATTGGAATGAACAGCCCAAAAAAGCAAAACAAATAAAAAAGAAGTTTTGATGTTTTTTCTAAATTCTGTCAGGTAAATAGATTCACAATTAATATTAAAAATGATTAAACTAATAAGTTAAAAATATAAAAGTTACTTTAAATATTTAAATTCTGACTAGAAATGACTTCTTTCTTGAGCGATTCAGAGACACGCACGAAAAGAATAGCAGTTAGGATCTTCGGGGTTTATATACGGGAAAATTTTATGTAAGGGCGGACAACCCTTGAGTCACGTGACCTTTTACAGATTTATATCGTTTATGGGCACCCGTACTTACCAAAAATGGGAAATTAACATGCAAAAATAAACAGTTTTAATTAAATTACAATAAAAAAGCTTCTCTTTTAGAGTAACTTTTTACATTTTTCGATTAATAAATATATTTGCCACACATTAATTAAAAAACATCTGAGAGACCTATAAGAAGAAAATTTTAAAAGACTTATGAAACTATTTAAATTACTTAATAAAAAATATGAAAAATAAAAACAATTCTTGTAAAAATTCATTACTAACGGAATTTTTTTTTTATTTAGACGATGACACAATTTTAATTTATGTTTATAAAAGTAATTAAAAGTTTACCCAAATAAAAATTGGCATAGTTTTATTGCATTTTTGTTTTCCTAATTCAGAGCTGATTTTCTAAATGGTAGCTTGTTTTGAAGAATAAAACTGACTGGGCAGAAGTTTATCCTACAGTAGGTCGCCGTAACTTTCCCAGGTAGACTATAGAACCCAATCTGTCCTGTTATTTTGTTTAGAAAGTCTTTGAAGGTCGCAAGTCGTGTCTCAGGTGATAAATATTTTTTATTGGCGAAATCACGTGTAATGTCTCATTTCCTGATAAAAGTGTTAAAGCTAAGGCTTATATATTAAAAATACTGCGAACGTATTTGGTACTAGCAGTATAGCCCGGCGTTGCTCGGGTGTAATGAAAGCTTTAAAACTAATCCATGGTCCTGGAGCTCAGACTCTTTCGACGTTGGCACGAAAGACTAAAAAGCAATAGTTGTTTCCAGTTAAAGCGAAACCGTAGACTGAAAGGAAATGAATGGATGTAAGTCAAATTTTTATTTTCTGGTATCGATGTCAAATAAGTTTTTTTCGTCGCAAACTGAATTTTGAAGACTAAATAAGTCCTCTGAGTAAATGGTATCATGGCTGAGACTAAGAACTACAATTATACCTACTTAGAACCAAACCCGAAGCAAAAACTAAAATAAAAGGGCTGAAAAAATACATACAGGCAGATAAACACACACACACACACACACACACACACACACACACACACAAACATCTTGCCTTTTATATATATTATCGATTTTCTGCACTACTGTAAGAACTGCAATCTTGAAACTTCTGAATATCGTTTCTTATGTCTTTGTCTATAAGTGCATCAAATTTGATTAAAATCGGACCACTCCTTCTATAACCCGATTTTTTCGATTATCGATTTTCGATATTTATCGGGGGTACCTCAACACAAAACCTAGCTGAGAACACTCGCAGATGCTTATAGTACAACTGTGTAAATATCCAAGAAAATCGGTTCAGCCGTTTCGGAGTCTATAGGTAACGAACACACACACAGACACGTATACACAGACACATACACACACACATACAAAGTTCAATTTATAAATAAGTTTAGATTGACTGGATGGAATTATTTGAGCTTTGGGATTTGCCTAAAAACGTTTACTGCAAAAACGTAAGGGGTAAATGGTCTACTCCTTTTACAGCACTAGAGCGTATCAGACTTCTTTTGCCATTGTCAATCTTTACAAGAAACAGATCAGAACAATAAAGATGTCTTGCTGCCATATCGGGACTGGGAGCCACCCTCACGCTATTTCCAAGAAAATGTTCAGAAGATACATATTCCCTATATTCATCAGTTAACAGCCATGGCACGTAGACGTTCTCATTTCTTTCACATCAATAAGGAGGTGTGGCGAAAGAAGAAATTTCTTCTTTTATGTGCCATGTCCTTTCAGGACGTAGGCGATCATGGCTTTCCACATCTTCCTATCCCTGGTGGCTCTCAGCACGCCTTCTCCTGTTGCACCACACAACTCTCGTTCTGTCATCCACCTGATCAGGTCCTTCAAATATATTATTCGCTGCTTTCCCCTGTCTCTTTTCCCCTCTATCTGGCCTGTTAGTATCAGGTTCTCCAAGCCTCTTTCCTCATTGCATGTCCCAGGAACTTTAGTTGTCTCTTCCTGATACTCAGTATTAATTTCCTTTTCGTCTCCATCCTTTCCAAAACCTCATCATTGCTCACATGCTCGGTCCATAGTATCCGCAGCATCCTTCTGTAGAACCACATTTCAGCTGCTTCAAGTCTTTCCTTCAGTTTCGAAGATAATAATCAACATTCACTGCCACATTGAAGAACCGACATCGCATAGCAGTCTAGTACTCTCCTCTTTGTTTCTAGTGAAATTCTCCTGTTTCTTAATAATTTACTCAACTTCTGGAATGCTTCTTTCGCCATGCCAATTCGCCTTCGAATCTCAGTGTCGCACTTTCCGTCTTCTGTTAAAACACTTTCTAGGTATTTAAATTTCTGTATCTGCTTGATTTTAGTATCCCCCGCCTGTAATTGGCATTTTGGGCTGCCCTTTTTGCTAATGACCATGCATTCAGTTTTCTTGCCGTTTATTTGTAGTCCTTTCTTGTCACTCTCTTCAGTTACCTTCTGTAGGAGGTCTTGTACTTTTCTTTCTGTGTTTGCTATCAGCACCGTATCATTTGCGTACCTTATATTGTTTAAATTGTGGCCTCCGATGACGAATCCTCGCATAACTTCTAGGGTTCTCAGAATAGTCTCGCTGTATAAGTTGAATAGATCCAGTGAAAAGACGCATCCTTGTCTTACGCCCCTTTGAATCTTAGTATAATTGCTGAATTCGTTATCTGTCCGTATGCAGGCAGTTTGCTGCCAGTAGAGATTCTTGATTACTCCTAGGTTTTTCCTAAATCTGTTGAGCATCTCCATCAATTCTTTGTGGCGTATTTTGTCAAACGCATTTGCATCTAGACGTGACAAAAAAGAGGTTTGTGGAGACACGTTCCATCTATATAAGTGAACGTTTGACGAGGCAAACATCATGGCCGCGGACACAAAAATGACTGTGTGCCTGCGCATAAGAACCGAAAACGAGTCTCACGCATACGCAAATCGTGGACGGCACGAGAAAGAAACAGAGAGCCTCACTTTGACTGCGAGCAGAAGGAACGCGGACAGTGGATGAAGACGGACCGTTAGTGCGTAACGAGGAAGATAAAAATGCAGACGACAAGGAGAACAAGGAGAAAAAGATAAATACAGGCTTAAAAGAACAAAAACAAGAATAACAATTCACAGAGGAAGTACAACTCAGACAGTTTTTTCGAAAAAAAAAAGTTACTTTGAGCAACAGACTTCCGTGAAAATGCTTTCCCGATTATTACATTCTTAACCACTTCAAATCAACCGCCATCTATCCTACATACTCTCATAATATACACTTTTGCTTCCTTTACGCCTTTACAACAATCTAATAATAATCATGGCCCTCTACAACCTCCCACCTCTTGTAGCTTTTAGCAACCTTTGTTCCTTTGCCAAGTTTCTCCTATCGTTCCCCTATACCGTCAAGCAAGCCCAACGCACTGAATTCTCTTGTCCATTTTGCTTTCGATATATCCTATGAATGTTAAATTCTCTAAGCCCTCCTTCCCGATTATGCATCAATGAAAAGTCAGCTTTCTGATTATGGGTATAAATGTTCTTTTCGCTTATTTTTTATTTTTATTCTGAAGGCGCCCTCGTTACTTACACCCTCCGTCTTAAAACTCAAAATTAGAGGTGCGCCTATCTGTACCTATTGCCCTCGAGAACCATATTTAAGAAAAAATTAGTTTATTTTTAATGCTAACAATCGACAACTGAATTTGTATCTTTATTTGTTAGTACCACTTCTTTCATTCATAGAATACACCTCCTACATTATGAAGATTTTGACCCTAACCTTCTTCCTTGAGTAACTATCGTGTCTTGTACTGCGTGAATTTTTGTATTAAAAAAACTTCACTTCTTTATTACGAAAAATCTATATTAGTACACCCTTGCACAAATTAAATAAAACAACTGCTTTGGCTTCCTTTCTTTCGCCATACGATCAGTTTTAGGCCCACTGGGCTGACAAGGATGTAATCAATTTGTATTTTTTTTCATCTGCAACTGGTGTGCAGTAATATGAATCTATTTTCGGCACGTATGATGAATTTTGTTTGGCCTTGAAAAATATTGTGTTATCCGTGATTGCATGAAATTTTTTTTACGCCCAGACACCATTGTCTTGAATGTCATTCAGTTGTCCTCCGGCCAATGTCGGCGATGGACGTTACTTTAAGGAAGCGTACAAAAATAGTAACGCTGCATCAACACACTGGCAAGCCTTACAGAGGCATCGTGGATATTGTTGGTGTCAACCTTTCAACTGTCGGTCTTGTAATCAAAACGAAGAAACAAACTAGATCCATCAGTCTAAAACGAAAAGAAACATGTGATCGGAAGAAAAAAACAACGCCAAGCGACGACGTATGCGTGATCAGGGAAAGTGTGAAAGATCCTAAGAAGACATTATTCGTTTTGTTTCAATTAATTTGCACAAGGTATACATTCGTTTCACGCAGTTTCGGTTCATGATTTTTTTTTTATCGGTTTGAACGTTCGACTTTCGGATAGTGGGGAAAATTTATATATGCTTTTATTTGCCTTTTTTAAGCGAAATAAAAAAGTAAAATAAAATAAAAGTTATCAGAACTAACTCCCTTTACCGAAGGTGTGGTCTTTCTACTTCGGCACATTTGTTAAAACAGAGGCACTATTTACAGATGCGTATCTATAACGACTCACAAATTCACCTACACCGACGCATTAATACACTGTTGTGTGAGATAAGGTACTTGATGAACAAATACATTATTCCCTCTCTCTCTCTCTCTGTAAAATACGAGAAAAGATTTTTTAAAAAAAGGAAAGAAGCAGAAAAGAAGCCTAAATGATGACGAATGGAAGTTATCGCTCACTTTTATCTCCTAACTCAAAAGCCAACACACAGCATGAATAATTATTAATGGGGCCACGATATAAACTTATTTAAGGAAATTCGGGTGATAGTTTCTTGAATATAATGTTATCGTATGTTGTAAATAAGTCATTGCTGATTTTGATATGCCGTATTTTTTGCAAATTCAGCATTATCAGTTTTTTTTATTTTTAACCCTTTGTTGCATATTGGTTACAATTGTAAGTTTTCTCTAACCTTTGTGGCGTATTGGTTACAATTGTAACAAATATGCAACAAAGGGTTAAAGCGAATTTCTTAATTTCTTCAGCAATGGCAAATTAAGTTTTAGAAAACAAAATATATCAACAACAATCAGATGAAAAAATAACTCCATATATATTTCTGAATAAATGGAATTTTTATTTATTAATCCGACAGTTTTTATCACTTTAAGCTTTATTTCTAATGGATACTCGTGTTTGAGTAGACGCTCCGTTTATTTATTAAATGGTATATTTTTATATATACATCAGCCAGCCTGAATGTTCAAGGAATCTTATTAAAGACAAAATATGCACTGTTCGGCAGAATTCAAACCTGCGTCCCTCTGGATAGAGGGAAACCGTCGTTAGATACGGTGTGCTCTAGACCAACTGGCTATAAAGAACTTAACCGAACTGGCAAGGCTGAATAGGGTGTTTAAGCTAAATTCCTCGCGTCATGGGATCTTGAAATGTTCATAACTACTCAGTTTCGTGTCCAAACATAAAAAACTAATATATACGTGTGTGTGTGTGCGTGTGTGTGTGTGTGTGTGTTAATTTTTAATCCGACTTTGTTTTTTTTGTTGTTTTTACATTACTGCCATGCAAAACGGTGTGTCAAAAGGAAGAACCGGAACGAATGCCAATGACACACCTCTCTGCTGAACAGTAAGGCGTGTGTCGTCCAAAAACCATACGCCGAATGGCATCAATTTATTCATCAATCGTTGAGATTTTTGGATGACCTGACTGAGGGGCATCTTCTGTGCTGTCATCGACATATCTCGTACGTCACATTGCCGAATAAGCGAACCGTGGCTACAAACGCGGACATATGTAAGGCTTTTCGTGACTACTCTCAGGATCTGTTTACCAGGTAGCCCTGCTCAGTTCAATGCATATTTGGCCGACTTTCCCGCCTCAAAGCGACTGAAGCGGCTAAGTGAATATATAAAAAAAAATGTTTCAATTGCAGTAGATAGACTAAACTATTGCCCGGTTTGACACTCTACCCACGTCTATTGAACAGGTGTAGAGGCTCATCCCTTGTTCCCTGTTTAGGATGTGGTTTCCGGCTTTCTCTTTTCCAATCTTTTCACTCTTACGTAGCCCCCTGCACATCAGTGGCGTTACCGCCTTGCTCGGGCTGATACGATTAAAAAACAACATACAATCTTGTTTCGCTGTACACAGCTCATCAGTGTGGTTAGACACATCCGACAGATTTGGTGTCAGTCGGAGTGGCTACCCACTAAGCCATATGTGCAGGGAATCAGAGAAGGGAAATATTAACTTGTTGTATATAAGCAGTGTATACACACGCCATTCACCGAAAGAACTCCGCAAAAGTAAAAACTGTTTTTAAAATTTTCTTCTCTAGAGAGCTCAGTCGTAATGAGAACATAAAATACATACCAACCACCAACACCCATAACCACAAAGAAATTACAACTGTCAACGAAATATCACAATATCAACAAACCCAGTCAACACCCATAACAAAACTAAATAAATATAAAGGAAAAGGATTTCCGCTAACTTACACATCGCCTGACGAAGCACTGTTGCTCCAGTGCTGAAACGATTGCGCCCTCGTAGCGATTATATCTAGAGAAGTTATGTACATGTTCTAAAATACAGTTTATAATATATATGTGTGTGTGTGTGTGTGTGTGTGTGTGTGTGTGTGTGTGTGTGTGTGTGTGTGTGTGCGCGCGCGCGCACACACATATTTGTGTATATAGTCATCCGCAGACAGATCTGTTTCGCTGTATTACAGCTCATCAGTACGGCTTAGACTCCGTTCGGTTCCTAACCCAGGATTGAAACCCGACCGAATCGTCGTCAGTCGATATACACATACATATTTATTCATATATATATATATATATATATATATATATATATATATATATATAATAATATTTATTAATAAATTATAACATTGATATGTTATAATATCACTACAAAAGTAGCTATTTTGTTTCGACACTTTTTGTGTCTTTTCAAGTGATGTTGTTATTTCGAAATGGATGGCTTTAAAAGGTTAAGAACAAGCAAGACCTCTTTCATCAGGGAGGCATTATTGTATGTACAATGTGGACCAATCAGAGTAAAGCAACTTTTACTTTGGAGAATATGTGGGAAGACTTAAAATTAATCTTGGTGGGCATTGGTATTAAAATTTTATAAAATTAAGATCAGCATTATTAATTAACTATTATATCTACTATATTTTTGTTGCTAAAAAAAAAAAAAAAAAACTATATATATATATATTTTAACAATTTTGTACATTTAGAAAATTATTCATATTTTAGACGGAGGAGAGAAAAAGAACGCATACATGAATAAACTTACAAACATTCACATATGGAGAAATATTCACAAACATTAGTGAGAAACAACAAAAATTTAGCAACAAAAATATAGTAGATATAATAGTTAATTAATAATGCTGATCTTAATTTTATAAAATTTTAATACCAATGCCCACCAAGATTAATTTTAAGTCTTCCCACATATTCTCCAAAGTAAAAGTTGCTTTACTCTGATTGGTCCACATTGTACATACAATAATGCCTCCCTGATGAAAGAGGTCTTGCTTGTTCTTAACCTTTTAAAGCCATTCATTTCGAAATAACAACATCACTTGAAAAGACACAAAAAGTGTCGAAACAAAATAGCTACTTTTGTAGTGATATTATAACATATCAATGTTTTAATTTATTAATAAATATTATTATTATTATTAGCTCTACTTTGTATTGAGCACTTTTTTAAAAATAGTGTTTCTTTGCATGGGGAATATTATTCCACCCATACTTGGTTATATATATATATATATATATATATATATATAAGGTGTGCTATATTTACAGGATAAAGTGCTCAATATCAGAGATAAAGCGTATGTAAATATAAAAGAGTGAACATTGAAGTCAACACTCAGGGGCGACAGACTGTTTCATGCTAAGCGCAATCATCAGGCCACGTGTTGAGTTTTTTCTCGACTATTTACGTGTCAATAGGGCATTGAAGGTAATCCCGCTAACAGTTATTTTGGCGGGAGTGGCTTGATTATTTGTTTATTTATTTATTTGTGTCAATCTATTTGACTTGTTATTGGTTTATTCTTTTATTTTTCGATCATTGATTTATTTACTTGGATTTATTACTTATTTTATTTTGTATTACTTTTTAGTTTTTATTACGATTTGTCAATTGTATGAGGAAGGAGGTGAGAGGTCAGAGAGAAAGAAACAGACAATAATAATAATAACGATCGCTTGACGTTTGTCGAAGGACGTGTTAATTACCCTTGTATTTTTCTCTCTGGCGACGGTCAAACTTTTATTTCGTTTGGGAATATACCCCCGTCTGCGATTCTGGCTTTTCCATTAGACGACAAACATTTCACATCAAGGTGTGAAATTTCGCGAGTTTTGTGTGTGTTAAGTAAAGTTTGTAAATTCGAGAATAAAGCTCAATGAGTCAGTGCTTAGCATTTGAATTTTAAATATAGATCTTGTTTTGTTCGCTACGAGACAACTATTGAAGGAGTATTAGGACTAGGAAAGCGTAAGGTAACTTCACAATTTTTCACCATTGGGATTCAAAACTCTTCAAAACGGGAATTTTAATCAATACTTTTAGAATTAAATCAGATCTTTTTGAGCAACACTTGTACATTTACGTAAGATGTGTTTCTACAATTAGTGGTTACAGATTAGGAATTAAACCGACATCTATAGAAGACTATCCATAGACGAATTTCCGTAAACACTTCTGGTTTTGGTTTGAATATTGCATTCTTTCTGTCCAAAGAATGATGACAAACAGTGCAAAATAATTCTCACTACACTGGAAACATTATAAAAAGCACCTAATTTCACCACTTAGTTCAAAACTAAACAATAACAAACGGTGACATATTTGCAGCAACACTCCTGCCTGTATAATTTCCTACCATATTGTTTCTTGTGCGTTTATCTAAACTTATTTATAAATGAAACTTTGTCTGTGTGTGTGTGTGTGTGTGTGTGTGTGTGTGTCCGTTACCTATAGACTCCGAAACGGCTGAACCGATTTTCTTGAATGTACTATAAGTTGTACTATAAGCGTCTGCGAGTGTTCGTAGCTAGGTTTTGTGTCGAGATACCTCCGATAAATATCGAAAATCGATAATCGAAAAAATCGGGTTATAGAAGGAGTGGTCCGATTTTAATCAAATTTGATACACTCATAGACAAAGACATAAGAAACGATATTCAGAAGTTTCAAGGTTGCAGTTCTTACAATAGTGCATATATATAAAAGGCAAGATGTTTATGTGTGTGTCTGTTTATCTGCCTGTATGTCTGTATTTTCTTTCAGCCCTTTTATTTTAGTTTTTGCTTCGGGTTTGGCTCTAAGTAGGTAAAATTGTAGTTCTTAGTCTCAGTCATGATACCATTTACTCAGAGGACTTATTTAGCCTTCAAAATTCAGTTTACGACGAAAAAACTTATTTGATATCGATACCAGGAAATCAAAATTTGACTTACATCCATTTGGAAACAACCATTGCTTTTTAGTTTTTCGTGCCAACGTGCAAAGAGTCTGAGCTCCAGGACCATAGATTAGTTTTAAAGCTTTCATTACACTCGAGCAACACCGGGCTATACTGCTAGTGTTGTATAAACGGCTTCTGTTTCGTCAAGTCTACCGTTGATGTGTTAATGGTCATACGTATACGGCAGCAAGGCCTCTGATTTCGAGATTGCAGGGAGCATGGAACTACCTCTTAATTGCTGTTGTTCCCAGGCCCACTCTGACCAGGAGTGGTAACACCTGTTAGGGTCTCAGCAATGGGCAAATGATTGACCCTCCAAACAGGGGTCAAAACACTATGAAAGTATAAAAACAGATTTTTTTTAAATACATACATAAAAATTTTTGAATGAAAAATATTACCAACAAAACTTTTTTGAATGAAAAATATTACCAAGAAAACATTTTTAAAGGAAAATTTTTACCAACAAAACTTTTTAGAAGGAAAAACGTGACAAACAAAAATACGTTTTTGAAGGAACTAATGCTTTGTCTTTTAATTTCTTGTATTCCTGTTTATGTTTCCTCAATCTTCCCTCTACTCAGGCTTTTCTCTCAATTTCACTCCATATAAACTCCTGTGTGGGCATTCTTGCATTGCTTGGGGTATAATGATAACAAAATCTAAATGCTGTTAGATGTGGATTATCGTCTTGTCCAGGAATTAATAGATAAAGCACTGTTGCATCTTGTCATTTAGATTTTGTTATCATTATACCCCAAGCAATGCAAGAATGCCCACACAGGGGTTTATATGGAGTGAAATTGAGAGAAAAGCCTGAGTAGAGGGAAGATTGAGGAAACATAAACAGGAATATAAGAAATTAAAAGATGGTGATTGACATTGCATTTAATTGACGGGGAGATTGACGGTTTTGAGAAGCCTGGAACCACCTCTTAATTACAGTTGTTCCCAGATTTACAGTGATACAGGGTGGTAGCACCTGTTCGGGCCCCAGCTATAATAGCGAACCTACCTCCCTAAAAAAAAACCCAACACACTCCGAAAGTATAAAAATACATATTTATAGTAAAATTACTAACAATACATTTGTGAAAAAAAAAGCTGACCAGCAATTTGTTTTATAGTAGAATTAACAACAATACATTTTATAGCAAAATGAACCATAATACATATATTAAAATTACCAACAATACGGAACGTCAAATTGGGGAGCCGAGTTCAAATTCCAGTTGAATTCCTTTCATTCACTTACACACAAATACCCTTGGGAAAGGTATTAATCCGTCACTTCCCTCCTGTTATGGGTAAAATAATAGGACAGATTGGGTTCTATAGTCTTGCCTGGCAACCAGTCTATTGCAGAAAGCAATGGCAACCTACTGCGGATAATCTTCTGCCCAGTCAGTCATGTCTCTTTCGAGACATGATCGCCCAAAGTGTGTATCACGTATGGCACTGAACTGACTGACCAACAGTACATTTGTGAAGCAAACTGACCAGCAGTTTGTTTTATAGCAGAATTACCAACAATACATATTTATAGTAAAACTAGCAGTATAGCCTGGTGTTGCTCGGGTGTAATGAAAGCTTTAAAACTAATCCATGATCCTGTAGCTCAGACTCAGCCTAAAGAATATTTGTGTGAAGTTTGGTGAGAATCGGATAAAAATTGTGGGTTTGTATAAAGAGCCATGTGTCCTTAAGGACAAGAACATTTGATCAACAAAGATGAGAACAACAGTCCGAATACCTTTGGTTAACAGAACCAAAAGTATTTGAGCTAAAGTGAATGGAACGAATCCGACTTGAACTCAGCTCTCCGATTTCCCGTTCCGAGACAATATCCATTGCACCACCCACGAACAGTTTGATCTCATATCGTAGTTTATGTTTTAAATATTACTAGCAGTATAGCCCGGCGTTGATCGGGTGTAATAAAAGCTTTAAAACTAATCTACGGTCCTGGGGCGCAGACTTTTTGGACGTTGGCACGAAAGACTAAAAAGCAACAGTTGTTTCCAGTTAAAGTGAAACCGTAGACTGAAAGAAAAATGAATGGATGTAAGTCAAATTTTGATTTTCTGGTATCAATATCAAATAAGTTTTTTCATCGTAAACTTTTTTCTTTTTTTTTTTAATCATCTCACCCCAAGCAAGGCATTCCACTGCCACTATTGCGCATGGGGCTACATAGGGGAAGGTAAAGAGAAGGAGTGGATAGACATAGGGAATGTCAAGAGAAAGGTGACAGATGAGTAAGGATAACGAGGATGAGGGTCGGGCAGATGGGAAGAGTGCTTGATAGAATGGGAGCAGGTTAGTGTGTTAGGAGGTGTGTATTGACCTTACATTTAAACTCCTGGAGATTGTAGCCGTCGGGGAAGCAATCGTTTGGAAGAGAATTCCACAGTCGGGAAGTGCGAGGAAAGAAACTGTTGGAGTAGAAGTTACGGCTGCATTTTATCGGTTTCACTGTAAAAGGGTGGGATCTAGTTGCTAATCTAGTATCTCGTTCAAATTCGTATTTAGGGGGCACCAGTGATCTAAGTTCATCCGAGCAGAAGCCGTGAAAGTATTTATAGAAGAGACACAGGGAAGCCACGTCTCGCCGGTGGGAGAGAGACTGCAGGCGGTCTGCCAAGTCGGTATCTATCACATTACAGACCCTCCTCTGAACCTTATCGAGAAGCCCGAGGAGAACAGCAGGGGCACCCGACCAGATATGGCAGCAGTATTCAATGCACGGGCGGATGGTAGATTTGTAAATGTGCAGGATAGATTTAGACGGAAAAAACTTCCGGGCCCTACACAGAGAACCGACTTTCATAGCAGCGGATTTAGCAATGGATTCGATATAGTCATTCCATTTGAGGTCCGCTGAAAGTGTGAGACCAAGGAGGCGTAGTGTTTTACTCTCTGGGAGGCAAGCCTGGTCCATGCTAATGGGAGGTAGGTGAGATTGTCGATGATGGTTAATTGACAGTAGCTTCGTTTTAGAAGCATTAAAATTTACTAGCCATTTCTTACCCCAGTCCAATATGGATTGGAGGTAAGAAATTTTGAATTTTGGTAACTGAATTTTGAAGGCTAAATAAGTCCTCTGAGTAAATGATATCATGGCTGAGACTAAGAACTACAATTATACCTACTTAGAGCCAAACCCGAAGCAAAAACTAAAATAAAAGGGCTGAAAAAAATACAAACATACAGGCAGATAAACAAACACACACACAAACATCTTGCCTTATATATATATATATATTATCGATTTTCTGCACTCTTGTAAGAACTGCAACCTTGAAACTTCTGAAAATCGTTTCTTATGTCTTTGTCTATGAGTGTATCAAATTTGATAAAAATCGGACCACTCCTTCTATAACCCGATTTTTTCGATTATCGATTTTCGATATTTATCGGGGGTACCTCGACACAAAACCTAGCTAAGGACACTCGCAGACGCTTATAGTACAACTGTGTACATTTTCAAGAAAATCGATTCAGCCGTTTCGGAGTCTACGGGTAACGGACACACACACATCCACACACACAGACACACACACACAGAGACAAAGTTCCATTTATAAATAAGTTTAGATTACTAACAACACATCAACCAAAGGGAAATAAATCTTCTGTGATATTAATCCATATAATATCCTACAATTTCTGTAAAAAATCAAAGTGTATTCTAAGATATATCTTCAATGAAACTAGCACATAAACACTCATATCACCGTCTTTAGTAATTATATTCAAATAAATATATGCAAATAAGCTGAGTATCATCTACCATGTATCCAATTGCGAAAATAGAATAACACATGCCATGTGTTTATTGTTTCAAAGCTTCCAAGAAAATTAAATTTTGTCATTAAATGACCCATATGTAGTTGACATGCCGTTAAACAAAAAAAATCAACTTCATTACCTATCTATATGATAAGGTATATAATTGTTATTACTAGCTTCAATGAAAGAAAATACCTTCTTGCTTCTTGCTTTCTTTTCAATTTCTTTTTCTTCTGCGTGTCATGTCCCTTCAGGACTTAGATGGTCATGGCTCTCCACAATTCCCTTTCATTTGTAGTTATTAATAAGTGTTGTGTTTTTGTTGTCAGTTAATTGCCAAACGTGGTATGCGCTTGGACGAACAAGTATCTTTCCAGATATGACAGACTGGGCAGAATATTTTCCACTAGTAGGTTGCCATTATTTTCTGTGTTAGACTGGTTGCCAACCAAGGCTATAGAACCCAATCTGTCCTGCTAATCAATTCTTTTTATCCAGATCAGTCAGTTAAGAGTAATACATGATACACGCTTGGCCGATCACGTCTCTTTCTAGACATGACTGACTGGGAAAAAGATTTTCCCTCTGTAGGTTGCCATTACTTTCTGCGGTAGACTGGTTGCCAACCAAGGTTATAGAGCCTAATCTGTCCTGCTATTCAACCCATATCTGGAGGGAGAAGAGATGGATTAACAGCTTTTCCCACTTGGGCGTACGTGAATGAAACGAATTCGTCTGGAATTCGAACTCGACTTTTCATCTTTTTGTTAGCTCCGCCATCCATTTATTTAAGCTCGCTAGGGTAGGTCAGGTGTTGTTTCCCTCTGTCCTCTTATCTTTAATCTCTTATGTGAGTATCAGATTTTCCAAGCCTTCTTTCCTCATTATGTGTCCTGTGAATTTCAACTGTCTCTTCCTGATATTAAGTGCTAGTGTCTTTTTTTTTTTGTTTCCATTTTCTCTAAAACATCGTTTTTGCTCACATGTTCGGGCCATAGTATTCTCAGCATCCTTCTGTAGACACACATTTCTTTTACTTCAAGTCGCTTCTTCATCTGTGAGGTCCATCGTCAGCATTCACTGCAATATGGAAAAATTGATATTACATAACACTTCAGTATTCTTTCCTTTGGTTCTCTTCAAAAATAAAAATGCAATGTGTCTTCTGTCTCCTTGGTTCCTGTTTTTTTTTTTTTACTGCTCTCTGTTTCTTTTTTCAGTAACCTTTTGCATCGTAGTGGCTTTATTGCCTTGCTTCGAGAAAAATAATTAAAATAAAGTAACTACTTGGTTTCTGCAGTTTCTATTCGGTGTCTTCCACGAAAAATGTCTCGTTTGCATATCTTATTTTGTTAAGATTGTGTCTACCAATTGAAAAAAAAACAAACGAAAAAATTTGATTCTTACATGATGATAAACGGTAAGTGTAAAATGTTAAATTTTTAAGTTATTTCGACGTTTAATGGCATGCACCTAAATTATACCATTTTTAGTTAGCATAAGTATTTTGAGAGAAGCCAGTAGGTGCTCTAT
Organism: Ascarosepion bandense; assembly: GCA_037127315.1. NCBI lineage: Eukaryota > Metazoa > Mollusca > Cephalopoda > Sepiida > Sepiidae > Ascarosepion > Ascarosepion bandense. The sequence continues at coordinate 816,091 of JBBBDQ010001359.1, read as the reverse complement.
TTTTCTAACACTTTAAGTTAATTTTTCAAACGGGTGATGTAAATTGCTTTGTAAACGTAACACAGAAATGAGATGGTTTGGGTCACAACGGGGGCGCTGAGTAGGAAATGGCGTAAGGAGGCCGGAAAAAAGGGGAGACGGACACGCTACTCAATAATCTCAAGTGGAGTTGGTTGCAGTCAAGAATAATCACATCTCTTGTGAAAACAAACAATGATAAGACAGAGAAAACAAGTAATAAAACAACAATACTAAATGAAGAGTGTATCAAGCAAGGTAGTTGGGATAAAAAACAACAATAATAAGATGGACTAAAACTAGTAATAATAATAACGAAGTGTGTATTGAGCCAGATTATTGTGATAAAAGCAGCAATAATAAGATGGAGTAAAACCAGTAATAAAAAAAATTGCATTATTACAAACCAGTATATCGACCCAGATTGTTGGGATAAAAAACAAAAACAATAATAAAATGATATAAAACTATTACTAATAATAATAACAATAATCAAGAGGGTATCGAAACAGATTAGTGCTATAAAAAGGAACAATAAAACTAGTAATGTAAAAATAAAAAGTTATAATAAAAAGAGTATCAAGCAAGAGTATTGTGATAAAAAGCAACAATAATAAGATGGAATAAAACTAGTAATAAAATAATAGTAATAAGGAAGAATGTATAGAGCCAGAGTGTCGGGATAAAAAGCAACAATAATAAGATGATATAAAACTTGTAATAAAATAATAGTAATAAGGAAGAATGTATAGAGCCAGAGTGTTGGGATAAAAAGCAACAATAATAAGATGCTATAAAACTTGTAATAAAATAATAGTAATAAGGAAGAGTGTATAGAGCCAGAGCGTTGGGATAAAAAGCAACAATAATAAGATTATATAAAACTTGTAATAAAATAATAGTAATAAGGAAGAGTGTATAGAGCCAGAGTATTGGGATAAAAAGCAACAATAATAAGATGCTATAAAACTTGTAATAAAATAATAGTAATAAGGAAGAGTGTATAGAGTCAGAGTGTTGGGATAAAAAGCAACAATAATAAGATGATATAAAACTAGTAGTAAAATAATAGTAATAAGGAAGAGTGTATAGAGCCAGAGTGTTGGGATAAAAAGCAACAATAATAAGATGATATAAAACTAGTAATAAAATAATAGTAATAAGGAAGAGTGTATAGAGCCAGAGTGTTGGGATAAAAAGCAACAATAATAAGATGATATAAAACTAGTAGTAAAATAATAGTAATAAGGAAGAGTGTATAGAGCCAGAGTGTTGGGATAAAAAGCAACAATAATAAGATGATATAAAACTAGTAATAAAATAATAGTAATAAGGAAGAGTGTATAGAGCCAGAGTGTTGGGATAAAAAGCAACAATAATAAGATGATATAAAACTAGTAGTAAAATAATAGTAATAAGGAAGAGTGTATAGAGCCAGAGTGTTGGGATAAAAAGCAACAATAATAAGATGCTATAAAACTTGTAATAAAATAATAGTAATAAGGAAGAGTGTATAGAGCCAGAGTATTGGGATAAAAAGCAACAATAATAAGATGCTATAAAACTTGTAATAAAATAATAGTAATAAGGAAGAGTGTATAGAGCCAGAGTGTTGGGATAAAAAGCAACAATAATAAGATGATATAAAACTAGTAGTAAAATAATAGTAATAAGGAAGAGTGTATAGAGCCAGAGTGTTGGGATAAAAAGCAACAATAATAAGATGATATAAAACTAGTAATAAAATAATAGTAATAAGGAAGAGTGTATAGAGCCAGAGTGTTGGGATAAAAAGCAACAATAATAAGATGATATAAAACTAGTAGTAAAATAATAGTAATAAGGAAGAGTGTATAGAGCCAGAGTGTTGGAATAAAAAGCAACAATAATAAGATGATATAAAACTAGTAGTAAAATAATAGTAATAAGGAAGAGTGTATAGAGCCAGAGTGTTGGGATAAAAAGCAACAATAATAAGATGATATAAAACTAGTAATAAAATAATAGTAATAAGGAAGAGTGTATAGAGCCAGAGTGTTGGGATAAAAAGCAACAATAATAAGATGATATAAAACTAGTAGTAAAATAATAGTAATAAGGAAGAGAGTATAGAGCCAGAGTGTTGGAATAAAAAGCAACAATAATAAGATGATATAAAACTAGTAATAAAATAATAGTAATAAGGAAGAGTGTATAGAGCCAGAGTGTTGGGATAAAAAGCAACAATAATAAGATGATATAAAACTAGTAGTAAAATAATAGTAATAAGGAAGAGTGTATAGAGCCAGAGTGTTGGGATAAAAAGCAACAATAATAAGATGATATAAAACTAGTAATAAAATAATAGTAATAAGGAAGAGTGTATAGAGCCAGAGTGTTGGGATAAAAAGCAACAATAATAAGATGATATAAAACTAGTAATAAAATAATAGTAATAAGGAAGAGTGTATAGAGCCAGAGTGGTGGGATATAAAGCAACAATAATAAGATGGAATACGCACACACACACACACACACACACACACATATATATATATATAAACATCACAAACACACACATGTACAACCATGGATGAAAACGTTATAATTTCTAATTTTGAAAATTTCGTGTTCAGAAAAATAATCCCCGTTACGTGAGCGTTCTTTTAAAAAATGGTAAAATTAGTTATTTTAAATCGCCTGAAGACACCAGTTGGTAGAAACCTGGGTTACGTAATGACTTGTTAAAAAATGAAAAATATTAAGTTCTACAATATAATTGTATTGAGCATTTTTTAATACAACTGTGTATATGTTTAATTTAATTATGACCAAAAACTAAATGATTAAATAATTACGTGAAGAGGCTCATCCCTTGTTTCCTTTTTAGAATGCGGTTTCCGGTTTTCACTTTTCCAATCTTTTCACTCTTTTCTTTTTTTCTTTTTTCTTTTTTTTTCAATTTGAGTAGAGAGACTAAACTATCGCCCGGTTCACACTCCACCCACATCTATTGAACAGGTGAAGAAGCTCATCCCTTGTTTTCTGTTTAGGATGCGGTTTCCGACTTTCTCTTTTCCAATCTTTTCACTTTTTTCTTTTTTTCTTTTTTTTATTTTTTCAATTGGAGTAGATAGACTAAACTATTGCCCGGTTCACACTCCACCCACGTCTATTGAACAGGTGAAGATGCTCAACCTTGTTCCCTGTTTAGGATGTGGTTTCCGGCTTTCTCATTTCCATTCTTTTTACCCTTTACGTAGCCCCCTGCGCATCAGTGGCGTTATCGCCTTGCTTGGTGTGATATGATTAAAAATAAATAAATAAATAAATAAAAATATATCTATATATATATATATATATATATATATATATATATATAAATTCAAGCAAAGAGAACTAACAGTTTTACAATCCCGAGTTCTCCGTCATTTACTTTTTTTTTTATAAAAGTTCTCAGCACAACAAATATTGTCGAGTATAATATAATTAATTAAATTTGTTTTTTAATTAAAATTAATGTCTTCTACATTGCGACACGGAAGTTTCTGTTCCGAGATTTTTACCTCGTAATCCGGCAATGATTTTCACAACATTGCCTGATGACGAGGTAAAAAATCTCGAAACATAGAAATTTCCGTGCCTCAATATAAAATATAGGCTGTGCGTTGTGGCGCAGTGGATATCGGCTCGGAACGACAAATCGGGAGCCGAGTTCGGATTCCAGTTAAATTCGCTGCATTCACTTATGCATAAATACGCTTCGGAAAGTTATTAGTCCGTCTCTTCCCTCTTCTGTAATAGGACAGATTGGGTTCTGTAGCCTTGGCCGGCAACCAGTCTACCGCAGAAAGCAATGCCTACCTACTGAGGGATAATATTCTGCCCAGTCAATCATGTCACTTTTCGAGACATAATCGCCCAAAGCGTGTATCACGTATGGCACTTAACTGACCGACTGAATATAATAGTTGGAAACATGATTAGGCCTTCTACTGGGCATAAAGTGGGGGACTGGTTTTCTATTGTTATGAAATAATAAACTGATCCCCCACTAATGACCACTTAATAATATAATACATCTCTTCCCTCTTTAGCTATGAGTCAAATAATAGGACAGATTGGGTTCTATATAGCCTTGGCTGGCAACCAGCCTATCGCAGAAAGCAATGGCAACCTACTGCGGGATAATCTTCTGCCCAGTCAATCATGTCACTTTCCGAGACATAATCGCCCATAATCACGTATGGTACTTAACTGACTGAATGTAAAAATTAAATTAAATAATTATATATATATATATATATATATATATATATATATATATATATATAGAGAGAGAGAGAGAGAGAGAGAGAGAGAGAGAGAGTCATTTAGTTCGTTCCAAACTTGTATTTAATACTTATTATCCTTATCTCTGAAACTATTTGACCCGAGATTTTGTCTTAGAGAAGAAATTTCAAATAAAATCTTTCGGTTTTCTGACATATTTCTTGGGGCGTAGCAACCAAGTCGAAAATAACTTCTCAAATAATTTCGCAATTGTGAAAACAGTGATATCGGGTCTGTGTGGAACATGCGCTATCCTTATTTCCTGGGATCAACAGCGCTTGTCACACTGGCAAGTGCTGGGTGAGTGCATTCGAAACAAGTCTTTAATTAAACCATTCCCCATAGACTAACATCTCTGTACTTTTTAAAAATATGCACACAGAAGTGCACACTTAACCACGGGGGATAGGTTTCAAAACGTTAAATTAACGTCGGAAGTCACCGATAGCACCAAACCCTATAATAATAATAATAATAATAATAATAATAATAATAAGGAAACCATGGACCAGAAAATCTCAGGATGTTCTGTACTTGCACCAAATAAATATAAAAATCGTCACGATAGAATGGGGCAAATTTATTATTATTATTATTATTATTATTATTATTATTATTATTGTTCTTCTTCTTCTTCTTCTTCTTCTTTTTCTTCTTCTTCTTCTTCTTCTTCTTCTTCTTATTATTATTATTATTATTATTATTATTATTATATCATTTTTCATTATAGTTCTATTTCTGCTATGGTCTCACTACCTACCAAGTCTGCAGAAAGACCTAAGGCAGGTCGTGGTGTGTTGTTATGGTTCCTGTTCATGTTTTTTCTATCTCCCCTAACATTCCTAGCGTTACATAGACAAAGTTCTTCTTAGTGTGTGGGCTGTACTTAACAAGACAATTTTTTGTATATCTCTTAAGCTGAGGTTTCCAGGGATTCTTTCAATGTGTTGTTTTGTTCCATTTTTTATCATTCCAAGTGCACCCACTGTCACTGATATGATACTTTTTTTCAATTGTCACATTTTTTCTATTTCAATTTCTAGGTCTTTATATTTTGAGATGTTTTAAAATTCTTTATTTGCTATGTTACAATCCGCTGGACAAGCCATATCAATTAATAGGCAAGTTTTTTTCTTTTTGGTTTTTAACAATAATGTCCGGCTTATTTGCTTCAATTTTCCTGTCTGTGTAGATGGTGACATTTATTTATTTATTTATTATTATTATTATTATTTCATCCCAAGCAAGGCAGGAATGCTACTGGTGCTCAGGGGGTTACAGTGAGAGAAAAAAAATAAGCTACAGGGGATGTCGAAGAAAGGATAAGAGAAGGATGGGAATCAATGACACAGAAGATAGCAATTGACGTTGCATTTAAACTTTAAACTTTTACTGGACAATGCGCAAACTCTTTGAAAAATAAGTAAACAAAAACTGGTATAAACATCACCCAGCACCGGTTGCAGAAATAGAAAACGTCCTCATCCTATTGGAATTGCACTCTCTTTACAAAAAGGAAAATTGAAGCAAAAAGGCCGGGTATAATCGTCAAAAACCGAAAAGAAAAAAATAGGTATTAATTCATATGGTTTGCTCAGCTGACTGCAACATAGCAACTAAGGGTTTTGAAAAACTATCTAAACTTATTTATGAATGGAACTTTTTCTGTGTGTGTGTGTGTGTGTGTGTGTGTGTGTGTGTGTGTGTGTGTGTGTGTGTGTGTGTGTGTGTGTATCTATTACCTATAGACTCCGAAACGGCTGAACCGATTTTCTTGAAAATTAACACAATTGTACTATAAGCGTCTGCGAGTGTTCTTAGATAGGTTTTGTGTCTAGGTACCCCCGATAAATATTGAAAATCGATAATCGAAAAAATCGGGTTATAGAAGGAGTGGTCCGATTTTAATCAAATTTGATACACTTATAGACAAAGACATAAGAAACGATATTCAGAAGTTTCAAGGTTGCAGTTCTTACAATAGTGCAGAAAATCAATAATATATATATATATATATATATATATATATATATATATATATATAAGGCAAGATGTGTGTGTGTGTGTATGTGTGTGTGTGTGTCTGTTCATCTGTCTGTATGTCTGTATTTTTTTTTCAGCCCTTTTATTTTACTTTTTGCTTCGGGTTTGGCTCTAAGTAGGTATAATTGTAGTTCTTAGTCTCAGCCATGATAACATTTACTCAGAGGACTTATTTAGCCTTCAAAATTCAGTTTACGACGAAAAAACTTATTTGATATCGATATCAGGAAATCAATATTTGACTTACATCCATTCATTTTTCTTTCAGTCTACGGTTTTGCTTTAACTGGAAACAACTATTGCTTTTTAGTCTTTTGTGCCAACGTCCAAAGAGTCTTAGCTCCAGGACCATGGATTAGTTTTAAAGCTTTCATTAAATCCGAGCAACGCTGGGCTATCATGCTAGTCAAATTATAAAACCCTAGAAATCGAAATAGAAAAATAGAAAAATTGTGAAGAAGAATAGTAGAAGTCAGAGTAGAATACAATTCAGCGTTTAGAATGATACAAAAAGGAACATCCCTGGAAATCCCAGCTTTAGAGAAATACAAAATATTGTCTTGATAAGTGCAGCGCACACATTAAGGAGAACTTTGTCTATGTAAAACTAATGTTGTTATAGGGGTCAGAAAAATCATGAAATGTAGTCATAACTTTGTACAAACGTTGTTTGTCGTGTAATGAAAAAACGACTGCCCTAGTCATAAACGAGCCTAAACGAATGAAAGGCCCTCAGCGTAAAAATATATAAATCTACAAAAAGTTTCTCTGTACAAACGGTGCTTAATATGACGATGATCTTGTTCCTCTTGAAAGTTTCCCTTTGTCATGTCAATCATAATTTTTAATAATAATAACAGAAATTACCAAGCGCGCATAGAAAAAAGTTGTGTTAAACCGAAATGCTGATTCTGTCATAAATATCGAGAAACGATTGATCACCTTTTATCAGGTTGCACTATGGTAGCCCCGATTGAATATAAAACTTGGCATGAAGGAGGAGGCCAATATCTGCACTGAAAAATATGCAACTTTTACAGGAAGGAAATTGCAAAAAGTTGGTACGAATATCCTCCAAACCAGGTTACATAGATAGGATCCATAACAATTTTATGGCACTTTCCAATACACACAGAAGGAACAATCAAAGCTAATCGCCCAGACATCGCGGATCAAAGACAAGAAGAAGAGAATGTGCTTTCTTACTGACATGGCACTCCCTGCAGAGTGTAATGTATCTTTGAAGATCTTCAAAAATTATCAAGTTACAAGGATCTTGAAATGGAAATCTCAAAAATATGACACATGCGGACATCAATAATTCCAGTAGTAGTTGGAGCCCTCGGATTGATTAGAAAATGTTCTGATAGACTCATTGAAAAGATTATCTATATGAAATATGTTTGCTCTTAAGTTTATTTTTTTCTTTTTTTACAAAAAAATGATCAGTGGAAGCCATTTCAGACCTTAGGTCTGTGGCTGGAACCCAGAAAAAATATGTATATTTTGTAAAATCACATATACTAAAATTAACGCCTTCGAAGAATATTGTTGGGTCTTTTTTTTTTCTCACCATCATACTTATTATGTTATGTTGGATGGTATGTATTTGTGAAATGTCTCTTTCCTCAATTCTTGCGGTATCGAGTTTTAGATTTAAAATACATTGACACTCTTCCAGTATTTTCTGAAAGATGAATTCGGGATTCATTTTTAATTTAGCAAGAATTCTGTGCAAATATTAGGCATTTAAATAAATTCGGACTTAATTCATTTAACTTGAACTTCTCGCATTTTCAATTCACGACTCCTGCATAAGTAACAGAATCTTCATCGTCACACTTTACAGAGTTAAAACAGTGCCAACGTGTATTGAATAATGAGCTCCTATCACCGAAAATTTTCGATAGTATTACTACAGTTTAATCAAAATTTATCTCACCTGTTTTGTTTTTTGCTTTTCGCTTTTTTGGTTTTTTTTTTTTGGTTTTTTTTGTTTGTTTGTTTGTTTGTTCTGGGATTTTCTTTTTTTTTTTTTTTTTTTTTGCGAAATAAAATTTACATACTTTTGATGTTCAGCAGGGAACAATTTTCTTAATATTAAACAAACTATCTTTTCATCATTTCAATGCGAACAACCCCTTTTGAGGATCCCTTCGTATCTTCTATAACAATCTGGAAAAGTTATTCCTTCGTCTGGATTGTATAAAAATTTGCGAATTGAATTAGTAACAGCATCTGGAGTGAATAAATCTGATGTTTTTTATTCTTCTGTAGTTTCATTAAATAATAACAAAACAAAAACTTCTCTTGCTGTTATCGTAATTATAATTGTTGTTCATATTATTGTTTTTGTTGCTGCAAATGTTGTTTGTTGTTGCTTTTGCAGCGCAAACATTTGAATCATGATAAATTTTAGTTCTTCCATTTTTCTGTAGTCTACTGAATATTTCGTAGATTCGTTTTTGAAAACCTTTGCCTGCTATTTCTCTGTAGTCCTTCTAAGATGATGTCTCTTTAATATTCTAAGGTTTATCTAGATGTATCTTAGAATACTTAAATTTTTAACCTTGTTATTAAAAAGCAGTAACTTAACTTTATAAGATTTAATTCACATGAACATCGAGTGAACTTAAATTCAAAGCTGTTAAACTGTCAGTTTGAAATGTGCATCTGATGATTGCAAAATGTATTAAACTCCTAGTCGTGCTATAGACGTAGGATAATATGTGTTTTGAATTCCGGGTGAGGAACCGCACAAAATAATGAACAACAAACAAATATGGAGATAGAAAAGTAGGTCATATTGAACGTAATATACAAACGTAAACGCAGGTTAGTAAATCCAGTAATAGTATTAGTAAGAAATAAATATATACAAGTCTTGAAGTGAAGTCGATTGAAATATTATATCCGTGTATATTATTCTAGCTGAGAGGAGCTCAGAGCTAGTCTGACTTCTGATGCGCTAATCTCTGGGTAACTTACGTATCAGTTTCGGTACTCTCCGATAACTGGCGTGTATATATATATATATATATATATATATATATATATATATATATATATATATGTGTGTGTGTGTGTGTGTGTGTGTGTGTGTGTGTGTGTGTGTGTGTGTGTGTGGTACTAAATTGTAATGTTGCTGTTTTTTTCTGTAATTAACGGATACGGATGCATTTTTGGTGTATATATATATATATATATATATATATATATATATAGTGCTGCACGCCTAAATGACAACGTTTAAATATTACTTCCAGCCACATGTCAAATAGTTTTCTCATTGTATACTTCATGGTTTTGAATTCAGTACTTGGCTTGGCTGCCAATCAAGGCTAGAGAACATGTCTACCCAGCTATTTAACGTATAACTGCGGTGGAAGTGAAGAACAGATGGATTCCAGTTTATTCCAATGGCAATAACGCGAAGTTAACACAACAGACTCTGCCGAAATTTGAACAGGGATCTCCGGTTATACTTTCTCTGCTGATAACCGTCGAGTTACCCACACCTCACTAAAAATCTCAATAATTATTATTACTTCGAAAGAGAAAGAAAGTATCCGTGATAAATAAATAACTGACAATATTTTCTTAATGTTTCGGTGCTTATTTTCATCCTCCTCAGCATGTTCATATCGAAACATTCGAGTCATTGAAAAGTTATCTGGATTTGCGCCCTGAATTTGTGTAGCCCGTCGTCATATTTTATTAGAAAACAATTTCATGGGTATTTTGTTTATCTGCTAATATTTTACGCTATAGTATCAAAAATCTTTTTACCTGTTTTTTAGCCCCTCTCTCTCTCTCTCTCTCTCTCTCTCTCTCTCTCTGTGTTGGATGTTTTCTAAACAAAGAGTCAACGAGTGTGTACACATGCGAAACATTCATCAAGCCCAGATGCCCGGAAGAACAGGCACTTTGGCACGTGGCTGGATTGTCAATCGAACACCGGAAATGAGGTGCCTTTAGAGAAATTAGAAGTCGGAAGTCGACTCCGGAGCACAAGCCAGAATGCCTCCTTAAAATACGTCACAGGTCTACCAGATTAGAATTTGTTTATGTTATGTGGAAACGGTTGTACCCGATTCAAGGCATGAACGAATTACCCCTGACCCGATCTAAAACCCTTTGGCAATTTTAGATGTTCTGGATCGACAACACAACTAAAGTTCATTCTTTTTAATCAGTATCACCCCATGCAAAGTAGTAAATCCACTAAGACACAAGGGGTTACAGGGTGGGGAAGAATTGAAACATTAATAATGAGCAGGAAGAGAAAGGAGTAATCAGGAGGACAGTAGATAGCGATTGACATAGTATTTACATTTTTGCAAATCCGAAGTAGTCATCTACGTAGATCACACCACAATTTACTCCTGCACCAGTAAGAAATTCGGCGAGGCGGACACACATAACCTCACTGCTGATCTTGAGAAGGACCAACACTCGGTGGTGGACTGGAGTAAAAAGTGGCTTGTAGATTTGAATGCTTCTAAAACAGACTGCTCTCAACCATCACAGGCAACCTCTCCTGCCCCCGCCCTATAAGCATGGACCAAGCAAGTCTCCCTGAAAGCAATATAATGCACCTCTTCGGCCTTACCCTATCTTCCGATCTCAAGTGGAATCATTATATTGAGTCAATAGCTAAATCCGCTGCTAGGAATGTTGGGTCACTGTATCGTGCCAGGATGTTTTTTTTCCGCCTGAATACATCTTGAACATATACAAATCATCCATTCGTCAGTGAATAGAATACAGCTGTCATATATGGTCAGGCGCCTCTGCTGTTCATCTCAGGGTTTTCGACAGGCCCCAAAGGAGAATCTGTAATGTGATAGGTCACGACTTGGCAGCTCGACTCTAGCCACTTTCTCACCGGCGGCATGTGGCTTCCCTCTGTCTCTTCTAGAAATATTTTCAGGGCTTCTGCTCAGACGAATTTAAGTCACTGGTGCCCCCAACACAAGAATTTACTCGGGCAACCAGACTGGCAACAAGGTCCCAGCCATTAGATCAACCAAATGCAGCCGACAATTCTACTCCATAGCTTCATTTTCGCACTTCCCACCTGTGGAACTCCTTTCCATATTCTTTCTTTTGTGACGGCTACAACCTCCAGAAATTTAAATGCAATGTCAATACCCATCTCTTATCCGCTTAACTCTAGTTCTTTCTACATCACCCTGTATATCCTTTCGTTTCTCTCCACCTTCGCAATTGTCTTCACGCTAGTGTTCCCATCCTTCTCTTGCCTTTTCTCTGACACTCCCTGTAAGTGGTTCGTCTTTTTCTTCACTCTCCTCCTGCCTTTTACTCTCTTATGTAGTCCCCTGCGCACCAGTGGCTGTACCGCCTTGCTTGGGATGAAACGATTTTTAAAAAATTGGCTGGAAAGCATGGAAAAGGAAAGGAAGAGCGTGAAAAGAAAATATTAGGATAGAATTTCCGGTTACATCTCGTCATCTCAACTGTAAATTGGTCAGATCTCGACGCAGGTCTAGTACTGCGCTTAAATCTTTTTAAAAATGTCTAGGTACCGTAGCGAAGAGAAATATTTAGTTTGTAAATCTACAAAAATGTGGCACAAGGCCTAAAGGAGGAATGTGGAGCAGGATTATCTTCTATCTTATACTTAAAACTAGCTAGCCACAAACACTGATCCAAACACACCACAATATCCATTACCCACAAAATAACACATTCTTACTTATCACTCTTGCTATATCCACCGTAATACATAAGAATCTCTACGATGTCCTAATTTTTCCCCAAATATAAATTTGTATGTCGTGGGAGGGAAATAAAACAACAATTTTAAAAATTTAAACACCAATGTGTATTTACAATATGTGCTATTGCTTTTTACAAGAAAGTAAACAAAAAGCTATTGATAACTAGCAGTATAGCCCGGTGTTGCTCGGGTGTAATGAAAGCTTTAAAACTAATCCATGGTCCTGGAGCTCAAACTCTTTGGATGTTGGCACAAAAGACTATAAAGCACTAGTTGCTTCCAGTTTAAGCGAAATTGTAGACTGAAAGAAAAATGAATGGCTGTAAGTCAAATTTTCATTTCCTGGTATCGATATCAAATTAGTTTTTTTCATCGTAAACTGAATTTTGAAGGATAAATAAGTCCTCTGAGTAAATGATATCACGGCTGAGACTAAGAACTACAATTATACCTATTTAGAGCCAAACCCAAAGCAAAAACTAAAATAAAAGGGCTGAAAGAAAATACAGACATACAGGCAGATAAACAGACACACACACAAACATCTTACCTTTTATATATATATATTTATATATATATATATATATATATATATTATTGATTTTCTGCACTATTGTAAGAACTGCAATCTTGAAACTTCTGAATATCGTTTCTTATATCTTTGTCTATGAATGTATCAAATCCTTCTATAACCCGATTATCGATTTTCGATATTTATCGGAGGTACCTCGACACAAAATCTAGCTAAGAACACTCGCAGACGCTTATAGTACAACTGTGTAAATTTTCAAGAAAATCGGTTCAGCCGTTTCGGAGTCTATAGGTAACGGACACACACACACACAGACACACACACACAGGCACACACACACACATACACACACAGAGACAAAGTTACATTTATAAATAAGTTTAGATAAGCCCCACCATAGATCCTAAATGTGAGAGAAGTATCAGTCAACGGCCGTAATCTGAACAATATAAGATACGGAGATGATACAATGCTGATAGCAGATACGGAAAAGATATTACAAGACATCCTACAGGAAGTAGTTAAAGAAAGTTACATATAAACTACAAGGAAAGTGACTGCATGGTCATCAGTTAAAAGTGGAGCCCAAAAATGCCAATTCCAAGTCGGGGATATTAAAATCAAGCAGGTACAAAAAATTTAAATACCTGAGAAATGTTCTAACAGAGTAAAGAAAGTGCGACACTGAGCTCCGAAGGCGAATTGGCATGGCCAATGATGCACAATGACAAAAATGGTCAATAATTATTTATAACTATTGATACTGGAACCCATGCATTCATTTACAATATAATATTTTAAATTGTGAAATCATATTTAATTTCGTCATATGAATTTTTTATAAATGTTTCTAAATTTTTTATTGTCTTTCACTCATTTCGCCTCACCTGCTATCTTCTTCTGTTGCGGCTATGACGTGTTCCGCACTGTTTAGGGACCACTAAGTTAAGGTGATAGATTTTCTTTATTTTCAGCATCACCATGTAATCCGATTTGTATCTTCTACTGAAGATTTTACTCGCAAATCTGGGAACATTCTTTCGAGTATGGCGTATTTCCGATTCTTCTAAAACCTGCGATACTCTAATGGTTTTATGTATTTTCTGGGTTTTTGGCATAAACACCAGGAATAAAACATTCCTATGACAGAATTCACCTGCAGAATTCTTTTATTTTTAGCATTTTGGAGACATGACAATTTCTACTTTTTACGGAATGTATTTGGCAAAACATTGCAACATTATTCTGGGACCTAAATTAGACATCAATAGAACCATTTGGATCTTAGACAAATGCCAAAAAATAAATAAATATATGCTGGAAGGCACAAGGCCCGACAGTACTGTTTCAGGAATTCAACTGTTAAAAATTATCCAAATACATATTTTTCACCTTCTTTTTCGAATCACTTCTGTTGCTTGCTGTGATTATTATTAGACACGGTGCTGTCGCATTAGTCATCCTGTAGAATATTGTTGTCATATCTGGTCAGACGCCCTGCGATCCCTAACAACATAGAGGAAGCCACAAATTGATCTGGTGTGTCTTAGACCACTCGACCACGAATGATTCCACAGTCTAATCGAAGTCAAACAATTTTCGATTCTACGTAAATAACCATCTAAATATTAAATACGTCAATAAACGTTGTATATTTACATTAGTTGAAGATACAATACATTTCAGAGCATTTGAAATAAGAGTATCGAATAAAATAATGTTCGAACAAATAAATTAAAGATGCGGGTTGCTAAAAACCATTTCCTTAATCTTCGGAACTTTCTAAAACTCTGTATATTTACATTTGTTGACATTACAATACATTTAAGAGAAGAGATGGTTATTTACGTAGAATCGCAAATTGTTATATAAGGCTTGATTTGGCTTTGGAATCATTCAAGATCGAGCGGTCTAAGACGCACCAGATCATTTGGTAGCTTCCCCTATATTGATAGGGGTCGAAAGTTCGAATCCTGCCAAATGACACACATTTTCGTAACAAAATTTATCGTAAATAATCAGGCCAGTAGAAATAAATATATAAATATACCGTTTGATTAGAAACAGAATATCTACTCAAATACGAGTCTCGGTTAAAAATAATGTTCAAGCAAATATATATATATATATACCCAACTTCGCAAGATTATCGCTTTTTCTATGTTAAATGCTAAGTCGAACTACATTCCATGTTTTTGCAAATTCAGACCTTTATATCTAAAACTTGTCATGCCAACGTTACAGGAACTCTCTTCATTTTCTTCGTATTCTATTGGTAAAAAAGAAGTTCATTTCAGGCGGCTTCTTTCCAAGAATCAATACTTACTGAAAAGAACTCCGGCGAGGGTGCTTCCTCAATCACTATAATCTTAACCGTAGAGACAACATTTATCTATCCTACTTATCCTCATAATCGGCACTTACCTCATCCTCGGTACAACAACGTCATTCAGCAACCCACCTGCCGTGAGTGGCTCTTCGGCCTTCTATTAGATGAACAACAGTGTAATGAAAAATTGTTGGTTGGGTGCTGGATAGACTTCATACACGTGCGTTAATTGCAGAAATGTTAGATGGAAATTCTTAGGTTCTAATTCTGTGTTTTCCCAAGGGGGGGATCACTTTGGATCCCTTTTTGCAATGTTGAAAGAAGAATGATATCTGAAATATTCTGCAGCTAAACGTTGCTTCAACTGCCAGTAAAATTGAAAACTGAGAAAAAAATAGATAGCTACTTGGTGCCCAAAGGGATAGGTGCCTGCTAGATAATTTCGCTGTAGCTATGTTTACAAATGTTTGCTGTCTGCATCTTTCCTTGCCCGCTTCCCGATTCTTTTTGAAAGACACACACACATATATTAGCGCATATCCCCACACACACACACACACACACACACACACACACACACACACACACACATATATATATATATATATATATATATATATATATATATATATATATATATACACACACACACAGACGCACACAATGAAAAAAACGGGGAAAGCACTCTTCCACCAATGGAAAGTACAAATAGAAAAGAAAAGCAAGAAAAGAAACAGGTAATTGCTGGTATCTTCTGGCGAGTGGACAGAGTGATTGCTGGAGAACCCGTCTACAATATATATATATATATATATATATATATATATATATACATATATATATATATATATATATATAGAGAGAGAGAGAGAGAGAGTGGGGGAGGGGAGGGGGAGTTTGTAACCGTTTCACCCCATGCAAGGTTGTAAAGCCGTAAGGATACAAGGGGTTACTGAGTGTGAAATAATTATAAAAGTGAAAGATTATTACGGAGCCATAAAAATAGAAGAGTAATAAGGATTAAAATAACTGATGACGCAAGGGATTAGTGAGTGTAAAAGACGATGTGAAATAAATAAATATTATTATAGGGAAAAAGGACAATAACAGAACGTTGAGAAGACAGAAGGTTACGATTGACATAGCACCTAAATTTTTGAAAATCAAACATAACTGAGTCGTAAGAAGTCAAAAGAGTGTCGTACAATAGAAGAAACTGTTAGCATAGAAATTACGCTTACATCAAGTCACTTCAGTTGCAAAATAATGAGACCTTGCCACCAATCGAGTACTACTCTTAACTTATAATGTCTAGGTATAATAAAGGAAAGTTCATCAGAACAATAATCATGAAAGAATTCTTAAGGAAGGTTACATCCAGCCACTTCAAGTGTAAAATGATGAGACCTTGCCGCCAATCGAGTACTGCGCTGAAATTCATAAAGTTTAGATACCATAAAATAAAGATTATCAAAACAATTGCCATGAAAGTATTGCATCTCAATTTTTGAAGGTCAAAGTTGACTGAAAATCATATAACAGTTTTATTAGAAAGCGTAACTTTGCACAATTTTTTTTTTTTTTGTAAAATTAAAATTTTATTATTTAACATACAAAATACTCCCAATATTTCGAAAACAATTTAATAATTGAAATAACAAATACTTATTAAATAAATATGCAATACCTTTTTTTTCAAATCTTTTCTTTATGTTTCTATATCAGTCAGTTATGTGCCATACGTGACACACTTGGGCGATCATGTCTCGAAAGAGACATGACTTACTGGGCAGGAGATTATCCGGCAGTAGGTTGCCATTACTTTCTGCAGTGGACTGGTTGCCAGCCAAGACTATAGAACTCAATCTGTCCTGTTATTTGACTCATAGCTAGAGGGGGAAAGAGATGTATTTTATTATTATGTTCTAATTAGTAAGGGATCAGTTTATTACTTCATAACAATAGAAAACCGGTCCCCCACTTTATGCCCAGTAAGAGCCTTAATCATGTTTCCAACTATTATATTCAGTCAGTCAGTTGTGCCATATGTGATACATGCTTTGAGCGATCATGTCTCAAAAGAGACATGACTGACTGGGCAGAAGATTATCCCGCAGTAGGTTACTATTGCTTTCTGCGGTAGACTGGTTGCCAGCCAAGGCTATAAAAACTCAATCTGTCCTGTTAGTTAACCCATAACTGGAGGGAAGAGACGGATTAATACCTTTCCCAAAGGGTATTTGCGCGTAAGTGAATGCAAGGAATTCTACTGGAATTCGAACTGGGCTCCCCGATTTCTCGTTCCGAGCCGAAATCCACTGCACCACAACGCACATCCTACATTTCTCTATACAGAAATCCATTTTTTTAGTTCTCCCTGCAGTTGCGAGAAATAGAAACAAATCACAAGACCAAACGTTTCAAAAAGTTGGAATTTGGCTCTAGAAAGAAATATTTACACATAGTCAGTTGTATGTTGCATGCTCAAGAGTAAGAAATCCTAAGAATTTATTCTTCGCTGTTAAAAAGGAGAAGACGAAATTTTCTCAAAAATACTGATTACCATGGAGTCCTATAAATTTAAATTAAATTAAAGAAATTATTAAATCGCGAATTGAATTTTATCGATTGCTTTGTGAAATTAAACTAAACGTTCAGTTAGTAAATCTAGACCAAAAATGTTAACGATAACTTCAATAATACTAAATACTGAGAATTTTAACACGAGCCAGCGTGATGCGAAAAGTTCTAGTATATATAATTGAACAGAATATAATTATACTTTATGTTTTAAGAATAAAATTGATAAACAAAAAAACTAAAATTATTTATAACTCAGCCTAATATATTTTAAATTCAGATATTTTTTTATGTGCATTGTGGTGCAGTGGATATCGACTTGGTGCCGAATTCGAATTCCAAGTGAATTCCTTTGCATTCACTTACGCACAAATATCCTTGGGAAAAGTATTATCCGTCTCTTCCCTCCAGTTATGGGTTAAATAATAGGACAAATTGGGTTTTATAGTTTTGGTCGGCAACCAGTCTACCGCAGAAAGCAATGGCAACCTAATACGGAATAATCTTCTGCCCAGACATTCATGTCTCTTTCGAGACATGATCGCCTAAAGCGTGTATCACGTATGGCATTTAACTGACTGATAGCTCTCACCAAGTACATGACCCAAGTTCCACTAAAACTAGAATGAGGTTGCTGTAAAGTAGAGAGACAGTGAAATGGATATTATAAAGATGTGTAGGATAGATATCAGTTGATTTAGTTTTAAAAAGTGTACTGAACTATTATGTAATATTGGTCCTTCTATATGGCAGTGAATACGGGACAAACTCGTCACAGATGAAGAAGAGACTTGAAACAACAGAAACAAAGAAAAGAGTACTGAACTGTTATGTAATATCAGTCCTCCTGCTTAGCAGTGAAGGCTGGACAATCTTCTCATAGATGAAGAAGAGACTTGAGTCACCAGAAATGTGGTTCTCCAGAAGAATGCTTAGATTATGAACGGAACATGCGAGCAACGGAAGTTTTAAGAAAAACTGAAATAAAATTAGTGCTTTTATTTTAAATAATAAATAGCCAGTTGAAATTTGCAGAGAACATTTTGAGGAAAGCAGGCTTTGGGAATTTGACACTTACAGGGCAGATTGAAGGCAAGAGGGTCAGTAGAAAGCATCCCATAATCTACCTAACAAGCTTAAATATTTATCCCAGTACCCATAGCTGTCGATCGCCGCTACACAGTTTTCTTTTTTCCTATTTCTCTTGTGTTTGTTTTGTACTTTACTGAAGCAAACTTCGGAAACCCAATAGTAAACTGGAAACAAGAGATAAACTTCTACACCTGTTTATATTTTCCCCTGTCTATTAAACAGGAGTAGAAAGTTATTCCTTGTTTTCTGCTTAAGGTTAGGTTTACGGTTTCGGCAGACCTGAAGCAGACTACCACCACGTTTAATTTCGTTGTTTTTCAGGGTTTGTTTGTTTATTTTTTTTTACTTTTTTTCAGCGCAGTCCTACCGATTGTTGCTGAAACTTTCCGATTGTCCAAAAAATTTCGAAAAATTACAATATTTAAACAAATTTAATGAGGGGTCAGTTTCTCATATAATGTTAAAGTAAATCGATCCTCCATTTTCAATCCACTCGCGGTGTGGTCGCTTTGTTTATGTTAATTTCGTTATTTTAATTTTTTAAAAACTTTTTTCAGCGCAGTTCTATCGATTGTTACTTAAACTTTCCGATTATCAAAAAAAAAAAAGTTTGAAAAATTAATTTAAACAATTTTTTTGGGGAGTCATTTTCTCATACAACATTATAGTAAATCGATCCTCCATTTTCAATCCACTATAAGGTTGTATGAGAAACTGGTCCGCCCACACCTAATATTGTTTAAATATTGAAATTTTTGCAATTCTTTTTTTTTTTTTTTTTTGTCATTCGTAAAGTTTAAGGTGTAAAAGATAATATTGCACTGAAAAAAGTCCAAAAAGTTTGATAAGGAACAAATTTACAGGTGGCGGTAATGTCGTATCGGCGGATGGTTTCAAAATGGAGGCTCGATTTACTATAACGTTGTATAAGAAACTGATCCCCCCAAGAAAATATTTAAATATTGAGATTTTTCAACAGTTTTTTTTTTTTTTGTCAATCGTAAAGCTAAGGGGATAATAGGACTGCGCTGAAAAAAGTAAAAAAAAAAATGGAAAACGAAATTAAACGTGGTGGTAGTCTGCTTCAAGTCCGCCACGGTTTCTTCTAAAGTCGAATTCAGCTTTATACTCATCATGTCTCCGACTGAACTGGGAAATTTTATTTACTATTTATTTATTTTTATTTATTTTTATTCTTTCTCAATAGGCGTTGATGATTTCACTTATCGTCTGTTCATTCTTCTCAGTATTTTAAAAAAAGAGGTTTCATTGTTTTCTGTTTAGAATTAGATTTCAGGGTCCTTCTAAAGTCTTCTCATTCTCTTTGATTCCAAGTAACGCCTTGCGTCTTAGTGGCATTATCGCCTTGCTCGGGGTAAAAGAATTTAAAAAGAATATCGACTTAATGCTTATTAGGAACATACATATAAACTTTGATTTGAAGATAGGAAACGGATGTTTTAGGTTCAACGTCCTTAAAATTAATTACGTGTTGTTTTTTTATTTAATTATTTTTTTAATGATAGAAATTACAAAAGCATAAGTAAAAAGTAGCGCAGGGAAGCACAGAGAAAGCCTTCCGAATAGAAAACACCCTGCCTTTTATAACCCAGGGAGAAAGAATCCGAAGCTAACTCCCAGACAACCCCATTGTTGTGTAATGTGTTAACATGGCGACCACATTAAGATTTCATGTATAATTTCAAAAAACATAGCAGGGGTTACGAAAAAAATGTTCACTTCAAAGAAAATAGCATGTGGGTTAAACTATTTTATTGGTATTATTTTAGTTTTTAAGATGAAATACTAAAATCCCTTCTGTCGAAATTAATATTCCTCATTACAAAAATATCTAACGTGCCTTTTTCTGATGTCCTCATTAAAATCTAACGTCCATTATTTTAAAGTGCGGAAGTCTAAACAATATACATGTGTCCCTAAAGACTGGATCGATAGGCCAAAATGCATATTTTCAAGAAATGTATAATTTTATTGAAATGGAAAATTAACAAATAACATCTTCAATATGATTTCCATCATTTGTAATGCAAAGGTTGATGCGCTTTGCATGATTCATGTGAACTCGATGAAATAATTCCACATTGCCCATCAATTTTAGCAAGTTCATTCTTTATGCATTCATTCAAGTATGTTGCATCTGTCAGTTTCATTGAGTACACCTCCTCCTTTAGCATACACCAGAATAAGAAGTCAATTATTATATCTTTTGATAAAACCATGTTTAATCTGTGGAGGAAAAAAATATATATATATGCAGTTAATGAGATATCCTATGTGTACAAATTTAGGGACCCCCTGTATAATGCTATCTAGTTGTTGCTAGCAGAAGTTCCTTGGCAAGTAAATGGGGTAATCACTCAAATACTGATAAAAAATAAAATTTCCAGAACAGAGTAACTTAATATGTTATGTTTTAGGCAGTATGAACTTTGATAGGGGATCAAAATCCTCCACCCATCAAGTGGGGGGGGGGGGGTATGTTCTGTCGATAATGCATCTTGTGGCTAAAGGAGAAAGAATAGAGAAAGACTTCTTTCCTTTATATACTGATTTGTAAAGGATGTCCTTAAGTGGGGACAAAAATGTATGTTTTCAAGATGTATGGTTAGGTCTTGAAGGCTGCCACAATGCGTTTAGTAAAATAAAGGAAGGTAAATAAGTTGTTGGATATCATCTATTTATTAATCATTAATATTTCGAGATCAAAATCTCATCTTCAGAATGGCAGAGGAGCGTGTGTCTGTCCGAGTGAGTCCGTGCCTTTCAAGGAATGGTCATTCCTGGCTGCTGTCATTAATTGTAGCGAGTGTGTGTGTGTGTGTGTGTGTGTGTGTGTGTGTGTGTGTGTGTGTGTGTGTGTGTGTGTGTGTGAGTATGTTAGAGCATGTATGTGTGTGTGTGTTTATGGCATATGTGTGTGTGCGATTTACAGTTGGGGCCTTTTTCAAGAATTTAAATTCTCAACAACATTTTATTCAACTGGAATATTAACAAATAACTTCTTCAGTATGATTTCCATCATCGGTGATGCAAATGTTGATGTGCTTTTCAAGATTCACGTGAACTTGATGCAATAATCTCACATTACGCATCAATTTGAACAAATTCACTTGTTATGCGTTCATTCAAGTGTGTTGCATCTGTCAGTTTTATTGAGTACAACTTCTCCTTTAACATAAACTAGAAAAAGAAATCAATTCTTTCTTCATTCGACAAAACCATTTTTAATCTGTTGAGGTAAAGTTATAGATAGTCAATGAGGTTTCCAATGTGTCCAGACTTTAGGGACAACCTACATATAAAGATTTTTTTTTTCGTTTTTTGTTTTTTGGTTTGTTTGTTTGTTTGTTTTTTTTTGTTTTTGTTTTTTGTTTTTCGAAAATTCAGTTCGTGGTGTTAGTCCTGTCAAGGCCGAGGAAAAAGTTTCATGCCTCTCCAGAATTATACCCACCAAATTTATACCCCCACCCGAATCTGTGATTCCCCCGAATATAGAATACACTCCCCCACCCTCTACTAAGTATTCATTTTTAGAAATTTTGTCGTAAACTAATTATTTACAATAATGGATCATATGCAATATGGGTGAAGAATTCAACAAGAAAAATTTTAAATATATGCAATGTATTAAGTTACAAATTAGAGACATGTCATAATAGATCATTCCACCTGAAATCAACAATGTTTGGTGCGAATTTTTAATCTCAACTTGAGGTTTTTCTTGCTAAAAAGTCGAACAATTCTATCACATTCAATTTTATGGCTAAAGAAAAATAGTGGATTTTATATAGTATTTTGTTCGAGGCTTAGTCTTGAACAAAACACTTTATAAAATTTACTATTTTCTCTATGAGCGAAACAAATTCAGGGATTTGGTCAAACAATCTGTTCACTCTTTTCTTTTTGCGTTTTTTTTTTTTTAATTAGAGTAGATAGACTAAACTATCGCCCAGATCACACTCCATCCACGTCTATTGAACAGGTGAAGAGTCTCATCCCTTGTTCCCTGTTTAGGATGTGGTTTCCGGCTTTCCATTTTTCAATCTTTTCACTCTTTTCTTTTTTTCTTTTTCCTTTTTTTTTTAATTGGAGTAGATAGACTAAACTATCACCCGGTTCACACTCCACCCACATCTATTGAACAGGTGAAGAGGCTCATCCTTGTTCACTGTTTAGGATGTGATTTCCGGCTTTCTCTTTTCCAACCTTTCACTGTTACGTAGCCCCCTGCACATCAGTGGCGTTACCGCCTTGCCCGGGGTGATATGATTAAAAAAATAAAAATAAAAAATAAAGACCCCTTAATGATGTCATAAACCGCGAAAATTTCCCATTCTTCAAAAGTCAGTTGTATTTAGTTTAATTTGTAGCGTTTATAAATGTAGGTAAAAAAAAAAAACACAAATGTTCATAAGATAGTGATAAGAGTCGCAAAGCATAATCTGTTCTCTCTCGGTTGGGTGGTTTTGGCGTAGTACACTCGAGCCTTATACACAGGATACTGGAGGAATACCTCCCGCATAATAAAACATTAGTGGTAATGGTATCTTATTCGAGGGAAGTAATGTATTTTATTATTAAGTAGTAATTAATGGGGGACCAGTTTATTATTTCATAACAATAGAAAACCGGCCCCCCACTTTATGCCTAGTAAAAGCTTTAATCACGTTTCCAACTATTATATTCAATCAGTCAGTTGTGCCATATGTGATATATTCTTTGGGCGATCATGTCTCAAAAGAGACATAACTGGCTAGGCAAAAAATTATCCCGCAGTAGCTTGCCGTTGCTTTCTGCGGTAGACTGGTTGCCAGCCAAGGCTGTAGAACCGAATCTGTCCTGTTAGTTAACCCATAACTGGAGGGAAGAGACGGATTAATACCTTTCCCAAAGGGTATTTGCGCGTAAGTGAATGCAAGGAATTCTACTGGAATTCGAACTCGGCTCCCCAATTTCTCGTTTCGAGCCGAAATCCACTACACCACAACGCACATCCTACATTTCTCTATACAGAAATCCATTTTTTTTAGTTCTCCCTGCAGTTGCGAGAAATAGAAACAAATCACAAGACCAAACGTTTCAAAAAGTTGGAATTTGGCTCTAGAAAGAAATATTTACGCATAGTCAGTTGTATGTTGCAGGCTCAAGAGTAAGAAATCCTAAGAATTTATTCTTCGCCGTTAAAAAGGAGAAGACGAAATTTTCTCAAAAATATTGATTACCATGAAGTCCTATAAATTATTAAGTCCCGAATTGGGTTTTGTCTCGGTTGGGTGGTTTTGGGGTAGTACACTCAAGCCTTGTATACTGCAGGAATACCTCCCGCATAATAAAACATCAGTGGTAATGGTATCTTCTTCTAGCTAATGTCTTACCATTTTAGCTGATTTTCTAAGCGTCGCTTCGATGTGGCAAACGGCCGAAAGTGTGGGACACCCGTGAGGAACGAACTCACTACTAATTGAACTAGTAAGACGGGCTTAGTAACCATTACACCACGTCCAAATGCCTTATGTTTTAGCATTATGTGGGAGGCATTTCTGCCGCACCCTGAATATATATCTGGCAGGGGTGGCTAAACTGCGGCTTATGAGCCTCATGTGGCTCGTGAAAATATTTTGGCAGAGCTCTTATTTTTCATCACAGTTAATATAAAATAAAAAAATGTTCAATCTTTATAATTTTTTACTAGTTATGAACCGAGATCCATTAGATTAAAACGTAAGTTTAATGTTCATGGTTAGTAAAAATATTTAAGAATTTACATCTCGATTTTAATTCTAGATCTGACTGACGCATTCTTTAGTTCTAGGGAAAGGAATGGTGGAAGATAGACGGATTAAAGAAATTTCAAATCAGCAAGAGTTACAGACGACCGAGGTCATGGGTAGAAGGATTAACGGGACTGCACTCACGTCAGAGATATACATATATATATAATTTTATGTTACTGAAATGCAAATTTGCACATTTTTCTTAGAAGTTCGCGTAGTTCATTCGGTAAGCCACACATGATACATGTTTGGGCGATCATGTCTTGAAAGAAACATGACTGACTGGGCAGAAGATTTTCCTCCAGTAGGTTGCCATTGCTTTTTGCCAACTAAAGCTAGAAAACTAAATCTATTCTGCTATTTAATCTATAGCTGGAGGAAGAAAAGACGGATTAATATCTTTCCCAAGGGCATTTGTGCGTAAGTGAATGAGACACATTCGACAGGAATTCGAACTCGGCTCTCTGATTTCGCGTTCGGAATCGCTATCCACTACACAACCACACAACTAAAACAAACCTCACTCAATATTTTGAAAACGTTGGGTGTATACAGTTCCCTCAAAAAGTATTGGAAATTTGTTATTCACTGAGGTTTTATTAAATTTCTGATCATCCTTTCTTAAAACAATAAACATTGCCAAGGAGCGAAGATCGTTAAAATAACACAAGTGCCACGTGAAAACTGTCCTTTTGACACTCGTTTTTTTTCTGTTTCTTTTTTGTTGTTGTTTTCTTCTTTAGGTTGTTAAGAAAATACTGTACCTGCCCAGGGTCACTGAAAATGAATTGAGACACAATTAAAAAATAAAAATAATTTTTTTTATTGACAACAAAGATCATAAAATAAAAATGTCTTATTCATTTTTTTTTAATCATATCACCCCGAGCAAGGCAGTAACGCCACTGATGTGCAGGGGGCTACATAAGAGTAAAAAGATTAGAGGAGAGTGAAGAGAAGGACGAACCAGTTAGAAAGGAGCAAGAGAAGGATGGGAATACAGATGTGATGACAGTTGTAAAGGTGAAGAGAAAGGAAAGGATATACAGGGCGGTGTGGAAAGAACTAGAGTCAAGTGGTTAAGAGATGAGTACTGACATTGCATTTAAATTCCTGGAGGTTGTAGCCGTCAGGAAAGCAAAAATATGGAAGCGAGTTCCACAGGCGGGAAGTGCGAGAAAAAAGCTGAAGGAGTAGAATTGTCGTCTGCATCTGGTTGATCTCACTGTGAATGGGTGAGACCCAGTTGCCAGTCTGGTTGCACGAGTAAACACCTGTTGCGGAGGCACCAGTGACTTAAGTTCGTTGGAGCAGAAACCACGGAAGTATTTATAGAACAGACAAAGGGAAGCCACATCTCGTCTGTGGGAAAATATGTTATTTGTTTCACCTAATAGAGGTTTTATGCAAGAAAGAATATTCCCTATTATAGGCAATAATATATCCCCGATATAGTATCATACACAGTAATATACGAACAGAAAAGAATGGCTGAAAGAAGCGATTGACAAACATACATTGTTCTCAAAGGGATTTTTATATAACCGATATATACATCTTCTTCTTTATATGCCGTGTCCCTTCAGGACGTGGGCGATCATGGACCTCCACTTGTCCCTATCCCTTGTCGCTCTCAACAATTTTCCCCTTAGTATCTCTCCCAAATCTCGCTCTACCCTCCACCTTCTCACGCCCATAAGGCATGTCCCGTGCTGTTTTCCCGTGTCTCGCTTGTCCTCTCTTCGTCCTGTGAGGGTTAGGGAACTGTCTCTTCCTGACTCGACGCTGCTTAACTTCGGTGATCTTATGGGAACCGCTGTTTCAACGTGATGCGGCCGTAAGCCCTTTATACCACTCACTCATCCAACCTTACAGAGCCTCGTATTCCCGAGCAGTCATTTTTTTTTAATCATTTCACCCCAAGCAAGGCATTCCACTGCCACTATTGCGCATGGGGTTATATAGGGGCAGGTAAAGAGAAAGAGTGGTTAGATATAGGAAATGTCAGAAGGAGAGTGATAGATGGGTAAGGATACCGAGGCTGAGGGTTGGGTAGATGGTGAGAGTGTTTGAAAGAATGGATGCGAGTTAGTGTGTTAGGAGGTGACTATTGACCTTACATTTAAACTCCTGAAGCTTGTAGCCGTCGGGGAAGCAATCATGTGGAAGGGAATTCCACAGTCGAGAAAAGAAACTGTTGGAGTAGAAATTGCGGTTACATTTTATCGGTTTCACTGTAAAAGGGTGGGATCTAGTTGCTAATCTAGTATCTTGTGCAAATTCGTACCTAGGGGGCACCAGTGATCTAAGTTCATCGGAGCAGAAGCCGTGAAAGTATTTATAGAAGAGACACAGGGAAGCCGGTGAGAGAAAGACTGCAGTCAAGTCGGTATCGATCACATTACAGACTCTCCGTTGTATTTTGTCAAGAACCCCGAGGAGAATAGCAGGGGCACTCGACCAGATGTGGCAGCAGTATTCAATTCACGAGCGGATGGTCATCCATCTAGTTAATGACCACGTTCGTTGCTTAACTTCGGCGATCGTACAGGAACCACTGTTTCGACGTGATGTTTTAGATAGATTAAACTATCGCCCGGTTCACACTCCACCTACATGTATTGAACAGGTGAAGAGGCTCATCCCTTGTTCCCTGTTTAGGATTTGGTTTCCGGCTTTCTCTTTTCCAATAATTTCACTCTTTTCTTTTTTATTTATTTATTTTTTTCAATTGGAGTAGATAGACTAAACTATCGCCCGGTTCACACTCCACCCATATCTATTGAATAGGTGAAAAGGCTCATCCCTTGTTCCCTGTTTAGGATTTGGTTTCTGGCTTTCTCTTTTCCAATCTTTTCACTCTTACGTAGCCCCCTGCACGTCAGTGGCGTTACCGCCTTGCTCGGGGTGATATGATTAAAAAAAATGTGGCCGTAACCCACAGATGAAAAGAAGAGGTGACACGACAGATGTGATTCTACTGAAGAATTTTGAGAATGGCATCGGCAGACTTATGGAAACTTCTGAGAACGACCAGAAGGAGACATGAAAAAACTTTTGTGTGATAGACATGTAAGAATGAAAAAGGCTCAAAGGGCATAAAAAAATAAACATAAATTTAAAAAAAAAATAGCGAATAACTTACTCTAGAAGTTTGTTTAAAATTCACGTCCTCATGTGAGATGAGATATTAAGCTAACAGAGGGACAAAGAGGAGTATTTGTGTGGATCAAATATAGTGGGTGTTGGCACGATTTAATAACTGTTTTCAACTCCCAGCAACAACCTTCGGCTCGGTACTTATCTCATCCAACACATTTATTTCGAAACTCTTGATGGCACTGGAATTTGTTACAAAAAGAATAGTAAAGCGTTACTTGTCGCAAACAAACAGAAAGTTGTGGAGAGCTGGATCGTCCACATCCTGAAATAAACAGGAATATAAAAGAAAATTCGATTTTATCTTAAATTCTAATTAATTTATCTTTGTTTATTATTATTATTATGTCATTTTTCATCATATTTCGATTTCTGCTTTGGTCTCACTGCCAACCAAGTCTGCGGGGAGACCTAAGGCAGGTCGTGGCGTATTGTTATGACTCCATTTCATGTTTTTCTATCTTCCCTATCATCCCTAGCATTACATAGATAAAGTTTTCCTTAGTGTGTGGGCTGTACTTAATAAGACAATTTTTTGTATATCTCTTAAGCTGAGGTTTCCAGGGATTCTTTCAATGTGTTGTTTTGTTCCATTTTTTATCATTCCAAGTGCACCTACTATCACTGGCACAACTCTTGTTTTCAATTTCCACATTTTTTCTATTTCAATTTCCAGGTCTTTATATTTTGACAGTTTTTCAAATTCCTTGATTGCTATGTTACAATCCGCTGGACAAGCCATATCAATTAATAGACTAGTTTTCTCCTTCTGGTTTTTAACAATAATGTCTGGCCTGTTTGCTTCAATTTTTTCTGTCTGTGTAGATGGTGTAATCCCATAGAATGGTTACATCTATTTCTGTAACCGGTGCTGGGTGATGTTCATACCAGTGTTTGTTTACAGATTTTCCATCATGTTTGCACATTGCCCAATGTAAATATTGCCCAACTCTATCGTGGCGATTTTTATATTCATTTGGAGCAAGCACAGAACAGCCTGAGATTAGGTGGGCTATTGTTTCTTGGTGTTTATCACAAAACCTGCATTTTGGATCCGTATTATTATGCGTAATATTTGCCTGAAAGTTTCTAGTGAAAAGACTTTGGTCTTGTGCTGCAAGAATAAAGCCTTCAGTTTCAGACTTTAATCCAGATGCACGTAACCATCGATGAGTATTAACTTTGTCAACATTGGATTTATTGGCACGTTCTGGATATTGGCCATGCAGAGGTTTGTCTTGCCAGCGCTGTTTCATCTGTTCAAGAGCTTTATCTTTGGCTTTCATTTTCATATTATTATTATTATTATTATTATTATTATTATTATTTCGAGAATATTTCTCTTCAATGAATCACTTAATGAATTTTCAGAAAGTAATTTGGGCCTTAAATCAAAGATCACCGTCTTGTCTTTGGTCTTAAGTCAAAGATCACTGCTTTGTCTTTGATCGTAATTTAAATATCACCGGCTTGTTTCTTGGTCTTAAATCACAGTTCATTGGCTTGTGGTCTTAAATCGAATTTGTATTTGTCTGAAGGGATATATAACCACTTTGGTCATGAATCACAAATCAACGAATTTTTTTTTGTTTTTTGTTCTTAAACCAAAGATCACAGTGTGATCATTGATTTAATCATATACCAGACTGGCGTATGCATTGGACTTCTCAAACTTTCAGTCCACTTACGAATCTTGCTCATTAAATTATCAGAATTACTGCAAAGACTCCCAGCATTAGAAATGAGAGGCAATCGTAGAAAACATTGATAAAATGTTGAAATGTTTTACTTCAGCTCAATAGATTTAGAGACGACGCTCAACATTTGGGCAGTTTGGCTGCACTTAACCTCTTGTTGCAAACTGGTTTTAGGTTAATTATTGTTTTTTGTTTGTGCAAATTGCAGCTGGTGTTTTCGCTTTTTGAATATCATAAGTGTTTTTTTCTCCCAAGAAACTTAACTTCTAGTGAATAGCGACAAAAGCAACAAAAACCCTTACGATTTTATTGTAAATTAGCTCAAGTAGTTCCCTAGCAGCGCAATTTTTGAAATTAAAATGCACTGCAATAATTTAAACTTCTTTGAACTTTTAATTTTGATTTTAACAGCAAGAAGCAGTTAAATCGGGTAAAAATACTTTTAATTACTTAAAGCAAGTTTGAAACTTTTCTCTCGTCTCACACAAAATTCATCATCATCATCATCATCATCATCATCATCATCATCAGCTTTATAACAAGTGACAAAACACAGAATTCTCTTTCTTTCTTTCTTTCTCTCTCTCTCTCTCTCTCTCTTTCTCGCTCTCTCATTCGTGTCTCCCTTTTTCTTTTTTCTTTTTTTTGTATTATCATGTTTGTCCTATCTTTTATGCCTCTTTCTCACAATTTCCTGTTTCCTCTCTCTTTCCTCTCTCTCATTCGCGTGTTTTTTTTCTCTTTTTCTATCTTTCTCTCATTCTAGTGTTTCCTTCTCTGCCCCTCTCGCTCTCTCAGTCGCTTTTATATTTCTCTGTTTTCCTTTACTTTTCTCCCATTCATTTTCATGTTTTCCCCGCTCTTCCTCTCTCCTTCATTTTTATGTTTCTTTTCATCTCTCTCTCTCTCTCTCTATATATATATATATATATATATATATGAAAATATTTCTGTAAGTACAGAATTTAAAGAAATGTATGTGCATCTTGATGTTATATATATTTACAATGTGTAACATCAAGGTGCACACTTTCATTTCTTTAATATATATATATATATATATATATATATATATATATATATATATATATTCCAACTATATCACCCGATGAGAAGCACGTAAAATAGCTTCGAAACGCGAAAATTTTTGTGTAGTGATACTATGAATTTATAAACGATTGTAACAACCATTACAATATAACGCTCTACGTTGTATCGAGCACTCTTTATAAAAGTAAATGCATGAACAGCAGGTAAAAAAACTTACGAGTTCCACAGCTTTGTTACAACTATATATATATATATAACTAGCAGTATAGCCCGGCGTTGCTCGGGTCTAATGAAAGCTTTAAAACTAATCCATGGTCCTGGAGCTCAGACTCTTTGGACGTTGGCACGAAAGATTAAAAAGCAATAGTTGTTTCCAGTTAAAGCGAACCGTAGACTGAAAGAAAAATTAATGGATGTAAGTCAAATTTTGATTTCCTGGTATCGATAGCAAATTTTCTGCACTATTGTAAGAACTGCAACCTTGAAACTTCTGAATATCGTTTCTCATGTCTTTGTCTATGAGTGTATCAAATTTGATTAAAATAGGACCACTCCTTCTATAACCCGATTTTTTCGATTATCGATTTTCGATATTTATCGGAGGTACCTCGACACACAACCTAGCTAAGAACACTCGCAGACGCTTATAGTACAACTGTGTAAATTTTCAAGAAAATCGGTTCAGCCGTTTCGAAGTCTATAGGTAACGGATACACACACACACAGAGACAAAGTTTCATTTATAAATAAGTTTAGATTCTCTTGTTTTCTCTCTTTTTCTATCTCTTTCTCACTCTCCCTCTCTCTCTCTTTCATTCACCTTTTTTCAACCTCTCTTTTTCCTTCTCTTTCTCTCATTCAAGTTTTTTCTCTCTTTCTTTCAACTCTCTCTCTCTCTCTCTCTCTCTCTCTCTCTCTCATTCTCATGTTTTCTTCTCTTTTCTATTTTTTCTTTCCTCCTCTATTCGATCTATTTCTTATTTAATCGCTTTCCCTCATCCTGAGGAGTGACTTTTTTCGGTGGTGGGGGTCATGATCGCTATTCAAAGAGTTTCTTAGTCAATCAATTTCAAAATACAGACTATAATTATTTATTAAATTGAGGAAATACAGATGAAAGGACAAATTTGTTCTTCACATTTCCTCCCACCTACCACCAATTGTTTTTCATCCTACCTCCCCACCCCCACCCCGCTCTCTCTCCCCCCGCCGACTTGTCCAATTAAAGATGTCCTCAGGAAATACTTGTTTTAAGAAGCAATAAATTTGTTATTGAGTTTCGACTGCCGATTGAGTTTCTCACTGACAGGCAATTAAATGTCATAATAAACGTTACCGAATTACTTGTTGACACTTAGACTGACCGTAAAAAATAATGGGGTCAGTTATTCAACAACATACAATGCTTAAACGTTTCCATGTTGATTTATAGGGAGAAACGGTTAGTGGCATGTGTGCGCTTTAAGGCCGAAGTTGGTTGGTTGATTTTGTTTAACGGCATATCAACATCTCTATGAGTTCTGTAATGCCGAAATCAAAATATTTTTAACACAATTTTATAGCTTCAACAAAATACATTTTGAACATAATTGTATACCTTCAAGTACAGATAAAATGTATTGTTTGTTATCTTACTATAAAATATTTTGTTAGTCATTTTATAAAATGTATTGTTGATAATTCTATTATAAAATTGTATTTCTGATCTTTTTCCTTTAAAATTCCATTGTTGGTAATTCTACTATTAAATATATTGTTAGTCATTTTGCTATAAAATATTTTGTTAGTCACTTTTTAAAATGTATTGTAGGTAAGTATTCTATAAAATACATTGCTGGTCTTTTGCTATAAAATGTATTGTTGGTCACTTTATAAAATATATTGTTGGTAAATCTACTATAAGATTGTATTGCTGATCATTTTCCTTTAAAATTCTATTGCTGGTAAAGTTTTATATAAAATTGTATTGCTGGTAATTTTAGTAAAAAATATGTTTTGTTGGTGTTTTTTTTAAATAAAAATGAATTTATACTTTCATAGCGTTCTCTTTCCGTTTGGGTGTTCACTGTTTGAAAACGGGTGTTACAACTCCGGGTCAAGGTGGACCCAGGATCAACAACATTTAAGAGAGAGTTCCACGCTCCTCAAAATGTACAATCTCTCGATCAGAGGCCTTGTAGTTTGCCGTCCGAACCAGGACTCTTAATGTCAAAATAAGTTGCCGTCCGACCCAGGACTCTTAAGGTCAAAATAAGTTGCTGTCCGACCCAGAACTCTTAAGGTCAAAATAAGTTGCTGTCCGACCCAGGACTCTTAAGGTCAAAATAAGTTGCTGTCCGACCCAGGACTCTTAAGGTCAAAATAAGTTGCTGTCCGACCCAGAACTCTTAAAGTCAAAATAAGTTGCCCTCCGACCCAGGA
Organism: Ascarosepion bandense; assembly: GCA_037127315.1. Classification (NCBI taxonomy): domain Eukaryota; kingdom Metazoa; phylum Mollusca; class Cephalopoda; order Sepiida; family Sepiidae; genus Ascarosepion; species Ascarosepion bandense. The sequence continues at coordinate 783,321 of JBBBDQ010001359.1, read as the reverse complement.
CTTTTAAGGTCAAAATAAGTTGCCGTCCGACTCAGGACTCTTAAGGTCAAAATAAGTTGCCGTCCGACCCAGGACTCTTAAGGTCAAAATAAGTTGCCGAAATGCCATAAACCGAACACGTGAGAAAATAAGAACAAAAAATACACTTATACTTAACATCAGGAAGAAAGTTGAAATATAAATTTATAAAGGATGCAAAAATTATGAGAAAAAAAGGGTTAGAAAATTTGATCCTCACAAGACAAATTGCATGCGAGACAAATGGAATAACACATAACTAGTGAGTTAGAATAACTGGAAACGTTTTAGAAGTGATAATAAAAACACAAATTTATTATGAGCTACAAAGAGCAGGAAATCGTGGAGAGCCATGAACGCCTACATCCTGAAGGGACACATCAGACAGAAAAAGAACGAGCTTCAGTAAATGAATGGTAGATCAACATTCAGGAAATTTGATATGCGTTTTGGTGCAGTGGATATAGGCTCGGATCGAGAAATCGGGGTCCAGAGATCGAATTCCAGTGGAATTGATTGCATTCACTTACGCGCAAATATCCTTGAAAAAGGTATTACTCCGTTGTTTCTCTCTCCAACTATGGATTAAATAGTAGAACAGTTTGGGTTCTATAGCCTTGGTTAGAAAACAGTCTACTGCAGAAAGTAATGGCAGCCTACTGCGGGAAAATCTTCTGCTCAGTCAGTCATATATCTTTCGAGACATGATCACCCAAGCATGTATCAAGTATGGCACTTAACTGACTGAATAAAAAATCAAATTTTATTAATAGCTACAAAGGAAAGGAAATTGTGGAGAACCATGATCGCAAACGTCTTAAAGTGACTCGGCATATAGAAGAAGAACGAGGTTGAACAAGGCTTAGGAGAGATAATAAGATGACAATATATATTGAGAGCTACAATGTGTGGGACGTTGTGGAAAGCAACAACCGCGACGGCACATAGAGTAAGGATATTCTGTACGGAGAATTTGCTACTGAATTCAAACCTGCAAAAGTCCTTCGTTGATTTCTTTGCTGTTGTTTACAAAATAGAAAGCCCAAGAGTCATTTAAGGTAGAGGGTAACTGAATGTTTTTTTTTATTGTAGTTGATGAGGATATGTTGGCTAGTTGATCCTAGGTTTGAAATGGTTAAGATTTTAGTGATCGAGAAAGTATCATCTCTGGAGACTGTCCCAGAAAGTAACATTTCTTGGGTTGAAGTTGGTTGAATCAAACTTCTTTTTTTACCAAAGAAATACGAACGGAATAAAAGTAGTTCACCCCTGTGCATATATGGCATGGTGAGCCATTGCTTTAGTGGTCTGAACCGGAGGAACTACGGAATGTAGAATATTTTCCAAAGAAATAACGATTGGCCAGCGATGCTTTGGTGGCTGAATAATGATATTTTGAATTTGGACGAATAAAAGATTTCGTTAAAATATTCATGAAACTTAGACACCAATAAAATACTACAAGTCAGTTGAGGGTCATCCGTGTTATAAGCTTGGGCGATCATGTCTCTTTCGATTCATGACTGACTAAAAGGATTTTCCCGTAGCAGGTTATCGTTTTTTTTGTTTGTTTTTTTTGTTTTTTTTTTTTTTTTGACAACCAAAGAAATCTGTAACCTTCTAGTCTGTCCTGTTATTTAACCTATTGCTGGAGGGGAAGTTGGAGAAGAGATATTCATCTCATATTCATATCTTTCCCAAGGATATTTGCCTATCTGGTTGAAAAGTTGGTGTAAAGTCAAAGAACGCAAAGTAAATTCGTTGCTGACTGAATAATGGTGCTAAGACCAATTTTGACCAGTTTTAAGACCATTTAAATTTAGTCATTGAAGAAAGTTCTAACTAAGGTAGAAACTTGACAAAATCCATCGGAGAATCTGTAATGTGATCGATCCCGACTTGGCAGCTCAGATACAGTCACTTTCTCACCGGCACAATGTAGCTTCTGTCTCTTCTATAAATACTTTCACGGCTTCTGCTCAGATGAACTTAGCTCACTAATGCCCCCTATATATGAATTTACTCGAGCCACAAGATTAGCAAGTAGGTCCCACCCTTTTACTGTAAAACGAATAAAATGTAAACGCAAATTCTACTACAACAGCTTCTTTTCTCGCACTTCCCGTCTGTGGAATTCCCTTCCATTTACTTGCTTCTCCGACGGTTACAATCTCCAAGAATTTAAATGTAAAGTCAATAGTCATCTTCAATCTCACGAACCTGCATTCTCTCTCTGATGCTCCTTTCTCCGTCCATTCCAGTCTCATCAGTATTCTTATCCTTCTCTTACCCACTTCCTGACACCCCCTATAACCTGTCACTCTTTCTCATAACTTTCCTCCTATGTAACACCTTGCAAAACAGTGGCAGTAAAATGCCTTGCTTGTGACGATATGATTAGGAAAAAAGAATTATATACTATTATAATGTGGATATAACGTGGGGAATCAATTCTACATTACAATCAATATATAAACTGATCCCTCACTTGATGGTCACTGCCATCTTTCTCTCAACCAATTCCTGACACCTCCTATAACCTGTCACACTTTCTCATAACTTTCCTCCTATTTAACCCCCTGCAAAACAGTGGCAGTAAAATGCCTTGCTTGGGATGATGTGATTATAAAATAAAAGATAGATAGATAGATAGATAGATAGATAGATAGATAGATAGATAGCCTGACAGCTACAATCTCCAAGAATTTAAATGTAGAGTCATAGGCATCTCCTACCTAACTAACCTGCATTTTCTCTCTTATGCTCCTTTCTCCATCCACTCTAATTTCATCAGTATTCTCAGCCTTCTCTTTCCCACTTCCTGACACCCCCTATCACCTGCCACTCTTTCTCATAACTTTCTTCCTATGTAACCCCCTGCAAAACAGTGGCAGTAAAATGATTTGCTTGCGGAAAAAAAAAACTTATCCACTTTTTGTGATTAGAATGCTACTTTAAAAATTCACGAGGCACTTTGATTATCATTCGTGTGTCGGTAAGCTCTTTTGACAAGCGCATGCTCACTTAGTTAAGTGCCATACGTGATACACGCTCAGGCAATCATGTCTCTTTAGAGACATGGCTGACTTGGCAGAAGATTATCCCGCAGTAGACTGCTATTACTTTCTGGTTGCCAGCTAAGGCTATAGAACCCAATCTGCCATGTTATTTAACCCATAACTGGAGGGAAGTGACGGATTAATATTTTTTACAAGGGTATTTGCACGTAAGTGAATACAGGGAATTCAACTGGAATTCGAACTCGGCTTCCCGATTTCTCTTTCCGAGCCGTTTTCCACTGCACCACAACGCACATCCCGCTTATCTGAATGAATTTCATACACCTGGGCAGCTAGCAAACACATTTAACAGGATTGCTCGGTTGTCCATGGAAGAGAGAGCGACCATGCCATGATCTAGTTTACATTGCACAATGGCTCCTTGCGAGTGAAAGTGAGAGACAAAGAAACAGAGAGAGAGTTAAAGAGAGTTCAAAAATTTAGAGAGTAAGAATTAAAAAGTGTCATTACTCTGATCTGGATTACATTACATAGTAGCTCCTTGAGAGTGAGAGTGAGTGCGAGAATGAAAGAGAGAGAAAGAGAATTAGAAAAAGAGAGAGAGTAGAGATGAGTGAGGATGAGTGAATGAGAGAGAGAGAGAGGAAATGAGCATCCCTATCCTTGTACTAATTTATATTACTTCATGACTGCTTGAAAGAAAGAAAGAAAGAAAGAAAGAAAGAAAGAAAGAAAGAAAGAAAGAAAAGAGAGGGAATGAGAGAGGGAGAGTGAAAATCAGTGTTCTTACCCTGATCAAGTTTATATTACTCCATGGCTGCTTCAGAATGAGAAGGGAGTTAGAGAGGTGAGAGTGAGAGAGAAAAAGGGAGAAAAAGATAGATAGATGGAGAGAGAGAGAGAGAGAGAGGGAGAGAGAGAGAGAATGAACCTCCTTACTCTGATGTGGACATTTTACACAATGGCTCCTTGAGACAATTTGTGGAAAAATACAAAGAAAAATCACAAAATGTTTTTCTTCATTCTTCCTCAGAAAATGATTTGTTGGGAGTGGGCCAAGTTTCGACTTTCATGGTTGATAAACAGGAAACAATTAATAAGAATAAAAAAGTGCAGGTTTATGGATATAAGTAGATATACATATATGTTTTGGAGTCGTCTTATAAGAAAACTAAGTCTTTAATAAAAGGGCTTGCGTTTTAGTTCCTGTCTGCCATATCCGACAAAAAAAAAAATTACTAAATCTATTAGGATGAGTCATAAATATTCTATTTTTTTATTAACCTTATTATTCAAACAAATAAAGTATCATATAATAATTCTGCTTGTTCCTTCCTTAGTTAGTTCTTCCGTCCGTTACGCCACTGAAGAAAGATAGTATACTTACTCTCTACACGAGCTTTTCCTTCCCCTCTATCTTTTTATAAATGCTACTCTCCTCAGCCTTTCTCTCACCTTTGCCAAACGGAAGGGTAGTAAAAAGTGAAAGAGTAGGAGGAGAGAGCCTATAGCATTACCGTAGCAGTAGCAGCTTAAGCTGGTGGTTGTAGCAGTAATTGTGTGCGTGTGTGTGTGTGTGTATGTGTGTGTACTGTACAATATAGTAAAAATAGGTATGTTTGTTGTCGTCTCTCGCGACCTAATAACGAAATTTCTGGCCTCTATACCCTTGTTGGTCTATTCTATTTAAAATGGACACAGGAGCCATGATTTTTCAGTAATAAAAAAAAAAATATTTTCTCTTTCAAAATAGCGTACAGTATTTTGGATATGGTCTGTGCATACGCCGCTTAATATAATATAAGATTACCGTACAGTAGCTTCTGTGGACATTACTTTTATAGATATTTTAATAAAATTACACTCCGTGTTATCGTTATTTCATAATCCAATACCTTTATGTTTGAAGACATTACTATCATTTGTAGTATGACAAAGTAAAATTTTTTCCAGGAAATCATAATTATCCTTCCGTGGAAATTCCACTGGTTCCGCTAGTAATTATATATTATTCAATTATATATTCATCATTATTTGCAACGACTTATAAAGCCTCTCTTCAATACATTATGAGGATATTTCCACCAAAACAAACCGACCGCAAATGAAATGACTACATCGACTCTGTAGACTGCTATGAAGTTTGAGTTACTGTGCCGATCCAAGAGGTTTTTCTCGTCAAAATTCATCTTGCACATTTATAAATCTACCATTCGTCCGTTCATTGTTACCATATCTGGTCGGGTGCTTCCCAAGTTGGCATCTATGCAGATGATACCACCATTTACACCTGTCTCAATAAGAAATCTGCTAGGGATGATAAAGTAAACCTTGCTACAGCCCTACGAAAGGACCTCCAATCTGTGATTGAATGGGGGAAGAAATGGCTTGTAAATTTTAATGCCTCCAAAACAAAAGTGCTCTCTTTTAACCACCATACAGAAACTTTCTCACCTACCATCTGAATAGATAACGCTAGTCTCCTAGAGGGCAATACACTGTGCCTCTTTGGCCTCATTCTCTCAATCGACCTCAAATTGGAATGATTACATTAAATCTATAGCTGCATCTACTGCTAGGAAGGTTGGGTTACTGTGTCAGGCCAGGAAGTTTTTCACGTCAGAATCCATTTTGCACATTTATAAATCTATCATTCGTCCGTGCATTTCATACTGTTGTCGTATCAGATAAGGTACTCTTGCTATTCATCTCGAGGTTCTCGACAAAAATCCAAAGTAGGATCTGTAATGTAATCGGTCTTGAGTTAGTATCTCGACTTCAGTTACTTTCTCACTAACATGATGTGGCTTCCTTCTGTCTTTTCTACAAATATTTTCATGGCAACTGCTCTGATGAGCTATTTTCCCTCGTGCCTCGTCCACGTGAATTTAAGCGTGCTACTGGATTGGTATCTAGGTCCCACCCTTCTACCGTTGAAGACGTTAAATGTAACCGTCACTTCTACTCCGTCAGATTCTTTCCTCGCATTCCCGATTGTGAAACTCCCTTCCGTTTACTTAATAGTTACAATCTCTTAAAATGTAAATGTAACGCCAATTGCTATCTTCTATCTTCTTGAATCCCATTCATCTTTTATCCTATCTTCAATACACCCTGTGTCCAGTCCTTTCTCTCACTGTAACCCCTGGCGAACTAGTGGCGGCCCTGTGTTGCTTGAGATGAAATAATAATAAAAAAAGATTTATGGACAGGTTATATGGTGGACATAAAAATGTGCATTTAGTTTTTTTATGGCGTTTTAAGAACTTTAAAGAAATAGTACCCTGACGATTACACCACCAATACACGACATTGCCTTTCTTCCATGGAGTTCAACATTTGAGGTCAGTTTATTCATTTTTGCTAATCCACTGATTTTAACGTTGAAAATTTTCTTATATGACCCATTTTTTTTTTCAGTTGACCGTCCTGGGTATGACGATAAACTACATCCGGCTGCAGGACCTCTGATCTGGAGGTTTTGAGGAGCATGGAACCACTTCTTAATTGCTGTTGTTCCAAGGTTCACGCTATATTGGGGTGGTAGTATCTGTTTCGTTCCCAGCTATGGGCAAATATTAGACCCCTAAACTGTTGTCAAAACCTTATGAAAGTCTACAAATACATTTCTATGGTGAAGGTGCCAGGAATACATTTTCATAGTAAACAAAAAAAAAAAAAAAAAAAAAATACCACCTATTCTTATTTTTTTTAAATAAAATTAACAAAGTATTACCAGCAATAAATTTTTGTAAAAAAAAAATGCTAGTAATAAATTTTTTTAAAAATTATCAACAATATATTTTTCAAATAGAAGTTACTAATGCTTCGCAGAAAATTAAATATCAGTATTAAATGACCCATAAGGTGTTGATATGCTGTTAAACAAACAAAACATTTTTCAGGTGAGTACAGCAGGTGGTGTCGAACAGACTAACCTAGTTAAAAAAAAATCTTTTTCCCTTGTTATTTTTAAAGTGTGATGCATTGCGTTGTTATGGAGAACAATCTTTTTTTTTTAATCCGCTGACAAGAGATGAAGTGTTTTAGTGGACTCCAGATTTATTCTCATCTGACACGTATGATTAGTAGTTAGGAGGATACATTAGTCGTTGCAATTGCATTTCAAAAATTTAATTTACTTCTTTTTTTATGTGCCGTGTCCCTTCAGGACGTAGGCCTTCCACATCTCCCTATCCCTAGTGGCTTAGCGCGCTTTCTCCTGTTACCCCACCGAAACTCTGCTTTGCTATCCATTTGCTCAAGCCCATCAAGTGTGTCATGCGTTGCGTTTCCCTGTCCCTTTCCCGCTGTCTTGTGAGTATCAGATTCTCCAAGCCTTCCTTCCTCATTATATGTCCCAGAAACTTCAACTGTCTTTTCCTGATGTTAAGTATTAGTTTTCTTTTCGTTTCCATTCTCTTCAAAGCCTCGTCGTTGCTCACATGTTTGGTTCATGGTATCCTCATCATCCTTCTGTAGAACAAGGTTTTAGTTGATTTAAGTATTTCCTATATCTTTGATGCAAAATTAATCTATGAGGAGCATCACCAAGCAATCCCTGGTTCTTTGGCTAGGAGATCTTCATGGAAAAACTGAACATGCCTCGCCATGCTGCAAAAAACGTTCATTTCACTCCTTCTCAGTCAACCAAAGCAGCGATGCATTGTCGTGTGTCTCGAGCTTTTGTGGAGAAATGATGGCCAAATTTAAATAATTTACTGATATCCCTTTTCCCTCGTCTTGGGTTGAATCTTCCCGATACTAATTTGTATGTATGTCCCAATTTTCTTAATGTCAATAATATTTTTAGATCTTCGTTAAGATACGCGCCATTAACATCTGATAAGGGAATTAGGGTAAGTTGTATGCCTCGACTTCCGTTCGTCGTTTCTGTCAACAAAATAATGGTGAAGTTGGAATCGTATCAAGAAGAAATAAGAGAACCTTTTTGCAAAATGAGGAATTACATTCCTTCCCTCACAAAAAAAAAAAAAATTTACAAAGTCCTACCTTAAAACTATACCTCCACCCCATCCAATACTTTTATTGCCATTACCTAAAACAACAAAGCCACTACACCAACCACTCCAGATATCATCGGTTTTTGTTTTTTTTTCTCACCAACAGAAATCTTTACGACTTACTTTGTGACCGCCAATGCAACAATCACGTGACAGTTATCCAACCACCGGTTTTATCCTCACTCTTAAAAATACAACTTTCTCGTTAGGCTGTAATCGCTGATTTCTGATTCGGTGGTTACATTGAAGTGTAAGGAGCTGGTTAATTTTGTTCGGTCTTGTATCTGACATGACCGAACTACCCACAGCTTACAGGATTTGTGTTGAATAATATTCATCATCAGAAGGTTGGTCGTCGGCAGGTTGGAATATGTAGAAGAGTGAAATATAGACTAAACTATCTCCCGGTTCACACTCCACCCACGTCTATTGAACAGGTGAAGAGGCTCCTCCCTTGTTCCCTGTTTAGGATGTGGTTTCCGGCTTTCTCTTTTCCAATCTTTTCACTCTTTTCTTTTTTTTTTTCAATTGGAGTAGATAGACTAAACTATCGCCCGGTTCACACTCCACCCACGTCTATTGAACAGGTGAAGAGCCTCATCCCTTGTTCCCTGTTTAGGATTTGGTTTCCGGCTTTCTCTCTTCAAATCTTTTCACTCTTTTCTTTTTTTTTTCAATTGGAGTAGATAGACTAAACTATCGCCCGGTTCACACTCCACCCACGTCTATTGAACAGGTGAAGAGCCTCATCCCTTGTTCCCTGTTTAGGATCTGGTTTCCGGCTTTCTCTCTTCAAATCTTTTCACTCTTTTCTTTTTTTTCAATTGGAGTAGATAGACTAAACTATCGCCCGGTTCACACTCCACCTACATCTATTGAACAGGGGAAGAGGCTCATCCCTTGTTCACTGTTTAAGATCTGGTTTCCGGCTTTCTCTTTTCCAATCTTTCACTCTTACGTAGCCCCCTGCACATCAGTGGCGTTACCGCCTTGCCCGGGGTGATATGATAAAAAAAAATACACTTTTTGTATGTTAAAATAGTAATTTATTAAGAGGAAAGAATAACAAGAATTGTAGAAATTAATGTTCAATTATAAACCTTAGTAAGAAGTTATGAGTAGAGTTCGTATTCAATGGTAAAGTTGTTTGTAGCAGTAATTGTTGAGATCGAGAAGGAGAAAGAGAGAGAGAGAGGGGACAATGTCCGGGTCACTTGAAGTTGAGAGTTACATCTTAGATGTGTGTCAGCAACCTGCCTACTCTCAAATGACCGCTTTGACCGGTTAGAGACCATCCTTAAATATACGTGGGGTGGAACAGAAACGATTTTTTTCTTTTGCTATGGAAAATCGTTTCTCTGACGTATTTTGAATTTTGCGATTTGTTGACCAATCAGGATTCAGAGTTCCGCTACAGGCCCGTAAAAGAAATTTTATATTTATTTTTGGTTTACTACCGGAACTTCTGTGTCTAAGGCTTTGTCGTGTTGAATACACCAGCTCCTGTCCAATCACCGAAGTTAAGCAACATCGAGCCAGCTCAGTACTTAAAGGGGTGACCATTTGGGATATACCAGGTGCTGTAAACGTAAAGACCAAGAAGGTTCCACCGGTCTTTCAGATTTGGGGGTTGGGTGCAGGGCTAATCAACCTTGTCCCGTAAATAGTTTGTTACAGAAACAGAACCAAAAAGTTGCTGCCCTATGCACCATTGGGCGGGATGGATAAATGATGACCGGGACTTCTGCATGGAGCCCAGATGCGCAAAGACCAGTTTTGGTCATTTGCTTTCTGGATCTCTGAGAGCAAACATCCGGTCCCTCGCTTGCTCGGTATCACCACAACATTTTTTATATACTTATAATTAAAATAGCTTAATTCGTGAAACTCTCTTCCAGCTCCTTGCTTTGAAATCAACTCTGACCTACAAAAATTTAATTACAGTTGTATTTCTTAACTAAGGTTCACTTGTAGAAAAGTAAAAATACTGGGGGCGTACCTTAAATTTTAATAAAGAAAAAATTACAGATGAACTTTTGAAATAATAATGAAGTCTCTTCTTAAATAAACATGTACATTGTATACAAGTTGTCAATAAAGTCACAATACAGTCAAGTGTCATACACACTTAGGCGATCATGTCTCTTTCGAGACTTAAGTGACTGGGCAGAAGATTATCCCGCAGTAGGTTGCCATTACTTTCTGCGGTAGACTGGTTGCCAGCCAAGGCTATAGAACCCAATCTGTCCTATTATTTGACTCATAACTGGAGGGAAGAGACGGATTAATACCTTTCCCAAGGGTATTTGCGCGTAAGGGAATGCAAGGAATTCAACTGGAATTCGAACTCGGCTCCCCGATTTGTCGTTCCAAGCCGATATCCACTGCACCACAACGCACATCCACAATACAGCTGTATATAACATATACTTTACCATTGGACACACACACACACACACACACACACACACACACACACATATATATATATATATATATATATATAATGTAGACATGCGAACAAATACTTTTAAAAGGATTTATGAAGAATCTGCTATTTCTTTATCGAGGCCGATCATGATTGGTTTAAACTCCTTTAAATAGGAAAGGATTATGAAAGATTAAGGAATTTAGCATCCAGTTTAAAATATCAAATGTCAAAAACTTGATTTATTTATGGAAACCATGTTGTTGGCGTCTCTAGGTTTTTAAACAGAAAGGTTTTTAAATATAAAATTAATTCATAAAATACACTTCTGTTAATTTGGGGTGAACCTGGCCATCTTTCTTTGTGCATCAGTCTCCCCAGAGGGCACTGGTTAAGAAAAGCCAAAATGCAGTACCAACCGTAATTTTCTGTTTCCTTGAATGCTATTATGGTTCCCTCCCCTTAATTTTTTCTATGACTCTTATATCTTCAGTAATCTTGTGCGTCGTAGTGGCTTCATGCCCTTGCCTAAAGTAAAATATTTTTTTAAAAAATTACATTTGTTTTTATATCCGTTCTGGTTAGTTGATTGGTTGACTTTGATTAGCGGCATATCAACATCTCTATGGGTTGTTTAATGCCGAAAACAAATGAGTATAAGTATACTTTCTACTACAGATAAATTATATTATTGGTAATGTTTATTATAAATAAGTATTGTTGGTATTTTTACTGTGAAAATGCATATTTATACTTTCATAGTGATTTGTTTTTGCTTGGTGGGGGGTCACTATTTGTCTATAGCTTCGACCCTAACAGGGCTACCACGCCGGGTCAGGGTGGATCTGAGGAAAAAAGTTCAAAGGCATTTAATTGGCTTTGTGAATGATGACCTATTTTCCACTCTACAACCCTATTTTCTCACATAGGAAACTTCACAAGCCATTCGCTGCTCTATCGTTAATTTCATGGCAAATGTTCTAACCTTATTTCTCCCAGTTCAGACTTTCACGGCTAAGAGCTGGAAGGCCACAAATACAGTGTCATTTAAGTGACTTGGGTTCAAGAAAAACAGCCGTTTTGAAAAGAGACATTTTCCACAACGACAACACCAAACAGATGCAAAATAGACCTTGCGATATTATACTCCATGAATTTTTCGAAATTCATAGTGTATAATATTGCGAAAATGCTGCTTTTCATCCTCCATCTTTAAGATATCCATTTGTGGACAAAAACCTCAACATTCAACAAAGTCTAACTCGGAACTGAATGATGCAAAGTTTCAGTCTTGAACCAAACAGAAATCATCACCAACAGAAAAAGTCAGCATCAAGTTACGGTCATTTTAAATTATCAAATCAGGCATGAACTTTTACAATTATCTGATAATTAAACACATTCTAATAACAAGTTAGTTTGGTTGGACAATACAAAATAAAAGATAAATTTACAAGTAAATAAGTTTAAAAGTCGTGCTCCATGCAAACTTTTAGGCAAGCTTTTGCAGTGAGTTAACCGGGTCTTCAGCCCAAAACTAAAGGGACATCTGGTCCAGCTTAAAAAGCAGCAATGATAATTTTGAAGAAATAACTGAATTCCTCAATTCATTCCAAAGAATTTCAAAACATCGCTTTAACATTGATTTGCGCTATAATTTCAACACTGGAAGGTCACCTGGAGTATTGTTGAATGTTTTGGTGAAAAGAAAAAGAAAATGAAAAGAAAAATAAAGAAAGAAAGAAAGAAATAAAAATTATCCTACAAAAACTGCCAAACCTCTTTTTGACTGTCTACAGAGATATGTAGCTATAGGGAGCTGGTGAATTTTTCTTTGATTCAGCCTTGTGCCAGACATAACCGAATTCCCTACAGTTTATAAATTTTATGCAGAGTTATCATCAGAATGTTGGTTGTCAGCAGTTTGGAATATGTGGAATTGTATGGAATAGCGTAAGAAGAATAAAATATACATTTTGCATTTTAAAATAGAAATTTATTAAAAGGGAAGAATAACACAAGTTGTAGGAGTCAATGTGCAATTAGAAACATTTCAAGAAGTTATGAATAGCGTTCGTACAAAATGTTCGTAGTAGTAATCGTTGAAAGAGATAAGGAGAAAGAGAAAGAGGACAATGTCCGAGTCGCTTGAAGTTGACATTACATTGTAGATGTTTGTCTTGCGGCTCCTATCTAACACTCTGTCTGACTGACGTTGATAAAGTCCTTTTATTGTAATCTAGATTTTTCGCACTTACTCGCGAAGTCTATTTTGATCTTGCAAATCGCTCCCATTCATCAAAATCATTTTAACACCTACTTGCGAATTCTGGGTTCGACTTTATCTTTAAGCATATGGTTAATCCTTTTTCTATTTGGGAAAACCCAGAATTTCACACGTCGTTGTGAATTTTTGTAATAGTGAAGAAGAAGGTTGATTTTAATTAATTTCTTATCCGCTACAGATGAAACACAATCCCCAAAAATGTTTTTGTTGTTGTTGTTGTTGCAGTTCTGACTTTTACTCCTTTTCCGAAGTCCATAGAGCAAAATATGGCAAAAGTGCCAAGTTTTTATTCTCTATCTTTAAGATATCCATTTGTGGACAAAAACGTCAACATTCAACAAAGTCTGACTCAGAACTGAATGATGCAAGGTTTCAGTCTTGAACCAACCAGAAATCGGCACCAACAGAAAAGGCCAGCGTTAAGTTACGGTTATTTTATATTAACGATGAGAATCAGGCACGAAAGTCTGCATTCTTCCCGATCTCCTGTCGATTAATTTTCTCAAACGTAAAAGAAGGACTAACGACCAACTAAGGAAAACCACATCATTTGCTCCATATGTTTCGCTTTTTTCTTTTTTTCTTTTTCTTTTTCTTTTTTTTTTTTTTTGTATCTTTTAAAACGAACTATTTGCGATATTTAAGCAAGTCGGTTAGTGTGCCAATTATCAGCGCATACAGTGGAACGGGCGAGCAGAGTTCAAGTTTCGGCCTTGTCTGCAGTGTTCACTTTAGATTTGATCCACAAATTTTCTGCTTGCATGCGTCATTAACATAGTGTGACCTGTAATGTTTACATTATTCGGACTAGTGTCCTCATATTTGTTGAGATTTGTACGAAGTTTCGGCCGTTGTACGCTCCAGCCTTCTTCAGGCGCTAGGAATTTCGAAATAAAACCCTTTATTACAATCACTGGGGTATTTACAGCATTTACATTATTTGGACTATTGCCTCCATCTTTGTTGCCATTTGTACGACGTTTCGGCCGTTGTACGCTCAACCCTACTTCAGGTGCTAGGAGTTTCGAACCAAACTCTTTATTACAATCACTGGGGAATTTACAGTATTTACATTATTCGGACTATTGTCCTCATATCTGTTGCTATTTGTATGACATTTCGGCAGTTGTACGCTCTGACCTTCTTCAGGAGTTAGGAATTTTAAACCGAACCCTTTATTACAATCACTGTGGTATATCATTCTCATTCTTGCGTAGTAGTAATGCACCACTGATTGTAATAAAGGGTTCGGTTGGAAATTCCTAGTGCCTGAAGAAGGCCGGAGCGTACAACGGCCGAATCGTCGTAAAAATGGGAACAAAGATGAGGACAATAGTCTGAGTAATGTAAATACTGTAAATACTACCTCATCTCAGAAATCCAGACAAAGACTAGTTTCGCCTGCCTATCATATTTATTTTTCATCATTTTGCCCCAAGCAAGGAAATAAAACCACTAGGATGCAAGTGGTTACTAAGTGTTGGAGAATTTGAGAAAAACTACTATTAGGAAGAGGAGACAATAAAAGAACAGGATTTAAGAAGAGGGGAGATAAAGATTGACATTGCATTTAAATTTTTGAAAATCAAAGATAACTGAGAAATAAGAAACCGGAAGAGAGTTCCACAAGCGATAAGTGAGAGAAAAGAAACTGTTAGCATAGAACTTACGGTTACGTCTAACCATTTCAACTGTAAAATTATGAGACCATACCGCCAATCTAGTACGGCGCTCAAATTCATAAGGTCTAATTCCCATAATGGATAGGTTATCAAAACGATTACTATTAAAATATTTAAAGAAAAGGTATAGCGAAGTTACGTTAGTGCTTTGGGAAAGTGACTGAAGCCAAGATTCCAGGTCAGGACGATAACACTGCAGATTCTTTGAATTTTATCAAGAATCTTTAAACATATAACAGGAACACTAGACCATATGTTGCATTAATATTAAAAGCAATTCAATATCGTTAGAGTTGTGACCACTGATAATAAATCCTGATAGGATCTCCTGCCCTCTTCGAATAATCGCGCTATAAAAGTTGAATAAATCCGGTGAGAAAACACATCCTTGTTTTGGGTCCCTTTCCAGCTCTAAGGAAATGCATGGATCTATATTTCCTCTTTCTTTAATTAACAGAACAGAGACGACGCTATTTAGGTCTTCATTTAAAGTCAAACTTGGAGAATGATTAATCTGAATTCAGAACTTCAAAAAAAGAAACAGAAAACCACTCTACTGTCTTTCCTAAGACGTGATGGAAATTCCCCGATAATAAAAAAAAGAATATGTAGAAAGCCATCATCGCTTACATCCTGATTGAAGAAAGACTACGTTGGAAAAGACAACGAGAAACCACTCTGTCTTTCCCAAGTATGCATGGCAATTCACAGATAATAAATAAAATCTCTCTCTCTCTCTCTCACACACACACACACACACTCTCTCTCTCTCTCTCTCTCTCTCTCTCTCTCTCTCTCTCTCTCTCTCTGAAGATACTTGGCATTAAGACATCTACATGTAATATTAAACCAATAAATAAAGCATGAATAGTACTTTTTCTTCCGGCTAGGGGACAAATAACAGCTTAGACCGGATTCTCTAACATTGGTTGGCAGCCAGTCTAAACGAAAGAAATTCTTAATTCAAAATCCTACAGAAGCCCAAGTCAAACTAGTCCGCTATATTTGCCAAAAGATAATGGCAATTCACAGATATTTCTTTTAAAAATGAAAGGAAACTGTGGAGAGACATCATTGCCTACATCGTGATTTTTTTTTCTATTCTTCATTTTACCTTACTCATATCGTCACTTTTTCCCGTTTTTCTTTTTCTTATCGACTTTTGGCCTTCAAATACGTCAACTCATTTTGTCAAAATTCGCCAATGGTTAATAATACGAACGGAAGAAATTTGCTTCCTTCAAAGAAAAAAAAAATGGCTAATATTTTCCCACGGCGGTAAAAACTAAGTGGAACATCCCGAAACTTGGTAACATCTGTTCTTTTCTGCCCCCACGTGCTTATTCTTACCTTCTTTCATGGTAAACGTCATTTCACATCTCATACGACAAAATTGAGGCAGAAAGCAGTGGGAAAAGCTAAACTGCGCATGCGTTGCTTACAGTTACGCCATATTGGCTACATATGTTAACAATCTTAAGAGAAGGTTCACATAAGATGAAAAGATTCTAAGTTCTGGCGCAGTACATTCAATATGAGACTAGCTTGATATATTCTTCTTTGTAAAATAAATTATAAACTACTCCCTGTTGTAGAACTTCTATTTCAGGTTGTGGGCGATCATGACTCTCTACAATTTCCTAATCCTCATTGCTCTTAGCAATGTTCGTCTTTTAATTATCTTTCCACTCTCTGAAAAAGATGGTTTGAGGTTAAAAGAAAATACGTTTATTGCTTTAATAAAGTGTCGTTTGGGCAACAACTTGATAACGGGTCATTGTGAGTTCTTGACGTTAGCGAGAGTTCACGTGTAAGTAGGTGCAATCAACTTGATAAACAAGTTGATGGGAAATCCTGCACAGGTCGCCAGTACGTCGCAGAAAACTGTGAGTGATAAAAAAAAAAAAATAACAAACCCTGATGAAAGGTTCTGCTGTAGTCGAAGCCTGCCATAAACATCGGGGAAAGATAGACGAAGAAGTAATTATTCTGATTACATATTTTGCTATTCGGATCAGTATTTTTATCTTGAACGTCATGCTCATAAAGTTTCGGCTGTCCTACTCTCCGGCCTTCTTCGGGGTCTTTTTACTAGGTACCCTTCGTAGAAACTGTTTTAATCCGGTTTGCGTTTCTTAGAAAAGATTTCCAACCAGTTAAAACCAGTTTTATTCATCTTTGTGTCGCTTGTGCGGTTAAAACCTGCAGCCTGAGACGTCTCCAAAAGGAAAAATGATTTAAGCACGTCCACTTCAAACTCAGCTTTTTCAAAGCTTCAGTTCACGTGGACACGCGGATCAATTCCACAATTCCACTACCTCCCTTTTTTTCTTCTTTTGTGTGCCGAGTCCCTTCAGAACGTAGGTGATTTTAGCTCTCCACATCCTCTATCCCTTGTAGCTATTAACACCTTTTCTCTTGATATTTCTCCCAAATCCTACCCTTTCATCCTCTGACTCAAACCCACCAAGTAATGTCGCGTGTTACTTTCCCCTGTCTCTCGTTCCCTCTATCTGACCTGTGAGGATCAGATTCTCCAAGCCTTCCTTCCTCATTACGTGTCCTAAAAACTTCAACTGTCTCTTCTTGAAGTTAAATATAAGTTTCTTTTTCATTTGCATCCTCTCCAAAAACTCGTTGTTGCTCACACGTTCAGCTCATGGTATCCTTAGTATCCTTCTGTAGAACCCCATTTCGGTTGCTTCAAGTCATCATTTTTTAAGAGAATTTCCAGCATTCAGTGCTATGTAGAAGTACAGATATCACATAACAGTTCAGTATTCTTTTCTTTGTTTCCAACAAAATCTTCCCGTCTCAATACTCCGCTTACCTTTCGAAAGGCGTCTATGGCCTTTGACAATCCGCCTTCGGATCTCACTGTCGCAATTTCCGTCATCTGTTAGAAGTTTTATAGTTCCAAAATTATGCGCACGTCTAGGGATTTTTAAAAACATCTTTCATTCCCTAGGAGTTGCGAATTCAACTCCTGCGTTTGGTATCGCTGGTCCATGGCATTAGATTAATTGGTTCTCGTTGTGATAAAGACTAAAAGATGGGGTAGAGCGATACTATATAAATCTTTCCCCTAGGTTTAAAGAGACAATTTGTTGTTATTACGTGTTTCGGGGGGGGGGGGTAGATTTAGGAATGTTAGCGTCGTCTGCCGTTCAGAAACTTTATTCATCTGTTCCTAAATACCTCATTATTACTCAATTCCACGGGGTTTTTCTTTACTTTTTTCCTTTCTTTTTGCATTCATTTCTTTTCACTATTTTTTTTTTGTACCTCTTATGGATAACAGGCTGTTCATTATCTATCTATCTATCTATCTATCTATCTATCTATCTATCTATTTCAGTCTATCTATCTATCTATCTATCTATCTATCCATCTCAGTCTGTTCAAATCTATCTATCTATCTATCTATCTATCTATCTATCTATCTATCTATCTCAGCCTGTTCATATCTATCTATCTATCTATCTATCTATCTATCTATCTATCTATCTTTATCTCAGTCTGTTCAAATCTATCTATCTATCTATCTATCTATCTATCTATCTATCTATCTTTATCTCAGTCTGTTCAAATCTATCTATCTATCTATCTATCTATCTATTTCAGTCTGTTCCAATCTATCTATCTATCTATCTATCTATCTATCTATCTATCTATCTATCTATCTATTTCAGTCTGTTCGTATCTCTCTATCTATTTCAGTCCGTATCTATCTATCTATCTATCTATCTATCTATCTATCTATCTATCTATCTATCTATTTCAGTCTGTTCGTATCTCTCTATCTATTTCAGTCTGTTCGTATCTCTCTATCTATTTCAGTCCGTATCTATCTATCTATCTATCTATCTATCTATCTATCTATCTATCTATCTATCTATCTATCTATCTATCTATCTCAGTGTTATTTTCAGGTTTGCCTAATTTAGTCACACATATAATCATCAAAAGTTCATATGTTCTAGATCTGGTCATATATTCCTCCGCTTATTCCTATCTAATTATTCATCTCTCCTCGGTTTATTTCTTGTCCTTTTTTCTCTTCGTTCAAACAACAAGTGAAAGTTTAATCATCACACTTCATTTCCCTTCGGGACGTTCCAAAAGATAACTGAGTTTAAAAAAAACTTTTTTTACTTGTTTTCTTTTGCACTTATTCACTTTCGTATCACAGTAAATCCGGCGGGGGTGGGGGGGCATTCCGACTTCTGGGACTGATTAGGAAACACGGACGACCCTGCCTGCCATCCATGGGAAAGGGGCGCAAAATGATTAAGAAAACGAAAGCAAGAAAATAATTTTACCTGAAGTAATAAACTCCTATTCAGAAAAAGATTGCGTAATTATCATTGCGAAGACGCCAGCAATTCAAGGGTTTACGTCCAGGGCGTATAAGTTAAGGTCACAGTCGGTTCACTCTATCTATCTTAGTCTGTTCATATCTATCTATCTATCTATGTTTGTTCTATCTATCTATCTATCTATCTATCTATCTATCTATCTATCTATCTATCTATCTATCTATCTATCTCAGTCTGTTCATTATCTATCTATCTATCTATCTATCTATGTTTGTTCTATCTATCTATCTCTGTCTGTCTGTCTGTTCTATCTATCTATCTATCTATCTATCTATCTATCTATCTATCTATCTTTCTTTCTTTCTTTCTTTCTCCCTTCTATTGCTTTCTTTAGGGCTTTCTTCGTTTTTGTCATCTTTTTTAACTTCCCGTTGCCTTTTTCTCCCATATTCTTATATCAGGTTTTCACTCATTTTTATCTATCTCTATTTTATTCTATCTCTCTCTCTCTCTCTCTCTCTCTTTCTCTCTCTCTCTCTCTTTCCTTTTCTTTCTCTCTCTTCTTTTTCTCGCTTCTCTCTGTTTATCTTTCTCCTATCTTTTTCAATCTCACTTTTTTGTCTCTATTCTGTATTCCGCTCTCCTCTCTTTTTTCTCTCTCCTCTCTCTTTCTCTCTACTCTCTTTTTTCTATCGACTCTCTTTTTTATCTCTCCTGTTTTTCTTTCTCATCTTTTTTCTGTCTTTTTCTTTCTCCTCTCTCTTTCTCTCATCTACCCTTTTCTATCTCCGCTCTTTTTTCTCTCCTCTCTTTTTCTCTCCTCTGTTTTATCTCATCGTTCTTTTTTCTCTTCCCTCTCTTTTTCTCTCAATCCTCTCCTTTTTCTCTCTACACTCTTTCTCTCCTCTCTTTTTTTCTTTTCACCTCTCTTCCTGGCTTACAACCATATCACGTTGAATACACCGGTTCTCGCTCGATCACCGAAGTTAAGCAACGTAGAGCCTGATCAGTGCTTAAATGGGTGACCCCTTGGGAATACCAGGTGCCGTAAGCGTTTAGTGACGGATATGCGTTGTGGTGCATTCAATATCGGCTCGGAAAGAGAAATCGGTGAGCCGAGTTCGAATTCCAGTTGAATACCCTGCATTCACTTAAGCACTGGTACCCTTGGGAAAGGTATTAATCCGTCCCTTCCCTTCAGTTATGGGTTAAATAACAGGATAGGACTTGGGGACCCTGCCCTTAAAAACAAATCCAAATCACAATGAATCTTGATACTCGAAAAGAAAAAAGTATTACTAGACACAAAACTTATATAAAAAAACAACAATAAATTGTTGAAAGAAAAAGGTATTACCAGCAATAAATAAATAAAAATTTAGTTGGCATTAAATGACCCGCCGAGGTTGATATGCCATAAAAACAACCAACTAACAACCTCTTTTCCTAATCTCTACTTTGGTCTTAATTGATATAAACTATCAAGATAATATTTTCTTTCATTATCAACAACATAAATCCTTCTATTTGGCAAATTGTTGATCTCTTGGTTTCTAAAATTCTTCAGGTATGCATGTAACGAGATTATGTTGTCATTTTTCATCATATTTCGATTTCTGCTATGGTCGCACTACCTACCAAGTCTGTGGGAAGTCCTAAGGCAGGTCGTGGTGTGTCGTTATGGCTCCATTTCATGTTTTTCTATCTCCCCTATCATCCCTACATAGACAAAGTTCTCCTCAGTGTATGGGCTGTACAGGACAATTTTTGTAGATCTCTTAAGCTTGGGTTTCCAGGGATTCTTTCAATGTGTTGTTTTGTTCCATTTTTTATCATTCCAAGTGCACCTATTATCACTGGCACAACTCTTGTTTTCAATTTCCACATTTTTTCTATTTCAATTTCCAGGTCTTTATATTTTGACAGTTTTTCGAATTCCTTGATTGTTATGTTACAATCCGCTAGACAAGCCATATCAATTAATAGGCAAGTTTTTTCTTTCTGGTTTTTAACAATAATGTCCGGCCTATTTGCTTCAATTTTTCTGTCTGTGTAGATGGTGTAATCCCATAGAATGGTGATATCATCTATTTCTGTAACCGGTGCTGGGCGATGTTCATACCAGTGTTTGTTTACATATTTTCCATAGTGTTTGCACATTGTCCAATGTAAATATTGCCCCACTCTATCGTGACGATTTTTATATTTGGGGCAAGTACAGAACATCCTGAGATTAGATGGTCTATTGTTTCTTGGTGTTTATCACAGAACCTGCATTTTGGATCCACATTATTATGTATAATATTTGCCTGAAAGTTTCTAGTGAAAAGACTTTGGTCTTGCGCTGCAGACTTTAATCCAGATGCACGTAACCATCAATGAGTATTAACTTTATCAACATTGGATTTATTGGCACGTTCTGGATATTGGCCATGCAGAGGTTTGTCTTGCCAGCATTGTTTCATCTGTTCAAGAGCTTTATCTTTGGCTTTCATTTTCATATTTTTTTTACCGCAATAGTTGGTTCTTGGTTTCTGTTTTGCTTTTCTACAGAATCTACTAAATGTAAATCTTGTTTGTATTTACTGCCTTCTTTTATTATTGAATATTTTTTTTCTGTTTTCATGTTGTTTGACTAATTATTATTATTATTATTATTATTATTATTATTATTATTATTATTATTATTATTATTTCGGGCCTACAAAATCTATTCGCTTGAAGTCATTTTAAATCATTACTTATATATACGTATACAGATGACTACATTGAATCCATAGATGAATCTACTGTTAGGAAGGTTGGTTCACCGTCAGGCCAGGAAATTTTTCTCGTCAGAATCTATTTTGCACGTGTATAAATCTCCCATTCGTTCGTGCATTGAATACTGTTGTCATATCTGTTCGGACGCTCCTGCTATTTTTCTTAAGGTTCTCGATAAAATCCAAAGGAGGATATGTAATATAATCGATCTGTCTTAGCAGTCCATCTCCAGTCACTTTCTCACCGACATGATGTGGCTTCCCTCTGTCTTTTCTACAAGTATTTTCATGACAACTGTTCTGACAAGCTTTTTGTCTCTAATTCCCTGAGCACATGTATTTACGCATGCTGTTAGATTGACATCAAGGTCTCACCATTTTACCGCTGAAATATTTAAATGTAAACCCCCTCTTCTACTCTAACAGTTCCCTTTCTCGCACTTACCGTTTGTGGAACTCCCTTCCATTTGCTTGCTTTCCTGATAGCTGCAATCTCCAAAAGTTAAAATGCAATGTCAATTTATAAACGGCTCTTCTTGAAGGGTAAACTAGATCCTTTATACACGACCCTTCCTGAAGGGTTAAACTGGATTATTTATAAACGGCCCTTCCGAGCATTTTCTTTTTCAGAACGACAATATCCAAAAGTAGGTGAGCTTGCTCTGTAAACCTTGAAGGCATGTTTCGCTCAGTGCTGGATCGGTATGTCGTTTGCTTGTCTACCGCTGATAAATTGTAGGAGTCATTGCTATAATGCTCTCTCTGTTCTTGCTTTGACGTAATATGTTGTGTCATATAGGTTAGCGGTTACACTGAAAAGAAAGTTTTTTTTATCATTTTGAGAAAATTATCAAAACAAGGGTTGTGTACATAATAAGATACAGAGAAAATTATAAGTTCATGTGTGGAGCGAGCAAAGGTCTTGTGAGTAAAAGTCTTGTGAACTCTTGGTGGGTAGAGATGTCTGATAGGTGTGGAAGTGGATTTTGACAGACAGTCTCTTGTCGTCGTTTATTAGTTTGACAGCTGACTGACATTCTTGTTTCTATACAGGAAATAAAAAATGGTGGGTGACGGTAAACTATATAGATCTAATCTCACAGTCGCTTTCTACAAATGCATTTGCATCAAACTTCATGGCATTACGGATAACGACGCGTAAAATAAAATCGTCATTACCCAAATGGGTGACCTCTTGGGAATACCAGGTCCTGTAAACTTGGATGTGCGGTTGGTGTAATGGATAATGGCTCGGAATTTAAACTCAGATATCTGAGTTCTGATTCCAGTTATGTTTGTTATATTCACGCTCAAATATCCTTGGGTGATATAGGAATCTATCTATGAATACTTACCTGAAACCTGACGGGTAGGGATTATCATCTCTCTGTCTCGTTTCTGTCTTCAGGTAGAGTGCGGCACAGTTCTGTCTCTGTCCGAGAACAGTTAAAAAAATAAAATACTGAGTGTTATCCGGTCCCGGGGAACAGAAGCCTGAGGATGCACTACTCCATTGCACTGGAAGGATGGACTGGAGGTCGCTACCGAGGCCAGCAACCGACGGTTTTAGAGACTGAGCAATTTATGGCCCTGACTCGAGTATACGCGCTCGGGTTCCCCACGATAAAGTCGACCTTGTGTCATATCACATCTCAATGAGAAAGTGAAGTAAATATTTATATGAATCTATTTGTGCTCCCTTCAGCTATGGGTTGATTAGTAAGGCTTGTGTCACTAAATCATTTTTATCTCCGAATTTAAAAAAAATACATAGAAAACGAATCAATCAATCGATCTTCATTCTTTTTTTTTTCTGCCTCATTGTGTCTTAGTGAATTTATTGCCTTGCTCGGTGTGAAATGATTGAACAAGAGGAAATTCCGTCAGTTGTTCAAAGTTGATTTCAGAAAAAAAGTACAAATACTGACTGAGCTTTCGACTTTTAGTTATCATCAGGGTTGGGGAATACAATTCCTGAGATTCTTTGGTGGTATAAGGGTTGCAAGGTGGAGAATAAGTCCTTCTTATTATGGCATAATTCACCAACTTAAACAAGGAGACCATCCAGAAAATTTGCAGCAGATTCCGAAGTCCTCCGGAGGCTGTGATTGAATGGTGAGTTAATGAATAAATTTACTCTTTAGTATTTCAATATACTTTTCTTGGTCGGGATTTCGAAGTTAGTACGCACCGGGCCTGCATTAATTTGAATAACTAATGTTACGTTTTTAGTAGCAACAACACAAAAAATACATAATGGCCACCAAGACAGATTTCTCGCCGTTAAAAAATAAACTTCGTGAGAGATTTTCACTCGAAGTGAAATAAAACAATTACAACAAGGCTAGTTCTTTATAAACGGATTCTAGTGACATTAAATATCTATAATATAAGCTGTGTTGTCTAAGCTTTATCTGACAAGCTTCATTGATTTATGATGTTTATTTAAATCGCCTACGCTAGTAACAAATATTATCTGCAAAATAAAATAAAATAAAATCAAGATCAATTTTCAATGCTTTCAATTTGTGTAGATCGTAACTCAACTTGATCCGCTATTATTCATTGTTAACAGAATCAAGTGGATTTGAGCCACAGATAAACAAATGTAAAAGAAACTCAATTTTTTGTTCATTTTTCATTTTTATCGTATTTCTTTGTCTATTCCTTTACCTTTTCATTCTTCTTTTGTTGTTACTGCTTCTTCTTCTTCTTCTTCTTCTTCTTCTTCTTCTTCTTCTTCTTCTTCTATCTTATTCCCTTCTTCTTCTTCTTCTGTTCTTCCTACTTCTCCTCCTTCTTCCTCTTCTTCTTCTTCTTCTTCTTCTTCTTTTTCTTCTTCTTCTTCTTCTTCTTCTTCTGCTTCTTATCCTTCTTCTTTATCCTCCTTCTTTTTCTTTTATCTTCGTCTTCTTCTTCTACTATTTATTTCCTTCTTCTTCTTCTTCTTCTTCTTCTTCTTCTTCTTCTTCTTCTACTGCTCCCTCTCATTCTTCTTTTCTTTTCCTTCTTTTCCGCTTTCTGTCGTTTCTCTTTTAATCTTTTACTGTTTCTTCTTCTTCTGCTTCTTCCCCTTTTTCTTCTTCTTTCTCTCCACCTCTTCTTCCTTTTCTTCTTCTTCTTCTTCTTCTTCTTCTTCTTCTTCTTCTTGTCCTGTCGGTTGGGACTTCATAACACACCGACTGGACCTTTTCCGAGGGGGTAACCCCACTATGTAGCGTCCTGAGTATAACGAAATACTGCATTTGGCAGCAAGGCCCCTAATTGGAAAGTTGTGAAGATCGGGAAACCTCCTGTTAATTGTTGTTGCTCTCAGGTCCACCGTAACCGGGCGTGGCAGCACCTGTTACGGTACTAGCAATGGGCAAATAGCTAACCGCCAAACTGAGGTCAAAATACTATGAAGGTGTGGAAATGTATTTTTATGGTAGAAATTCTAGCAATACTTTTTGAGAAAATAAGGTATTACCAGCAGTGCATATTTGAGGAAGCAATATATTTTTGAAGAAAACAATTTTAGGACCTTGAATAAGTCCTCATTGTTGCCCAGAACTGCGTGCGCGTAGTTTCAGATGGTAAAGCATCTATAAGTAATATAAGCAAGCTTGAAATTCAGTGTATATCATTTCTCCGAAATTTAAAGAACTTTGTTTTACATAGGTTTAAACGTCGGGTGTCGTCCCAAAGAAAGTGTATTTACGGAGAATTTTACTGTACTACTTTATTCAAAAGAAATCTTCAGCTGAAGCACACAGAATTCTTGTTGAGATATACGGTGACCATGCTCGGCCGGAAACAACATGCAGAGATTGGCTTAAATACTTCAAAATTAATGATTTGAAAGCATTAGGGATAATTCAAAAGCAAGAACATTGAGGTACGAGTTGAAGCCGAGAGACGTCGAACGGCGTTTTGTCAAGTGTGAACAGCTGTTTCAACTGCAGAAAAGGAAAGGCTTTTGGCATCGGATCATGACCGCCGATGAAAAGTGGATACACTATGATAGCTCTAAGCGTAGAAGATCGCGGGTTAAGCGCGGTTATTCATTAACATCGGCGTCAAAGCCCAAGATCCATAGTTCGAAGCTTCTGCTCTGCATTTGGTGGGATCAGCTGGCTGTAGTTTATTATGAGCCGCTCAAACCGATTAAAACCATCACGAGAGATCACTGTGGACTACGATTGATGCATTTGAGCCGAGTATTGAAGAAAAGAACGGCAGCTATACGAATTAGAGACACGACAAAGTGATTTTGCAACATGACAATGCTGGGCAACATGTTGCAAAACGAGAGAAAACATACTTGGAAACCTACTTGGAAACGCTTAAATAGGAAGCCCTGCCCCACCTGCCGTATTCAGAAGACATTGCTCCGTCCGATTATCACTTGTTCCGATTGATGGCACATGGCTGAGCACATGGCTGAGCAGTTCTTGCCTTCTTATGAAGATGCAAAAAAAAAAAATGGGTCGTTCCATGGTTCGTCTCAAAAGACGTGTCGTTTTCTCCGATGTGGAATTCAAATGCTGACAGAATGATTGGAAAAGGTAGTGGCTGGCGATGGACAATACTTTTAGTGACATGTTTTTTTTTTATTAATTTTTGTAAATAAAACGTTACTTTTCATGAAAATTCAGCGAGAACTTATCCAAGGTCCTAATATATAGACCAGGAATACATCTGGCTCTCGACAAAACCCTCTTTACTAAAATACGTCAATGAAACCTGATATAGAAAATGACTTCTTACAAGGAATACATATTCTATTCATACGAACCTATCCTAAAAATCTTGTCGGCAAAGCATTGAGGTTGATATGCCGTAAAACAAAATAAATCAAACCTTGTTGTTGTTGTTGTTCTTCTTTGTCTTCTTCTTCCTCTTTCTTTAATTCTTCTTCTTCTTCTTCTTCTTCTTCTTCTTCTTCTTCTTCTTCTTCTTCTTCTTCTTCATTTCTTTCGTTTTCCTCTTTTCTCTTTTTGCATCTCCTTCATCTTTTTTCGTTTTCTTTTTCATCTTCTTCTTCTTCTGTTTCCTTTCCTTCTTCTTTTCCTTTTTTCTTTTTTCTTTTTGTTTCTTTTTCTTTTTCATCTTCTTCTCAATCTTCTCCTTCTACTTTTTCTGCTTACTGTCCTTCTTTGACTTCTTCGTTTTCTTTTCTGTTGCTGGTGCTTCTTCTTCTTCCTTTACTTCTTCGTCTTCTTCTTCTTTTTGCTCTCCTTTTTCTTCATTTTCTTCTTTTTTCTTTTCTTTTTCTTCTTTGTCTTTTTCTTCTTCGTCGTTGACTTTTTTGTTCTTTCCTTCTTCTTTGTCATCTTCTTCTACATCCTCACATTCTTCTTCTTCTTCTGCTGGTGCTTTTTCCCTCTCTTCTTCGTCGTCTGCTTATTCTTTTGCTTCTTTTCCTTTTTTCTGATTAATATTCTTCTTTTCTTCTTTTTCTTCTTCTTTTTCTTCTTCTTCTTCTTCTTCTAACAAAATGTCTTTTTCTTCTCTATGTTCTTTTTCTCTTTCATGTTCTTCTTCGAATTTAATTTCTTCATCTCTTCCTCTCCCTCATCCTTCTTCTTCTCCTTCTTCTCTTTCTTTCTTTCTTTCTTTCTTTTTTTTTCTTTTTCTGTTTCTTCTTCTTCTTCTTCTTCTTCTTCATTACGATAGAAAAGAAGAAAGATCAAAACAAATAGTACAAACGGAGTTCGAACACACGCGGACATTTGCACATTGGGACCTAACTGCCTAACCTCCAGGCCATCGTGCTGGGAACTGATCCAGTCCAGTTGACTAAGTACAACTGACTATTAATGAAATCGCATTATGATGGAAACGAAAAAAGTCCAACGCCTTAAAAAAAAGAAAAGGCCAGTAGCACAAGCGAGGTTCGAGCCCACGCGGAAATTCATCCATTTGAACTTAAACACAATGTCCTAACCTCGTCGATTAAGTATAATTGACTATCATTTAAATCGCTTTACAATTAAAAAAAGAAATAATGTTAGCACGAGTGGGGCTCGAACCCACGCGGACATTTGTCCATTGGAACTTAAGTCCAACGCCTTAACCTCTCGGCCATCGTGCTTGATAACGAATTTGTCAAGTTGACTTAATTACGTGGTCGACGCACCACTCCGTGTTGTATGTTTCAGGGCACAAATATGGTTTCTTGGCTCGCGAAATGTATCATAATATGAAACGTGGAACTAGCGAACAGAACTCATATTCTGGGCTTGTCTTTTACGAAAGTGATTTCGCACGAGTGGGCCTATCAGTTCCTCGTCCCGCCTCGTTATGGGTTAAATAATAAATTATCTCATCCGAAATATGACCGGTGCTGATAAGGATGTTGTACGCGTGGTGAACTTATGGCCAAGGCCGGCGCTTACTACCCACGATCTAGAGTGAGTTCGACTAGAAAGCCTGGAAAGTGTTTTTTGACCCTTGCTACATCTTGTCAACATTAGCTTTTTTTGTCTACTTTCATGTCTATACGTTACAAATTAAACTAAGTACAACAAAGGATGAATAATTTTCGGAATTTTTTTTTCCGTTGAAATCCATGAATTTGTTTTGCTTATGCTGTCAAAAAACAGAATATCGATGCTAAAAATTGGTAAATGCTGCCATAATCCTTGCTTTAAGTAATTTTTTGGGTGTTACAAGGAGAGTTATAAATGTGTCGCTCATCTGCGGCCCACACATGATGGTTATGAGGTTACAAGTTTGGGGAGTTGGTTGCTCATATGTAAGGAGTGATGTGGTTGCAGAAATTATCTGACAGCCATAACTGAATTCTCATGCTTGTATACCATGGTGCAGAGTCCTGTTCCCAGATATCGTGCGCATAGGCTTTAATACGAGATCCATGAAATTGATATAAAAGTGGGGAAAAAAACTTTAAGAAAACCCATGTTCATGGCTGACGCTAACCTCCAGGAGAGTGACACGTTACGCCTTTCCGGGCTAACATTTTCGACTGACCGAAAGTGAACAGACTATATTGAATCCATTGCTAGATCATCTGCTAAAAAAGTTGATTTAATGCGTCGTGCCAGACAATATTTCACTTCAGAATCTATCTTACATATCTATAAGTCTATCATTCGTCCATGCTTAGAATATTGATGCCACGGTGATCCTGTTATATATTTAGAAATTCGTGATCAAATCTAAAGAAGAATCAACAATATTATTGGTCCTGACCTGGCATCTCTGCTTCAGTCACTTTCCCGCTGCTGTAAAGATGCATGCTATGCGTATTCTATAAATTCTTTCGTGGTCATTGTTCAGGGGATCACTTCCCCATGCTAACTCGAGTTTATGAAGTATAGCGAGGCAATAGATTGGCAACAAGTATTGTCCATCTTTTCTAATTCTTTTACGCCTAGCAACCCTTTAAAGGCCTTTGGTCATTATGGCTTTACTTTCTTTTTACGGCTTCCATTAAAAAACTAGAGTTTCATGTGACTAAAATTTTGCCTTGTGACATTTTACAAAAATTAAATGATATAAAGAAAAATGAATTTAGCACGTGCTGGATTAAAGCGATTCTTATTAACTTAATTTTGGTCTGAAATTCGAAAAAATATCGTCAAACGACAACTCGAGTCTTCAGGCTTGTCCATCAGACGAGATTTATATATATATATATATATATATATATATATATATATATATATATGATATCGGATGACTATAGTATATATATATCTATATATACACACACACATATATATATATATATATATATATATATATATATATGTATTAACTTTTTATTTAATTTTTCTTGAGTTCGTATGAGTTTTACTACTTCTTTTTCTTCTGGATCTAAAGTGTATAAAAACTGTCCAAAGTTTCTGCATATCCGAGCGCTTTCGGCTATTCTTTTAGTCTTTATCAAAGACGATTTTTTAATATTTTTCACTGGATGCTTGGGATTTTTATGTATGTATCTGAAGTTATAGTATTCGCTGAAATTTATCTGCCATCTATCTATCTATCTATCTATCTATCTATCTATATATATATATATATATATATATATATATATATATATATATACATATATATATATATATATATATATAAGTGTGTGTGTGTGTGCGCGCGCATTTCATTTTTAAATGATATTGATAAAATAGTAAATAAATACAATTATTCTTGTTATATATATTTTATACATGTTATATATTGATTGTGCGTGTTTGTGTGTGTGAGTTCGAGTGTGAATAAAAACATAAATACTATATATCAAATTTCATTTCAACATTCTGTTGTTAACAGCGTTTCTCATTGAAACAGAAATTTTGGGTGACACTGTAAAGAATATATATATATATATATATATATATATATATATATATTCTTTACAGTGTCAAAAAAAATTAGGTGTTTGGTGTGAACATTAGTGATCACACCAAACACCTTTGTAATCACCATTAGACTCATCTAACTCTGCTCCAATCTGTCTTCAGATTGACACCCAAACACTCTGAAATGTTCCTATTCGAGATTCGGGTGCGAATGCCAAGCATTACATGATGAGCTTTCAAAATTTCTGGTGGTTTGAATCTCATCATCACCATTTTTCTCACAGACGGAGCCCAACTATGACCCGACTACGCAGTGGACAAAATCAGAAACAAACAAATCAAACATATATTATAGCGAAAATGTACACCATTACCCCTTGTATATCAATACAATACCACCATACGGAAATTGATATATACCAGAGTGGAGGTGTCATAGATTCGTGAGGAATATTATAGATTCGGGGGTCATCAAGTCGTAGCTCGGAGAAAACATCTACCGAAAACAATTCGGTACCTACCAAACTTTCACCCACCTCAGTAATTAGACTTCCATCGCTTTAATGGACAAAAAAAAATCATTCATTTACTCGAATGACAATAGATTTGAGAAAAGAAAAACAGTCAGCATTTCAAACCCACGCTGACCTTTTCCATTAGAACTCAAGTTCAACGTCTTAACCTGTCGCCCATCGTGCTTAATCGAGACCATCGACAAGTAACTTTTCAGTGGTCTTGGCTTAACTCTAACGCAACGCAGTTAAAGATGTACAACTGACTATTTATATGGTATTACGATGAAAACGATAAAGAAAAAAAAAGTAGTTAGCACGAGTGGGGTTCGAACCCACGCGGACAATCGTCCATTGGAACTTAAGTCCAACGTCTTAACCACTCGGCCATCGTGCTGAACGGGAATGCATCCAAGATAATTATCACATTGACAGTGATCCTACGGCTGTGGTACGCATGATGAACTTATGGCTAAGTTTGGTACGTACTACCTGGAGGAAGGGGGACTTGGGTAACGCTTTCATATCGGCAGGGCATCCAACCGATGGGGGGAAATAAAATGTTGTTTTATATTGATTTTGAATAAAGTGTCTATTTCAGGTTTAATTTGTTTTTACATATTTAAAATATCTTGATGTTTACATTTTGTTAAACTAGGCCATATAAGCCTCCCCCAACCCATTTGAGTTTTAGAAGCATACCAGATATAATTTGAATAAAATGTTTATTTCATGTTTCATAATCAAAAACAATTCTCATCGGTAACTATCAATCTTTCACTAACCCCATGCCTCAGTAAATCGATATCATGCATAAATTTCTTATTTTCAGAAGCATTCATTACATTTACGCATTACGAAAGAATTGAATAAAAATATATATACCGGGCAGGACTCTGATGTGATGTAGTTGACCAAGTACAACTGATTATTATTTAAATTGCATTGCGTTGAAGGAAAAAGAAAATAGCAATTAGAACAAGCAGAGTTCGAACACACGGGGACATTTGTCCATCAGAACTTAAGTCCAATGACTTAAACTCTCGGCCACCGCACTTGACACGAGATTTGTTTAAGATAATGGTGTGATCGACGCGCCTCTCCGCGTTGTATAATCGGTGTGGATTTGATTTCTCGGCTCGCGTTACGGAAACGAGGAACTAGTAAAGAACTCATATTCTTGGTTTTAGGACCTCCACTAATTCGCGAGAAAAACGGCATAGCGTAATGAAATAGACCACAACTTTAACAAAAATAAAGTTTTATCGTCAAAAATGTTGACGTTATTGTTAAGAGGAAAGATCAAAGAATTTTTTAATTATTTTTTTTATTTTTTTAGTCCTTTCTAACACGTTCGAAATTTTGGTTAAATTGCTTGTTTTGTTTACGTCATCGCTTTTTTTGTCGTTGAAAGCACATTTATTTTAAATTTCTTGTAAAAATCAAATTTTTGTCCGATTTTAATTACATTTTCAGAACTTATTCACAAATGAATGAAATTATTTTTGAAATGTGTTTTTTTTTTTAGAAAATATTAGTAATTTTTTTTTAAATGTGTTATCCTCACTTAAATGCATTAAATTTCACACAGAACCGTCTTATTTGTTGAAATCATTTTTTTGTTAAAAGTAGGAATCATTGGAGATTGTAAATCACCGACGTTTTTTTTTTTTTTTTTTTTCAAATTTGTATAATTTAACTGAAAATCTGCTCTGAATGAAAAATAATGAATCCAATAAAACTATGACATTACTTAATTAGAAAAGCTTTTTATTGTTTTTGTAAAGAAGTAATATTAAGGACATTATTGTCTGAAGAAATAATTTTTTTTCTGATGAATAATGAATTTTTACAAGAATATTTTCATTTTTTTTACATTTTAATTATAATAATTTATAACAGTTTAAAATCATGTAAAATTCTGTATTGGGGTATTTATTGGATGTAATATAGTAATTAAGTGGAAACGAAATTTACGTGCCCAAATATTGTCGTTTTTTGATCATGCGTTGAACCTGTCATCGCCTAATCAGTCAACAGTCCGTCAAACGTTCGATCAGATGAACACGACCATTCGTAAATAATTAAAATTTGTTGTATATTACTTTTTTATGCTATAAGTAAGTAATATTTTTTAAACCAGCTTAATTCAACTTTCAATTTTCTAATTTTACTAAAATAGGGTGTCATAAATCTTTTGAAATATTTTCAAATTGACGAATTTTTGTTTGTTTACAAATTTCTTAAAATTAAAAAAATGGCCGCTTTTAAGAAAATTTAAGAAATAGAAATTGAATGTAACTTTCAAATCTATATAATTTCTATCTGAAATACACCAGAATTTTGTACTTAATTTAATTAAAACTACAAGGAAATATTCAAGAACGCTTTTTCATTTTAAAAATTTCATTTTAAAATTAGGTATCGAAAATTTATGCCGCAAAGTGGAGGTTTGTTAAATTGAATTCGCACGAATGGGCCTATCAGTTCTTCATCCGTCATGTTATTGGTTAAAATAACAGATTTTTTTCGCATCCGAGATACAACCGATGATGCCGTATCTGACTACCGGGCAAACCGATCCGTGCAATCAAAGTGAAAATCCGGGCAAGGAAAAATGTATTCGTCAGAAATCAAACAAAACAATTCACAAAGAAAGAAAGAAAGAAAGAAAGAAAGAAAGAAAGAAAGAAAGAAAAACGAAGAAAACATCCGAATAAACGCAGTAAAAATGTGTTTATCTATTTATTTGGGGAGAAAAGACTGGTTATACTCAGAAAGTTCGAACCCGATTTCCTGCTTTCGTTCATGTTCCGTGCCTAATTTCCATTGGAATAGCCGAAAAAATCCGTAAAAACCATAGTTTCTGGAAACGGATGACACTGATGACGTCATCACATTGTCAACTAATAAACCCGGGCAATTTTCTCTGTGCCCGGTGTTTTTTTTGTTTTTTTTTTAGCGTCAGCTACGGCCCTGCACACACACACATATAAATATATATGGAAAATGTGTAATAGAAGGAAGCAATCTCTCTTTTATACGTTTCGTTAAAAACGACAGATGAGGTACTGTCATTAAATATTTTATTTAAATTTTCTTTTATTCGTAAAAGTGTTTCCATTTCTGGACATAAAGTGTATAAAAACTGTCCAAAAGTCATGCATATTAAAAGAAAAAAACTTCTAGCACGAGTGGGGTTCGAACCCACGCGGACATTCGTCCATTGGAACTTAAGTCCAACGCCTTAACCACTCGGCCATCGTGCTGAACTGTTAGTTGCCTGAGATAATCGTCTGATCGATAGTGATCCTACGGCTGTTGTACGCGTGGTGAATTTATGGCCAAGTTCGGAATGTACGAGCTGATAGAAGCTTTATTGGGGGACCTGGGTAACGCTTTCATATCGGCAGGGCATCCAACCGATGGGTGAAATAAATTTTTATTTGATATTTTGAATAAACAATAAAGTGTTTATTTCAGGTTTGATTTGTTTTTACATATTTAAAATATTTTGATAATGTTCAGATTTTTCAATACTAGGCCATATAGCCCCCCACCCCGTTTATTTGAATCTTACGAACATATATATAATTTGAATAAAAGGTTTATTCCATGTTTCATAATCAAAAACAATTCTCAATGGTAGCTACAAATCTTTAACTAACGCCACGCCCCAGTAATTAAATTTCTATCGATATCATGAATCATAATTTTTTTTTTTCAAAAGCATTATAAAATGAAATTTATATATTAAGAAAAAATTGAATCAAACAAAGTATCGGGCAAGACTCTGATGAAGATGACCAAGTACAACTGATTATTATTTAAATTGCGTTACGTGATAAACAAAACACAAATAGCACGAGTGGGGTTCGAACCCACGCGGACAATCGTCCATTGGAACTTAAGTCCAACGCCTTAACCTCTCGGCCATCGTGCTTGACACGAGACTTTCTCTGTTGACTTTGTTTAAGTTAATGGTGTAATGGACGCCTTTTCGAGTTCTGTGATTAATCGGTGTGGATTTGATTTCTCGGCTCGCGTACTTAGATTTCCATCCATATCATGGATCATTTTTTTTTTCAAAAGCATTTATTAGAATTATAAAAAGAAATTCACGCATTACGAAATAATTTATATAAAAAAAATTATCGAGACGGCTGTGATATAGTTGACCAAGTACAACTGATTATTGTTTAAATTGCATCACGATGGAAAGGATAAAGAAAAAATCTAGCTAGCACGAGTGGGGTTCGAACCCACGCGGACATTCGTCCATTGGAACTTACGTCCAACGCCTTAACCACTCGGCCATCGTGCTTAACACGAGAGTGTAATTACTGACGTTGTTTAAGATAATGGGTTGATCACCGCACCTCGCCGAGTTGTATGATTAAATCGATGTGGATTTGATTTCTCGGCTCGCGTAACGGAAACGAGAAACTAGTGGACAGAACTCATATTCTGGGTTTTCTTTCGTTAAATTGATTTCGTACGAATGGGCCTATCAGTTCTTCCTCCGTCATGTTATTGGTTAACAGATTTTCGCATCCGAGATACAGATGATGCTATGGTTGTTATACGCGTGGCGAACTAACGGTTAAAGTTGGTACATACCACACCCCGACTTGTTGGGCGTTTGATTTGGTAGCTCGGATAGTTCTTTGATATCGGGTGTGCATCGAATCGAAAAGTAAAATAAAATTTTATTTTGAAAAAAAAAAAACTGTTTATTTCATTTGTTTTTACATGATATGTCTTCTTACTAATTCTTACTAATGAGTCTAAGGGACATACGATCAAGAAGCTGCCCCCAGCCATCGCCACATATCACTTAAGTAAACCTAGGCAAAGTCAGAGTCCACGAGACACTTGCCCCGTGCCTGTATACGCCTTAATGGGATCGCTGACTGGGCAATAAATCGTCTAATCTAAAATCTAAACTTATTTATAAATGGAACTCTGTGTGTGTGTGTGTGTGTGTGTGTGTGTGTGTGTGTGTGTGTGTGTGTGTGTGTGTGTGTGTGTGTGTGTGTGTGTCCATTACCTATAGACTCCGAAACGGCTGAACCGATTTTCTTGAAGATTTGCGTTCAGCATATACATCTGCATGGAAATAGGGATGTTTTGGAAAGATTTGAAGGAGTAAAGGCGTTCGGGGAACAAAACAAAAATTTACCAGTAAAATTACTGTTACTGAATTTTTCTTTAAATATTTAATTTTGTGCATCAATAAAAGGAAACTAGAACATTTCAAATGTCCAAAGATATTTCAATGGGAATCGTATAAACAAAAGAAAGAAAATGTTTCTAGAACGAATGTGGTTCGAAGTCGCACATACAAATGTTTTAATCATTGGGCGTTCGAGCTGATTGAAAACGAGGCTTGGTTACTTTCTTCATTTGAATTAAATGAGAGCTGGAAGAGTTTTTGTGCACAGAGACTTTAATACGAGAGCCATGAAACTGATATGAAAGTAGGGAAAAAAAATAACCCATGTTCATGGCTGACGTTAACCTCCAGGAGAGTGACTCGTTACGCCTTTCCGGGCTAACATTTTTGACTGACCGAAAGTGAACAGACTATATTGAATCCATTGCTAGATCATATGCTAAAAAAGTTGGTTCAATGTGTCGCGCCAGACAATTTTTCACTTCAGAATCTATTTTACATATGTTACGAGGATGCATTTATATATAAAATAATATTAATAATGTATAAAAAGTTATAGTAATAGATTCTATTGTGTCTTAAGTGTTATTCAAAAAAAATTTAATTCATGAAGTAGTCGTAAAAATAAGGAAATTAGAAATAGAACGTTTGGAAGATGACAGAATGTTCCAGTAAAATCTAGAGAATTCGAAAGGTTCTAGAAATATGCAAATTAGGTGTTAGCCCCTATAAGAATAGGTTTTGGACAGAGAACAGTCAGTTGTTACCAGGGTTTGCTGATGTTATCAACTCCGGTTGTGATTCAAGGATTTATATTCAGCCGAAAGAATCAGAAAGAAAAGTTGCCGACCAACTAGAACCTGAAAGACAACCTCGTAGAGCGATATGGGTAAATACATATTTCTAACTTTTTCATTGACCATACTTAAAATTATTCTTTATATAGTCATTGAGGATTTCCAAAAAGTATAACGCTTAACTTCCTCGCCAACTTAACTGGGTAAAGATACTAACCTTACCTTCCTTTTCTCTCCTCGTAACACTCGCCAGTAGTAAACTCTATGTTTCTTGTTTTGAATGCAACAAAATTGTATATTTGTAAATTTGGTGCGTTTTGTAAATTAGATATTTGTCTGTGCTTTTTCTCGGAGTTTTGGTCAACCTTTTGTGTTTCCTTTTGTGACACTTAACACGTAACACATATCTATAAGTATTCTATTCTTCCCTGCTTAGAATATTGATGGTCCGGTGGTTCTGTTATATATTTAGAGATTCGTGATAAAATCTAAAGAATCAGCAATATTATTGTCCTGGCCTGGTATCTCTGCTTCAGTAACTTTTCAGCCGACGTAAAGATGCATGCTATGCCTATTCAATAAATCATTTCGTGGTCATTGTTTGGAGGATCACTTCCCCATGGTAACTAGAGTTTATAAATTATGGCGCAGCAATGGATTGAAGAGAAATATTGTTCCTCTTTTCTAATTCCTTCGCACCTAGTGACCCCTTTTGCCATTGTGACTTTACTGCTTTGATTTACGGCTTCCATTAAAATAACTAGAATTTCATGTGATTAAAATTTTACCATGTGACATTTTTTTTGACAACAATGAAGTAATTCAAGAAACAATTAGCGAGAGTCGGGTTCAAAGCCACGCGGACATTACACGATTGGGATTTAAGTCCAACGTCTTAACCTCTCGGCTATCATTCTGGACGGAAAGCTTGTTTTGTTGAGTTAATTTTATTCTGATATTCGAAAGAATATCGTCAAAAACCGACTCGTTTTCAGGCTGGTCTATCAGACAAAATTCTTCATATATATATATATATATATATATATATATATGCTAGCAGTGTAGCCCGGCGTTGCTTGGGTGTAATGAAAGCTTTAAAACTAATCAATGGTCCTGTAGCTCAAAATCTGACGTTGGCACGAAAGACTAAAAAGTAGTTGTTTCCAGTTAAAGTGAAACCGTAGACTGAAAGAAAAATGAATGGATGTAAGTCAAATTTTGATTTCCTGGTATCGATATCAAATAAGTTTTCCGTCGCAAATTGAATTTTGAAGGCTAAATAAGTCCTCTGAGTAAATGGTATCATGGCTGAGACTAAGAACTACAATTATACCTAATATACCTAGAGCCAAACCCGAAGCAAACACTAAAATAAAAGGGCTGAAAAAATACAGACATATAGGCAGATAAACAGACACACACAACTTGCCTTTTATATATATATTATCGATTTTTTGCACCATTGTAAGAACTGCAACCTTGAAACTTCTGAATATCGTTTCTTATGTCTTTGTCTATGAGTGTATCAAATTTGATTAAAATCGGACCATTCCTTCTATAACCCGATTTTTTCGATTATCGATTTTCGATATTTATCGGGAATACCTCGACTCAAAACCTAGCTAAGAACACTCGCAGACGCTTATAGTACAATTGTGTAAATTTTCAAGCAAATCGGTTCAGCCGTTTCGGAGACTATAGGTAACACACACACACACACACACATACACACACACACACACACACACACACGCACGCACGCACGCACGCAAAGACAAAGTTCCATTTATAAATAAGTTTAGATATTACAAGTCTCGGTTGATTGAGACGCCTGAAAACAAGTTACCTTTTGACAAGATATTTTCGAATTTTAGAATCAAATTACATTAACAATTCTTACTTGCCGTCAAGCACGATGGCCGAGTGGTTAAGGCGTTGGACTTAAGTTCCAATGGACGTATGTTCGCGTGGGTTCGAACCCCGCTCGTGCTACTTACATTTTTCTTTTTCCTTTCACGTAATAGAATTTAAATAATAATCAGTTGTACTTGGTCAATTACATCACATCAGAGTCCTGCCCGATGTTTTTTTTATTCAATTCTTTCGTAATTTCTTTTTATAATTGAATTCTAATGAATGCTTTTGAAAAAAAATAATTTTGTCATCCATGATATCATAGTTGCGTTAAAAACATCGATAAATATATTTCACAACATAATGCTGTGATATCAAATAAATATTTGGCCCACATAAACAACGTCCGTTACCCAACAAATAGTAAAAATGGCACTTCTAAAAATAATTGTAACTGCCGAAAAAATAAAACCTGTCCATTGCATGGCTAGTGTATATCCGAAGGTATTGTGTATAGAGCCCCAATTCATTCGGATGATAATGATGCTAAACTTTACTTTGGAAGTACTTCTAACAGGTGAAAAATAAGATTTAACAATCACATGTTGTCTTTAAACAACAGTAAATACAGTAAAAGTACTGCTTTATTCTTTATTGGAAATTAAAAAACAACAGCAAGAGTCCAATAATATCGTAGCTAAATCCAAACATTACAATGGAAAAGGAAATAAGTGTAATTTATGCCTTTTAGCAAAAACATGTCATCTTAAACCATATAAATAATCCAAATTTGCTTCATAGAAAAAGTGATTTAATGACCACATGCTTCAATTCTTAGACCAAGATTGATATAGATCTGTCTTTACGTTTGGCTATTTCTTTCTTTCTTTCTTTCTTTCTTTCTTTCTTTCTTTCTTCCGCATTAATTAAAATTAATTCTTAATTCTAAATTTTAACTCTTAATTTTTCTTTTCATATTTCTTTTCTTGTATTTTATCTTATTTTTAGTTTTATTTAAAATTTTAATTTCCTCTACATTTTTTATCAACGTGTAATATCTGAAAATTTCAATTTTTAAGACTAATGATTTACGCCCCCTTGATTTCTTTTCCACGAATTTTATTATTTTTTATTTTTATTCAAATTTTAAAATTAAAATTAAAATTTTTTATCCACATGTAACCATAGAATATTTAAATTTTTATTCTTGTTATTAAAAAAGTAGTAACTTTATAAGATTTAATTCCCGCGAACATCGGGTGAACATAAATTAAAAGCTATTAAACTGTCAGTTTGAAATATGCACCTGATGATTGCATAACGCATGAAACACCCAGTCGTGCCATAGAGGTAGGATAATATGTCTGTTCATACACTGAGCACCTCAATAATAATAATACTATACATATATGCACCCCCATATCTATATTTATTAGTTTACGTCACTGTATATATATATATATATATATATATATATATATATATAAACTTATTTAGAAATAGACAAAGACATAAGAAACGATATTCAGAACTTTCAAGGTTGCAGTTCTTACAATAGTGCAGAAAATCGATAATATATATATATATAAAAGGCATGATGTTTGTGTGTGTGTCTGTTTATCTGCCTGTCTGTCTGTATTTTTTTTTTCACCCCTTTTATTTTAGTTTTTGCTTCGGGTTTGGCTCTAAGTAGGTATAATTGTAGTTCTTAGTCTCAGCCATGATACCATTTACTCAGAGGACTTATTTAGCCTTCAAAATTCAGTTTACGACGAAAAAACTTATTTGATATCGATACCAAGAAATCAAAATTTGACTTACATCCATTCATATTTCTTTCAGTCTACGGTTTCGCTTTAACTGGAAACAACTATTGCTTTTTAGTCTTTCGTGCCAACATCAAAAGAGTCACGTGAGTGTGTTTGCGTGAGCGCCTAGAAATGCGAATGTTATGTTAAATTTCATTTTAACATGGTATTATTAAAAAAATTTTCTCATTCAAAATAACATATATATATATTTATATATATATTTGGTACTGCAAAGTAACCAAAAACGCGGACATTTGTCTATTGAAACTTAAGTCCAACGCCTTATCCACTCGACCGTCGTGCTGAATGACTGCGCAATGACTTTAATAAAGTCAGATTATAATTGAATTATTAATTTTTGTTCGGGTTTATATGTGAATGCTAACCATTAAACCGGGACGTTCCTACAACGGTGGAGTAATGGTTAACGTCTCGTGATTGGAAAATCCGAGTCGCGTGTTCGAATTTCATTCGAGTTTATTACTTTCAATTTCGTGCGAAAGTCTTGGCGTGCAAAATCCTGAGTCCATGTATTCTTTCTGCATCCATATCTTTTACAGCAAGACAGTCTAAGGTTCTATAGCTTTGGGTAGCAACCAGTCTAGATGAAGGAAACTGAATTCAAATCTGAAAAATGTATACGCCCAAGAGCAAATTAATTGAGACAACTTCTTTTTCTTTATGTCGCCATACGATCAGTTTTAGCCCAACTGGAGTGGCAGGATGTAATCGATTTCTATTTTTTCCTCACATTAGGTAATTTGCAGGGATGTGTAGTGATATTAATCTGTTTTCGAGATGCATGACGAAGTTTGTTTGCCCTTGAAAAATATTGCGTCATCCGTGATTGCTTTAGAGTTTTATCACGCCCAGACACTAATGTCTCGACTGACAATTAGCTGTCCTACAGCCATTGTCTGCGATGGACATTACTCCAAGGAAGCCTGAAACACACTGGCAAGCCTTACAGTGAGATGGCGGATATTGTTGGTGTCAGCCTTTCAACTGTCAGTCGTGTCATCAAGATGAAGAAAAAAACTGGATCTACCAAACCAAAACGTAAATGCGGTCGGAAGAAACAAAAAAAAAAACGCCAAGAGATCACGTATACGTGATCAGGGAAGGTGTGAAAGATCCTAGGAAGACATTGTTCGTTTTTCTTTAAATTAATTAGTACAAGGGTGTACGTAGGGTTGGGGATCTCTTGGGACTTCTTGGGACTTCTTGGGACTACAAATTCCTACTAGAACTTCTATACTGGATTTGCGCGTCCGAATGAATTTGACCCCTGGTACACTTGGTCAGCTTCCATTCGGATCGGGCGGGCTCGTTTGAAGCTGCTGGCGCAACAGACCGGGTGAACGCCGCAGCATGTACAACTAGAAGTGTATTTAAATGGAATATGAAAATACGAAAATTTCGAATAATTTATTGTACATCCGGATAAAGATAAAAACACTATGGATAAACAGTCCGATGTATTTTTCACAGTATCCATCATAATCTATCATTTAAATCTCTCATAATCTATCAATTATCTATCATTAATCAAATAAAATACACGGTCCGTTTCGTGAACAAAAGTTTTGCTAGCTACTTCCCGTCATTTTGGAACGCTACAGATCCAATTTTATATGACTATCGCAAAAATTTAAATACCTGGGAAGCGGTATAACAGAAGATAGAAAGTGTGACACAGAGATCCGAAGGTGAATTGGCATGGCGAAGGAAGCATTCCAGAAGTCGAGTAAGGTATTAAGAAACAGGACAATTTCGCTAGAAACTAGGAAGAGAGTACTGGATTGCTATGTGCTGTCCGTCCTTCAATATGGCAGTGAATGCTGGACAATACCATCAAAGATGAAGGAAAAACTTGAAGCAACTGAAATGTGGTTCTACAGAAGGATGCTGCGAATATCATGGATCGAACATGTGAGCAATGATGAGGTTTTGGAAATGATGGAAACAAAAAGGAAATTAATACTGAGCATCAGGAAGAGACAGCTGAAGTTCCTGGGACACGCAATGAGGAAGAAGGGCTTGGAGAATCTGATACTAACAGGCCAGATAGAGGGGAAAAGAGACAGGGGAAAGCAACGGATAACATATTTGTAGAACCTAATCAGGTGGATGACGGAACGAGGATTGCATGGTGTAACAGGAGAAGGCGTGCTCAGAGCCACCAGGGATAGGGAAACGTGGAAGGCCATGATCGCCTACGTCCTGAAGGGACAAGGCACATAGAAGAAGGTACCGCCACTCATTTTCGATATCTAAATTTTAAACGGAATATTTAAAAAGTAAAAAGTTTTCTTGAAACCTTTATTTTAGTTTCAATTTAAAGCTAAATGTTTAAATTTACTATTTCTAGTAAGCAAAATACTCTGGTGTATTTCAAACAGAAATTATATTGATTAAAATCTGAAATTTTTCAATTTTCTTTTTTTTTTTTATCTTTCAACTTTTTGGACATTTTTAAGCGATCGCCACATTTGTAAACAAAAGTTAATTCTGGGTTTTAAAAATCTTGTAAAAATAAAATATACACCTGCGACACATGATTTTTGAAAAATTAGCAAATTTGGTGTTAAATTAATCTGATTTACACAAGTATTATTCATTTATAGCATGAAATTTAGAATAAAACTATTTCGTAATCATAGAGTTGAACTTTTTTACCTGTCCGCCGTATTTCAAATGTGTTGACAGGTTACCAGATATGAGATAAGTGTATGGCGATCATAAGTGACATAATTGTACAATTTTCCGGTAAGGGAAGAAACTCCGAAACACATGACCTTTTAATTTACACATAGAAATTGCCATACAAACAAAATCAAATACGCAAACAAAGAAACAAAAAGATTAAAATCATTTTAAAAATAGGGTGGCACAACGATTTAGTATTACACTTTCTAATTTTCGATTAGTAAATGTAATTTTCGCTTAATAATTTTATAAACTAACCCCAAGAAGTCTTTCAAGTATCTTCAAAAATATTTTAAAACTTTATAAATTATTATAATTTTTAAAAAAATGAAAATAATATTTTTTAAAATTTCCTTATTAATCGAATTTTTTTTTCTTCGGACTCTAATATCCTTAAAATGTATATTATTTATTCCAACAATTAAAAGCTTATCAAATTAAATAATGTCTTAGTTATATTTAATTTTTATTTTACTATTGGGTGCAGATTTTTGGAAATAGAGGCAAAATTTTTCAAAATAAAAAAAAAATATAGATAATTTACAATTTACATTTCCTAATGAGTCCTTCGTTTAAAAGCAATTTTCGCAACAAAATTTAATTTCTTAAAATTTCATGAATTTTAAATATTTAATATTTTCGTTTTTTCCTACTGTCAGGCTGTCTGAGTGAGAGTGTTCATGTCACATAATGGCTTCGAAATGAGATTTAGAAGATCCGGGACGAAATTTAGGAGAGACTGAACGAGATTTTTCAGAGATAGATAGATAGATAGATAGAACAGACAGACAGACAGACATAGATAGATAGATAGATAGATAGATAGATAGATAGATAGATAGATAGATAGATAGATAGATAGATAGATAGATAGATAGACAGACAGAATAGATAGATAGATAGATAGATAGATAGATAGATAGATAGATAGAATAGACAGACAGACATAGATAGATAGATAGATAGATAGATAGATAGATAGATAGATAGATAGAATAGACAGACAGACATAGATAGATAGATAGATAGATAGATAGATAGATAGATAGATAGAACAGACAGAAATAGATAGATAGATAGATAGATAGATAGATAGATAGATAGATAGATAGATTTGTGAACAGCATGTGAAAGAAAGAATGAAAGAAGTGAAACCAGAAATAAACTTTTTTACCCCCCATGATAAAATTCCTCCCTAAGACCCTATCACAAACTTTTAAGAATAAATTTGATTCTCACTAGGAGTCCTTATCTTTGAAATCTCTTCTTGTGCCAGGCTAATTCGACTGGAACTTCTCACCATAGTAAGTTACCAAGCAACACTGTATTTTTGATTTAAAACTTGGAAACAGGCTATTTTTACGTCCTCCTAAAAATAAAAACAAAGATAACCTAAGAAAAAGAATTTTAAAAAAAGCGATGTTGCTATCGTCAAAAAACATTTAGCCGCTTATGCAATTTAACGAAATATTCTCTCTCCCATATTTTTAGTCATTTTTTAAACTGATTGACTTACATTTAGAAAAAAAAAGCTTCTTAACTTCGTACGTTACAGTACAAGCTTACAAATTATATTTTCTTTTAAGATTGCGTGAAATTTCTAACGTGGTGACAGCTTGGCTGAATATTCCTGGACATTTGTGACCCTGTGCACGAATGTAGGGT
The DNA here is from genome assembly GCA_037127315.1 of Ascarosepion bandense. Classification (NCBI taxonomy): domain Eukaryota; kingdom Metazoa; phylum Mollusca; class Cephalopoda; order Sepiida; family Sepiidae; genus Ascarosepion; species Ascarosepion bandense. The sequence continues at coordinate 738,948 of JBBBDQ010001359.1, read as the reverse complement.
CACTGACCTCCGATTGCCAAGATACATTTATCCAGAAAAGTAGGACAATCGAGTGACCGGCCTGTTTAATTGCTTCAACGTGTAACTGATCGACCTCAAGTTAACAATATATTTAAGATATGTATAAAGTTATAACTACTGAGGAACAATCATCAAGCACGATGGCCGAGTGGTTAAGGCGTTGGACTTAAGTTCCAATGGACGAATGTCCGCGTGGGTTCGAACCCCACTCGTGCTAAGGTTTATTTTCTTTTTCTCGCATTTATAACCTATTGTCAATTTCCACGTTTTAAATATTGAGAAAACAAATTACATTTAAGGTTTATGAACCAATCAAAAGATTATTTAAATTCTTATCTCCAATACATCTTTTATGTGCCGTGTCATTTAAGGATGTAGTCGATCATGGCACTCCACATCATCCTGCCTATCATAGCTTTTAATAAGTTTTATTTTGTATATTTCCCCCAGCCCTGTCATATCCATTTACCTAAACCCATCAAGTATGACACTCACTGTTTTCCCCTTTTACTCTTTACCGCCCTGTGAGTATCAGATTCTCCAAGCCCTTCTTCCTCATTATTTGTCCTAAAAAAATCTCTACTTCATATTAATTATTATGTATAAATTTACTTCTTATTTCCGTTCTCTCCAAAACTTCGTCGTTACACATATGTCTGGTGCACGGTATCCTCAGTATCCTTCTGTATAACCACATTTCTGTCGCCTCGAGCATCTCCTTGAGGAGATTGCTGCCATACATGAGGACAGACTGTAATAATAATTTCTCGTAAATTAAATATAAGTGGAGCACTTCGATGTGGTCTAAATGATTTTAATTTAAACAAGTTTGTCTCACTTTAGATCAACTGCGTCTGGGTAATAGTGAATTCGATCTCCACTAAGTGCTCTTCATTTTGGGCCTTGTGCCACGTCTGAGTTACGCTTAGAAAATCCTTTCTGCTCCATACTTTCAGCCTTGTGTCAGAACTTAGCTACGCTTTTAAATCACCATAAATATATGTGAGTGTGTGACGTCACTTTCAACAAGGAAAAGTTTTCATTGAAAACAAAATCGTTTTTTAAACAATTTTCTTTTTTCTTCCTTGCATTTTTAGTTGCAGTCGGAAAAATGTTATTAAATAAAAAAAAATGGTCATTTTACTAAAAGAGTAGGTGTTTACTAAAAAATGGGTTTTTGATCTTTGTCTGTGCAAATGTACGTATTTCGAAACCTTCACAATCACAATCACATTGTTTTTGGACTGTTGTCCTCATCTTTGCTGCCATATTCACCTTCAATATCTGTCTATATTTATGAGATGAGGTATTGTAATTACTTACACCAGGGGTCGGCAACCTTTTCCTTACTATGTGCTAACTTATCGTTTTAAAATAATAATTCAATGTGCATACGTATTTTCATACAAGTCAAGGTCAATATACCTGTTCTACAATATATTTTAATTTTAGATATTATAAATCTGTAAACCACATTAATAGAAATAACCTGTTTTTAAAAGTTTTTTTTTAAGGTTTTATTATTAATGAGAGCCTCGCACTTTCATGGTCTTCCAATTACTCAATATCAGTAACATACTTTGTTATAGTTATTGGTTTGGACTTTGTGATGTCATTTGCAGCTACGTGTCGTTGGAAATTGCTTGGCCTGCCACATGTGTCAGGCGAGCCGTAAGTTGCCAAATCCTGATTTACACTATTTACATTGTTTGGACTGTTGTCCTCATCTTCCTTGCCATATTCACCTTTAATATCTGTCGAGTCTATATTTCTGAGCTGAGATATTGTAATTATTCAGATTATTTACATTGTTTGGACAGGATAATCTTCTGCCCAGTCAATCATGTCTCTTTCGTGTATGACTGAATAGTTGGAAACATGATTAAAGCTTCTACTGAGCATAAAGTAGGGGACTGGTTTTCTATTGTTATGAAGTAATAAACTGATCCCCCCACTAACTTAATAATATGATACATCTCTTCCCCCCTCTAGCTATGAGTCAAATAACAGGACAAATTAGGTTCTATATCCTTAGCTGGCAACCAGTCTACCGCAGAAAGCAATGGCAACCTACTGCGGGATAATCTTCTGCCCAGTCAGTCATGTCTCTTTCGAGACTTGATCGCCCAAAGCGTGTATCATGTATGACACTTAACTGAGTGACTGTTAGTGTTGTATGAAAGCTGTAATATATTTTCAAGCATTGGTTTTAGTTTGGTCCATACTCGTTTAACTCGTGTAACCATACTTACCCAACACATTTGGGTGTCGGGTAGAGACACAAATCATCTTTCAGTTGCGTGTCTGTCCTCAAAGACAGTGCGGCTCAATTGTAGTTCGATCCGCGAGGGCAGGGTTGCATCTGAGAAAAATTACACTGTGCAGATGCCCAGTCCCGAGGAACAGTGTCCCGCGGCCGCGCCACTTCATTGCAGCAGAGGAGCCAGTTCAACTGGCGGTTGAGGGGACTGAGGAATTTTTGTTCCTGTGCCCGTCTGAATGCGGTCGGGTTTCCCACCTTATAAAAGACTTTGTGTCATATCTCGTTCCAGTGGGGGAGTAGGATAAATATTATACTCGTTTTAACTGAGTTAGTCTGCAAAATGGGTCCCAATAACTAATATTATATACTTAACTTTTCTCTTCACCCTTCTCTCTCACTCTCTTTTTATCTATCTATCTCTATTTATCTATCTTTCTATCTATCACATTTTGTTTCGATCGATCTATCTATCTATCTATCTATCTATCTTCACTTAGCTTTCTCTCTCATCTTACCCTCTTTATATCATTCCGCTCTCTTTTTCCACTCTCTCTCTCTCTCTCTCTCTCTCTCTCTCTCTCTCTCTCTCTCTCTCTGTGTGTACTTCTTTTTCATTCCTAGTATATCCTTTTCATTTCACAGCAGACACACACACATGTACGCACCTAATAATTTAATCTGAAACAAACACTTGTCAAAGGAGTTATAAATAAATATGCAATCTAACATTACCGTTCATATCCTTGACTAAAGAACTCTAAACCAATCATCAGTCGCTCAAGCCACATATGCTTAATTATGACATTACGTACCTGATAGAGGTCTGTGTCAGTGGCTCGTTGGTCTAGGGGTATGATTCTCGCTTCGGGTGCGAGAGGTCCCGGGTTCAATTCCCGGACGAGCCCAAATTGTTTTAAATAAGTATTTTCACCTTCTAAATGTGATTATTTTCTGCAATAGGCGAAAAATGAAATAAATACTGCCGTTTCGATTAATTCCCGTCCCCCCCTCATACTTGGTTTGTGATCATCCGTGACAAAAATTAGTTGACTAAAGTAAGTTTGTTCATAAAAAAAAATTTGCAGCCTTAAAAGCAATTATGTTAGAAGTATAAAAATCTACAAAACAATCTGAATTCTTTGGTGTTTTTTTTTTTTTTTAGGGAAAAATATTAATCTTGTTCTTGTAACTACATTTTCAAATATCAGTTTATGTAATCCCTACTCTGGGAATAACACTTCCAACATCATTTGTGACCACTGACAATACCTTTTTATCACTTACAATGCATTTCTATATTAACATGATTTATTTTTAATGGCATTAAAAATTAATGCTATTTGACAGTAGAATGTTTATCAATGTATTTGCAATTTGAATAGATACCGCAACGCAAATGCCGAAAAAACAGTTAAATAATGTTAAAAGAAAAGGGCTCAAACAAAGTTTTATCATCCAAATGTTTATGCTATTAAGAAGAACGATCAAATTTTGTTATCATTATTTTTGTTTTATTTTTTAATCCTTTCTAACACGTTCGAAATCTCAGTTAAAATTTATTAATTTTTTGTTTTGTTTTCCGTCAGCTATTTACGCCATGTTAATGTGACTATTAAGGAAAACGTAATATTGCGCAAGTCGTTTTTAGGCGTTGAAAGACAAATTCAATTGAAAATTCTTGCAAAAATTAACTAATTGTTTGATTTTAATATAAAACTTTCAGAACTTATTCACAAATTAATGAAATTAAATTATTTATCCAGTTATTATTTTTAGAAAATCTTGGTAAAAATATGCTTTTTTTTTTTACATCTGTTGCCTCAGCTCCAATTCATTGCATAAAACTTCCAGAAATATCTATACCAATTTTTTTATTAGTTAAATGCAAGACTCATTGGGGAATGTAAATCTTTTTTTCTTTTTTTTTTTTAATTTCGAGACCATTTTTCCGAAAATCTGCTCTGAAAAGTAAAATAAAAAATGCATTAAAACTACGCAATTTTTAATGTAGATAAAATTTTAATTGATTTTATAAATAATATAATTTTAGGATATCATATTCTGAAGAAGAAAAAAAATTCGATGAATAAGGAATTTTTATAAAAATTGTTTTCAGTTGTTTTTCTTTTTTGTTTTTTTGTTTACTTCTTTATTTTTTTGCCAATTAAAGTTTCAAACAACTTTTCATTTATTAGTTAAATGCAGGACTCATTGGTGAATGTATTGTAAATCATGTAATTCTATTTTTTTTTTTTTTTTTTTTAGTTACGAAAACATTTTCCAGAAAATCTACTCCGAATAATAAAATCAAAATGTATTAAAACTACGCTATTTTAAATGAAGATAAACTTTTAATTGATTTTATAAATAATATAATTTTAGGATATCGTATTCTGAAGAAGAAATAAATTTTTATGAATAATGAATTTTTTAAAGAATTGTTTTCTTTTTTCTTTCTTAATTAAAGTTTCAAACATTTTTAAATGCCTTCCAGTTACTCAGTGTCTTCGGTTATTAATTTATTAAAAAAGACTTTATTTACAAATTATTTTCAAAAGCTTAATAAAATAATTAAGAAATAAGATTTTTAAAATAATTTCCAATTTTTTTTTTATTTACGTTAAACTGTACATTTTCATTTACTTTGAAAACTTATGAGAGACTTTAAAAAGTCACATGTCTCAAGGGTTATGCCCCTTACAAAATATTAAATTGGGTTTTGTCAATTTTTGGTCACCATACTTCCAGATTGATTGATAACAGGCGCTGTCATCAGCTACATGAAAAGTCAACGAATCAGATCTTTTGTGATTAATAAATAGCTTTATTCTAAATATCATATCATAAACAAGTATTATTTGTTTCAAGTGAGATTAATTTTACTTTAAATTTGCTAATTTTCCAAAAATAACGAGTATATTTTATTTTTGCAAGATTTTTAAAACCGAGAATTAACTTTTGTTTACAAATGTGTCGCTCAAAAGATGGCCGAAAACTTGACATTTTTTTTTTATCTCAAAATTTTAGATTCCAATGAATGTAAGTATTTTGCTTAGCGCAAATAGTAAATTTCATCATTTAGCTTTCAATTCAAAGATTAAAGTTTCAAGAAATGTTTTTTTTTTAAATTTTAAAAATTAAATTTAAAACTTAAGTATCGAAAATGGAGTGGAGGTACTTATTTTACAATATACAGGTAGAATGTGCATTGTAGGGCAGTGGATATCCGCTCTGAATGTAAAAATCGGAGATTCGAATTCCAGTTGATTTCGTTGCATTTACTTACACACAAATACACTTGGGAAAAGTATTCATCTGTCTCTTTTCTCCAGATATGGGTTAAATAACATGACAGATTGGGTTCTATAGCCTTGGTTGGCAAACAGTCTACAACAGAAAGTATTCACAACCTACTATTTTTGTATTCTTTCTAAAACGTTCGAAATCGGTGCACCAGAGATTACTATGAATATTTTAGCAATGTTTTTTTTTTTTCGTTGCAAAAGAAATTACTTTGGAAATTCTTGCAAAAATCAAATAATGGTCGGATTTTGATGAAGCTTTTAGGATTTATTGACTACTAGAGACATCCACTAAATCGCTGAAAAACAGCATAGCATGAAGAAAAAAGCCCCCGAACTTTTTTCATTAAAATGTTTATAATTATTATTAGGAGTAAAGATCAAAGTAACTTTTAATTATTTTTTAAAAAATTTAACCCTTCTAAGACGTTCGAAACTTTGGTAAAAAAATCTTGTTTTGATTTTAGTTAGCGGGTAACTAAATCGTAACGAGAGTTTACAATAGAAAATGAAATATTACGAAACTCAATTTTTTCTGCTAGTGAAAAACACATTAGTTTGGAAATTCTTGCAAAAATCTAAATAATTGTCGGATTTTAATGAAACTTTCAGGACTTATTCACAAATGAATTAAATTATTTTTAAAACCATTATTTTTTTTTAAATAATGTTTTTTTGGGTTTTTTTTTTTGTGGTAAAAATATTTTTTTTACATCTGTTACCCCACACCACGTAAATTCATGAAATTTTAAGAAAGTAAATTTTATTGAGAACGTTCGTTTTATGAGTTAACAGCAGGACTCATTGGGGAATTTAAATCATTTATTATTTTTTTTTAAATATTTTGCCTTTATTTCCGAAAATCTGCTCTCGGTAGTAAAATAAAAAATGCAATAAAACTATGACATTATTTTATTTAATAAGTTTTTAATTGCTTTAATAGATAATAAGGACATTATAGTCTGAAGAAAAAACAATTTTTTGATTAATAATGAAATTTTAAATTCACTTTTTTATTATAATAATTGATAAAGTTTCAAAAATATTTTAAAAATAGATTTGTTAGGGATTAGGCTATAAAGTTATTAAGTGAAGATTATATTCCCTAATCGAAAATTGAAATGTTTAATACAAATTGTCGTGCATTCGTATTTTAAAAATAATTTTTAATCTTGTGTGTGTGTGTGTGTGTGTGTGTGTGTGTGTGTGTGTGTGTGTGTGTGTGTGTGTGTGTGTGTGTGTATTTGAAGTTTATTTTTGTATGGTAATTTCTGTGTGTCCATTGAAAGATCATGTTTCACTGTTTCTTTCCCCTCACAGGAAAAAAAAAATAGTTCTGTTATGTCACTTATGATTGCCATCACATTTCAAATACGCGGGAAAGGTCAGAAAGTTCAACACTGTTTAAGAAATAGTTTTATTCTAAATTGCATGTTATAAATAAGTAATAGTTGTGTAAATCAGATTAATTTAGCATTAATTTTCATTAACCTTGTGGGCGTGGCTAAACCAACTGTTCATTTAAACACCGACCGAAGCCCCACGCCACGATACATTCGACTCCTATTCTCCATATCTGTCTCTGACAAAGCTTTAATAAACGTTTTAGTATTAGTTCTTTATATATATATATACATATATATATATATATATATATATATATATATATATACACACACACACACACACACACACATATATATATATATATATATGTATATAGAGAGAGAGTTTTAGAATATTACAAAAATACATACATCATCTATATGAAGAAAACATTGTTTATGTTGTTGTGCAATATTCTAATATTGTTCTCTATACGTATTATGTATGTATTGTTCACACACACACACACACACACACACACACACACATATATATATATATATATATATATATATATATAAGCAATAACTTGCTGATAACCCCTGAAGAAGGGACGAACGAACTCTCTCTTTATATATATATATATATATATATATATATATATATAGAGAGAGAGAGAGAGAGAGAGAGAGAGAGAGAGAAAGAAACAGAACGAGAGAAAGAGTCCGTCCCTTCTTCAGGGTTTTTATATATATATATATATATGCAGTAAGTTGCTGATAACCCCTGAAGAAGGGACAGACTTTCTCTCTCTCTCTCTCTCTCTATATATATATATATATATATATAGAGAGAGAGAGAGAGAGAGATTATATTCTGAGTGGAAGTTTGTGTTTGTTTTCATGTTTCTTATCTTGTACGTTAACATAACATTACAGATTATTATTATTAACCGATATAAGTGGAATCCCATAAACTAGAAATGTTTTATTATTTATGCTATGACTTCCCTTTTCACGAGATTTTCCCGCCAGATTCACTACGTTTAAGAATGCCTGAATTTCCTCTGTTATGGCTAAATATTTGTCATTTCAAATTGACGGATATTCAAAAGGTCTTGTCTCTCAGACAATTAGACGCCAATGATGTAAATTGTGCTCTCTTCACTAAACGACACGATTTAATTTTTTTTCCCAATTTCTCTCAAATATATTTCAATTTCAAGGAGTGTCAGTTGGCAAAATGTTCTTCGTCAAGAGACCTTGCCTAAAAAATGACATTTTTGTCACGCCGAGTTTTCAAGTACTTACGATTTTGATTTTAAATGAAAGCACTGTATTGATTTAGACCCTCACTGTGTGCCCGATACTTGTGTTCTTGTGCTAACCCCAATTAAGTAAAGATCAATCCTATTTTATCCCTGCGTGCATACTCGTTGTGCAATATTTTACAAGATAGCTTCGTCGACTATTAGTGCTCAACGCTTGTAATCTTGTGCCAAACTACGTAAAATTTTAAAATATCACTGCTTCCCAAATAAGGATATTCTAAGTATAACTTAGCTGCGGCACAAGATCAAAAGTATGGGACACCCAGTGAGAATCGATCTCAGTGCCATACGTAATACTCGCTTGGATGATCATGTCTCTTTCGAGTCATGAATGACAAGTTAGATTTTTCCGCAGTAGGTTGCCATTTCTTTCTGCAGTAAACTGGTTGCCAGCGAATGTTATAGTAGCCAATCTGTCCTGCTATTTAACCCATAGCTGAAGGGTAAGGCGATAGATTAATAACTTTCCTAAGGGTATTTGCTCGTAAGTGAATGCAACCAAATCAACTGGAATTCGAACTCGGCTGAAAAAAAATTTTAATTTTTTAAAAATCTGTTTAGTTTTCAATGAATATAATTTCTGTTTGAAACACACCAGAGTATTTTGCTTACTGTAAATAGTAAATTTAATCATGTAGCTTTTAATTAAAACTAAAATAAAAAATTCAAGAAACTGTTTTTATTTTTTAAAATTCAATTTAAAAATTAGTGATCGAAAATGAGAGGAGGTATCTATTTTATATACTAGAACTTTTTAAAAATATAACTTGAAGAAATTGTACAAACATTACTTGTCTTGTAATGAAACGACAGATGTCTTGGTACTGAACTCGTCAGAACGAACGAAACGCCGCTAGTGTGAAGGCATGAAAACTGAAACATGCTTAACATGATGGCGATCTTGTTTCTCTTGGAATTTTCCGTTAGTTTATTAGTTACTTGGAAAAAATAATCAAATAACTTAGCATAAATCTTCTTTTTTTTTTTAATAATCGTGTCGCCCCAAGCAAGGCATTGTACTGCTGCTGTTGAGCAGGGGGTTACATAAGAGGTAAGTTATGAGAAAGAGTAACAGGTTACAGGGGGTGTCAGGAAGCGGGTAGGAGAAGGATGAGAATACTGATGAGAGTGGAGTGGACAGAGAAAGGAGCATGAGAGAGAGAGAGAGAGAGAGAGAGAGAGGATGCAGGTTAGTGAGATAGAAGATGACTATTGACTTTACATTTGGATTCTTGAAGATTGTAGCTGTCGGGAAAGCAAGTAAACAGAAGTGAATTCCACAGGCGGAAAGTGCGAGAAAAGAAGCTAATGGAGAGGAATTTGCATTTACATTTTATTGGTTTCACAGCAAAAGTGTGGGACCTAGTTGCTAATCTTGTGGCTCGAGCTAAGTTTATCTGAGCAGAAGCCATGAAAGTATTTGTAGAAGAGACACAGGGAAGCCACATTGCGCCGGTGAGACAGTGACTGTATCCGAGCTGCCAAGTCAGGATCGATCACATTACAGATTCTCCGTTGGATTTTATCAAGGACCCCTAGGTGAATAGCAGGAGCACCCGACGAGACATGGCAGCAGTATTCAATGCACGGACGGATGGTAGATTTGTATATGTGCAGGATTGTTTCAGTCGGGAAAAACTTCCTGGCCCTGCACAGAGAACCGACCTTCTTAACAGCGGATTTAGCTATGGACTTTATATAGTCATTCCACTTGAGGTCTGTTGTGAGAGTTAACCCGAGGAGGCACAGTGTTTTACTTTCAGGGAGACTAGACTAATCCATGCTAATTGGGTGCGGGTAGAGGCGATTGTCTGTGGTGGTTAACAGATAGCAGCTTCGTTTTGGAATCATTGAAATTCACAAGCCATTTCTTAACCCAGTCGATCACGGAATGGAGGTCCTTTTCGAGCTCGGCTGCGAGGTTTGCTTTGTCAGCCTCGGTAGATTTTTTGATCAAGTCGAGAGTAAAGCGTAGTGTCGTCAGCGTATATGCCTACTTGGGATCTTATTACATCGGAGAGATATTGGAATTCTCCTGTCCTTCTGTTCATTCCCTCGAAGCGGGAAGCTAGCAACTTGCATACATAACTATCTTCATGCGTTTTAAACATCGAAAGGCAGGTAGATTCGGAATATGTTTTTAGAATCTCCACCTTTTGAGTTCGAATTCCAGTTGAATTCATTGCATTCACTTACGCGCAAATACCCTTGGAAAAGGTATTAATCCGTCTCTTCCTTCCAGTTATGGGTTAAATAACAAGACAAATTGGGTTCTATAGCCTTGGCTGGCAACCAGTCTATCGCAAAAAGCAATGGCAACCTACTACGGGATAATCTTCTTCCCAGTCAGCCATGTCTATTTCGAGACATGATCCCCCAAAGCGTGTATCACGTATGGCACTTAACTGACTGACTGAATATAATAGTTGGAAACATGATTAAAGCTTTAAATGGGCATAAAGTGGGGGACCGGTTTTCTATTGTTATGAAATAATAAACTGATCCCTCGCTAATTACTACTTAATAATATAATACATCTCTTCCTCCTCGAGCTATGATTCAAATAACAGGACAGATTGGGTTCTATAGCCTTGGCTGGCAACCAGTCTACCGCAGAAAGCAATGGCAACCTACTGTGGGATAATCTTCTGCCCAGTCAGTCATGTCTCTTTCGAGACATGATCGTCCAAGCGTGTTTCACGTATGGCACTTAACTGACTATCTAGACTTGTCAAAATTATATTCATTTGTCATAAAAGTTTCTGCAAGGTCCGTTGATGCTGACATCATACCCGTATCCACTGAATCTTTGATTTTTTTGTTGTGCAGTTGTTATGGTGAAACACAAATATTCCTCAGATAAATAAGAGTTAACAGGAAGTTAACTCGAGAAGTTCTTGGGAAGTGCTTTTCGTTTTTGTTATGGTGTTTACGTCTGTGAGTGATTGTGTGAGTGGTTGCTGATCGGATAAATGGTAGTTATATTCTTAAAGCCGCGCATTATTTTTCGTCCGGGGAACTGACTTTTCTGTCACATTTTTAGACTAGTGACTTTTATCCAGATGCACGTAACCATCGATGAGTATTAACTTTATCAACATTGGATTTATTAGCACATTCTGGATATTGGCCATGCAAAGGTTTGTCTTGCCGGCGTTGTTTCATCTGTTCAAGAGCTTTAACTTTGGCTTTCATTTTCATATTTTTTTGCCGCAATAGTTGGTTTTTGGCTTCTGTGTTGCTTTTCTACAGAATCTACTAAATTTAAATCTTTTTTCTTTCATTATTGATATTTTTTCTTTCTGTTTTCATGTTGTTTAGCTAATTGTATCATCCAGTCCTATGTTGTTTCTATGTATGTTAGTAAGCCAATAGTTGTTGTCTTGTATGACAATTCTAGCTGAATAAGACCTCTTCCAACTTCTTTAAGTGATTATGTATAGACGGTCTACATCAGCCTTTGGATGATGCATCTGATGCTTAGAAATTTTATTATTATTATTTTTTTTTATTTTTTATTTTTTTATTATGTCATTTTTCATCATATTTTGATTTCTGCTATGGTCGCACTAACAACCAAGTCTGCGGGAAGACCTAAGGCAGGTCGTGGCGTGTTGTTATGGCTCCATTTCATGTTTTTTCTATCTTCCCCATCATCCCTAGCGTTACATAGACAAAGTTTTCCTTAGTGTGTGGGCTGTACTTAATAAGACAATTTTTTGTATATCTCTTAAGCTGGGATTTCTAGGGATTCTTTTAATGTGTTGTTTTGTTCTATTTTTTTATCATTCCAAGTGCACCTACTATCACTGGCACGACTCTTGTTTTCAATTCCATATATTTATTTATTCATTATTTACAAAATGTCATCTAGTGCTTTTACAATTTTGTCGTAGAGAAGTAACAGCAGTTGTATTGATGATGATGATAAGTTGATGACGATATTGTTGTTATTGATGATGGTGATGGTGATGATCAAATTCTTTTTTTATTATTCGCAGTTTTATAAAATGTTCCCATGGAAATTAGTGTTCTGGGAGCGATGCCAAGATCTAAGAGAGAAAAATGAGACGAAATTCAAATCCGAATCAAAATCGACACGACACAGTTTCCTAAATTGTTGAACACGTCAAAGCTTTTATTGAAGAGAATATGGCGTCTCCCAAGTGAGAGATTTTTTCAACGAACTTGCAAAATGTCCGTTTCGTTTCCGTGTGAAAATGCAAGTTTTTAATGCAAATTGGAGAAAATTCGTTGAAGTGAGATGTCTGGTTATATCAGAAGACATCTGGGATCTGATCCTGACCACCCGGGCAAAACTTTTAACGCGATTGATATGGAAGTACGCAACTGAACCCACATTGAAAAAAAAAGGGTTTTTTTCTTTCTTTTTCTTTTTTCTTGCAGGAATAGATGAGAAGACAGATGGGTAAAAGAAAGAAAGAAAGAAAGAAAGAAAGAAAGAAAGAAAGAAAGAAAGATTGTAAGAAAGAAAGAAAGAAAGAAAGAAAGAAAGATTGTAAGAAAGAAAGAAAGATTTTAGAAAAGAAAGAAAGAAAGAAAGATTGTAAAAAAGAAAAGAAAGAAAGAAAGATTGCAAGAAAGAAAGAAAGAAAGAAAGAAAGAAAGAAAGAAAGAAAGATTGTAAGAAAGAAAGAAAGATTGTAGAAAAGAAAGAAAGAAGAAAGGAAGAAAAACAAAAGAAAGAAAAACAAAAGAAACAAACAAACAAACAAAGAAAAGCAAAAGAAAGAAAGAAAGAAGAAAGAAAGAAAGAAAAATTGTAGGAAAGAAAAGCAGAAAGGAAGAAATGCAAAAGAAAAAAGAAAGAAAGAAAGAAAGAATCATTGTAAAAAAGAAAGAAAAAAGAATGAAAGAAAAATTGTAGGAAAGAAATAATGAAAAATGAAAAGCAAGAAAGAAGAAAAGAAAGAAAGAAGAAAAGAAAGAAAGAAAAATATTGCAAAATAGATTGCAAGAAACAAAATAAAAAAAAAAAATGAAAGAAAAAACCCTAAGAATTATCTATGCTTTGATATAAAACTATGCTCTGAATTCATATATTTATTGGTCAAACAGCCTGTTGTCCATTTCTTAATAGTGAGATATTCCGTTGTTATAATAACAGGTATTACATAGTGCAAATAAGTATGCATTACTGTATATCATTTTTTTCTTTAATCGTTTCACCCCGAGTAAGTAACGCCACTGATGCGCAGGGGGCTACAGAAGAGAAAAAAATTAGATAAGAGGAGAGTAAAGAGAAAGACGAACCAGTTACGGTGAGTTTCAGAAAAGGGAGCAAGAGAAGAATGGCAATACATGTGTGATGACAGTTGCAAAGGTAGAGAGAAAGGAAAAAATATACAGGGTGATGTATAAAGAACCAGAGTCAAGTGGTTAAGAAATGGATATTGACATTGCATTTAAATTCCTGGAGGTTGTAGCCGTCAGGGAAGCAAGAATATGGAAACGAGTTCGACAGGCGGGAAGTGCGAGAAAAGAAACTGCGGGAGTAGAATTGTCTTCTGCATTTGGTTGATCTATTTGTAAATGGGTGGGACCCAGTTGCCAGTGTGGTTGCACGAGTAAACTCCTGTGGCAGGGGCAGCAGAGACTTAAGTTTGTCGGAGCAGAAGCCATGAAAATATTTATAGAACAGACAAAGGGAAGCCACATCCCGTCGGTGAGAATGTGACTGGAGTCGAGTCGCCAAGTCGGTACCTATCACATTACTGATTCTCCTTTGAAGCCTGTCGAGAACACGGAGATGAACAGCGGGGACACCTGACCATATATGACAGTAGTATTCTTTGCAGAGACGGATGGTTGATTTGTATATGTGCAAGATGGGTTCAGGCGGAAAAAAACATTATGGCCGGTCACAGTGACCCAACCCTCCTTGCAATGGATCTATCAGCATAAAAATCGAACATCTCATTATGCTCTTATATAGTCTCGTCAGAAACGAGACTTTCGTGTGGCTGTCATGCACGGCGTCAAACTCGATAACTAAACTGTCAGCTGTATACAACATTTATCACATATTAATGATTTAAAATGGCTTCGAACGAATGAAACATATAGGGTCCCGTGAAATGGCGCTACACTGTAGCAAATAACAGAAACCACAACAGCTGAGCCCTCACGACAGTTGAAACAGATGCCGAATTCGTTTTCTTTTGTTGTGACATGCCAGGAACAAGTCAGTTAAGTGCCATACGTGATACACGCTTTGAGCGATCATGCCCCGAAAGAGACATGACTGACTGGGCAGAAGATTATCCCACAGTAGGTTGCCATTGCTTTCTGCGGTAGACTGGTTGCCAGCCTAGGCTACAGAACCAAATCTGTCCTGCTATTTGACTCATAGCTAGAGGGAGAAGTAATGAATTATATTATTAAGTAGTAATTAGTGGGGGATCAGTTCATTGCTTCATAACAATAGAAAACCGGTCCCCCAATTTATGCTCAGTAGAAGCCTTAGTCATGTTTCCAACTATTATATTCAGTCAGTCAATTAAGTGGCATACGCGATACGTGCTTTGGGCGAACATGTCCCGAAATAGACATAACTGGGCAGAAGATTATCCCGCAGTAGGCTACTATTACTTTCTGCGGTAGACTGGTTGCCCTTATCCCGCAGTAGGCTACTATTACTTTCTGCGGTAGACTGGTTGCCCGCCAAGGCTATAGAACCCAGTCTGTCCTATTATTTAACCCATAACTGGAGGGAAGAGACGTATTAATACCTTTCCCAATGGTATTTGCGCGTAAGTGAATGCAAGGAATTCAACTGGAATTCGAACTCGGCTCTCCGAATTCTCGTTCCAAGCCGATATCCATTGCACCACAACGCACATCCAGAATGGGTCAGAAGGCCGATGAGTCAGAAGGCCGATGAGTCAGAAGGCCGAAAATATGGGCAACTCAGTGAGGATCACGTGTGTTTATGTAGTGGATATGAAAGAAGGACAGTTGGGATACAAGTATCAATAGGCGGGACACTTCATGAAACCTGGTGGGTTATATGGCGATGTCCGTTTCCTCTCCAAGTGACACTCGACACGTTGATGGTGTGATTTGTTTTCTACGGCTTATCAATCATTTGCAGGTTTTTTAAAGCCAAAAAATTTTTTTAGATTCTAAGATTGGGGGAGATAATAAAATTTTATTGATTCAAGTCTTACTAATTAACACATAGCTGGAGAGAGAAGTGGATTCATGCCTTTCCCAAAGGAATTCTCTTAATTTTACTTTTTATTGGCTCCCCTTTCTACAATAAGTAACCTCCTACTTTGAGTGACTCTTGAGCCTTGCATTTGGTGAACTTTAGTAAAAAATCTATTTACATTGCTCGAATCTTTTTCTACGGCTTATCAACCCTTTGTTGATTATTTAAAGCCAAAATATATGTTTAGATTCAAAGAGTTGTTTTTGTCGACAATAATAGTTTTAGTGATTAATCCATAGTTGGGGAGAGAAGAGGTGGATTCATAACTTTTCTAAGGGTATTTGCACGTAGGTGAATACAATGAACCCAAATAGAATTGGAACTCAATCCTCTGATTAATAATTCCGTGTTATTATTCATTACACCATCCGCACATCCATGCTTACAGCAACTGATATTTCTAAACTGTCTCCATCTAGGTAATGATCAGGACAGATGTTCCTTAATTTTCGGTGATCATACGGGAAACGGTGATTTAGCCGTAAGCTGTGACACGTTGTACTGGGTTACATGGTACCAACAGTAGAGTAACGTCTGACCTCACTGAACGTTGGAGATGGATTCATGCCTTTTTGAAGAATAATAAAGTATTTATTGCTCTTTGCAGAGGAGCATCCCCTGTGTTCTGGACGTAATATTTTGGATACCGTTTCATTAATGATTGTTGGTTGGTTGTTTTGTTTTTATGGCATATCAACCTCGGCGGGTCATTTTATTGCTTATTGTTAATAAGCGAAAGAAAATAACTGAAAGAAAAAAGGAAAGAGGAAAGATATCATAAGATAAATAAAAATGGCCGCAGAAAGAAAGAAAGAAAGAAAGAAAGAAAGAAAGAAAGAAAGAAAGAAAGAAAGCTAATCGGGGAAACAAAATAATTGAAAAAAGAAAAAAGGGAAAGAGAAATTATATCATAAAAGAAAGAAAAATGGTCCCAAAAAGAAAGAAAGAAGTCTGACAAGTTGGTGTTAATCCCACGGATTTTCCGATATGGTTAGCTATCGATACTTTTGCGCTACACAATCATTGAAACTTTATATCCCACTATTTGGACTTGTAACATCGTAAATATCGGTAAACGAAGTAAAAAAAAAAAGGTAAATCTTTTATTTAAAAGGGCGTCTTAATTAGGAAGGAAATATAAAGAAAGTATAAAAAAAGTTTTAAAAAATTGAAAGACTCCGTTAACAGAACGATAAAGAGAGGAGGCAAAGAGAGAGAGAGAGAAAAAAAAATTAGTAAAATACTGAAAACAAAATGGTAGGGAGTAAATTATATCGAAGTTGGGGAGATAAAGAGAGATAAGAAAAAACCTGAGATACACAAATGAAACCCAAACATAGATAAAGAAAAAAAATGACGCGTGATTATAAGAGTTACGGTAACAAAACAAACTGGGATAAAAAAATTCTAGCTTGTAAAAGACAGGAGTTGCTGATCGAAGGAGAGAGAAGTAAGGACAGTGAAGAGAGTGAGGATATAGAAAAGAATACAACAGAGAGAGTAAGTCGGAGCAAAAGAATAAAAAGACGATTTAAGGTGGACGAGTGAAGGAGAATTGGAAAATGTGAGAAGCGAAAGAAAAAAGGGGGAAATATTGAAGACAAACGGAGGAGAGATAAGAAAGAAACTGAAGAAAGAAACTGAAGAAAGAAAGAAAGAAAGAAAGAAAGAAAAATGAATGAAATGAAAGAAAGAAGGAAGGATATCGAAAAGAGAAATAAAATGGGTCGCAAAAAGAAAGAAAGAAAGAAAGAAAGAAAATAAGAGAGAGAAAAATAGTCGAAATAAAGAAAGAAAAGATGGGAAAAAGAAAGACTGAACAAATTGATAATAAGAAAAAATAGTTGAAAGGAAGAAAAAAGAAAGTTAATATGATAAGGAGATTCATTGAAAGAAAGAAGGGAAAAGAAAAGAGAAGAGATCGAACATAAAAAAGAAAAATGGTCGTAAGAAAGAAAGAAAGAAAGAAAGAAAGAAAGTGACAATGAATGAATGAACGAAAGATAAGAGAGATAAAAATGAAAAAAGAATAAAAAAAGAAAAAGTAACAGGATAAATAAGTCACAAGAAGAAAGAGAGGTAATAAGAGAAAAATAGTTGAAAGAAAGGAAGAAATGAATGAATGAATGAATGAAAAAAGAAAAAGAAAGAAAGAACATTCATAAGGGAAAGAAAATAAATAAATAAAAGAAAGAAGGAAAAGAAAAAGATATAGGAAAAAAGAAAATATTCGAAAGAAGAAAGAAAAAAGCGGTAACAGGATAAGGAAAATGGTTCACAAGAAAAAAGATAGAAAGAATGATAGAAGGAAGGAAAGCTAATAAGACAAAAATGGTTAAAAGAAAGAAAGAAAGAAAGAAAGAAAGAAAGAAAGACGTTAATCAAAGAAAGAAAATATTTGAAAGAAAGAAAGAAAAGGTAAGAAGAGAAAGGAAAATTGTTCGCAAGAAAAAAGATATAAAAAAAGAAGGAAAGAGAACTAATAAAACAAAAATGGCTGAAAAAGCAAGAAAGAAAGGAAAAAGGAAAAAGAAAGAAAGAAAGGAAAAAGGAAAAAGAAAGAAAGAAAGACGTTTAATAAAAGAAAGAAAATAACTGAAAGACAGAAAGAAAAGAGAAAGGGGAGAAAGAAAAAATGGTCGCCAGAAAAAAGAAAGAAATAAAGAAAGACTTGTAGATCCAAGAGTTTTATAAAAGATCAAGGGAAGCAACTACAATGGTTGCTAACGTACACATCAGAGATCTACAGACTGAATTAAGCAAACCTCCAACAGACATATTGACAAATAGAACGACGGAAAGACGGCCCGACAGATAGATGGAAGGATCGGCTGGCGACGGCCCGGGGAAACAGGTCGTAAACAAAACAGTAGAATGATGGGCGAAATGGCTGAAGCAATCGACTTTATCAGAAGCATTTTTCAAGGAGGCAAGGAAGTAGCAGGAGGCTTTATTTATTCCTATGTAAAATGAGTCTTTAAGTAACGCAGGACCGTTGCCGAACAGTCATTCCGTGGTCATGGTTTTGTCTTTTTTACACGTGCGTTCGGCCCTGAACGCAAGTTTAGCGAAACGGACAACAAATTAAATACAGTCAGCGTCTTCTAGACAAGCGGTAAGTACAGGAAATATTTTCAAGTGTTTATTTTCTTACTTTGGGAAGACTACAGTTACATGAATGCTATTGTTAAATTAGTTTTTTAGTGAGTTTTATCTCTCTCTCTCTCCCTCTCTCCTCTGAATATCGTAGTCTTGTGTCAGACTTGTAAATATTTAATTTCTAACAACTTTTCTTAATGTGATATTTGCTGTTTTTTTTTCTTTTTTTTTTATTACATATCGTCAAAACGATTTTTCTTTTCTTAATTTGATAATTAAAGGATCGAAAATTTTAAATTAATTAGATTTAATTATTTTTAATCTATTTAATTTAAACAGATTAAATTTTTTCCGTCCTTTAATTATTAAATTAAAAAGAAAAGAAAAATCGTTTTGACGTTTAATTTTTTTTTTTGTCCTTTCGTCTATTTTTTTTTTCCTTTTCACTAATTCTTTCTGTACATATTTTTTCTCACTTAAGTTTCCTTTCCACATTTCTTTCTGTTGCTTTCTATTTCGTTTTTCTTTCTGTTTTTTTATCTTTCTTTTTCTTTTTCTTTTTCTTTTCCTTACTTTATTACATTTTTAATTCTCTTTCTTTGTTTTTTGTCTTTCTTTGTTCTATTCCTTTCTTTCGCGTTTCTTTTTATTTCTCTTTTTTTTTCTTTTTCTTACCTTTTTTATTTTCACCCTTTCTCTTTCCATTTTTATTAATTTATTTATTTATTAACTGCATCTCGTCCCTTAGTCTAAACTATCGCCCGGTTCACACTCCACCCACGTCTATTGAACAGGTGTAGAGGCTCATCCCTTGTTCCCTGTTCTCTTTTCCAATATTTTCACTCTTACGTAGCCCCCTGCACATCAGTGGCGTTACCGCCTTGCCCGGGGTGATATGATTAAAAAAAAAAAATTCTTTCTTCTTTCTTTCTTTGCGTCTACCCTGGAAATTTAAATTTGATTTGAAATATAAATTAATTCCTGAATTGCTTTCTGTACGATTTAGAAACTCCCCACGCGAGTAAACAGTTAACATTAACAATTCAGTCACACAGGTCATTAGTGGGTTCGATCCTCGCTGGGTGTTCCATACTTGTGATGTTGTGCTTAAGCTAAGCTTAGTAAATGACACGCACCTGTTCACTACGACGATGTTGAGTGTTTGAGCCTCACTGAGTGCTCCATATTTTCAGCCGTGTGTCAAATAACGTTATCTTTTGCTGCGTCCTTTCAGGACATGCGTGATCATGGCTCTCCAAAATGTCCTATCCCTTGTCGCACCTTAGCAGTTTTCCTACATTTGCCAAGGCATCCGCCCCTTGTTCCGCCAACCATTCACACAAGTCCGTCGGCTAACAAACGGTTTGCTGCCTGCTCCTCTCTCTCTCTCTCTCTCTCTCTCTCTCTCTATATATATATATATATATATATATATTTAGTCGTATCACCCCGAGCAAGGCGGTAACGCCACTGATGTGCATAAGAGTAAAATGATTAGATAGGAAGAGAGTCAAAAGAGAAAGACAAACCAGGTAAGGATGGGAATACAGGTGTGATGACAGTTGCGAAGGTGGAGAGAAAGGAAAAGATATACAGGGTGGTGTGAAAAGGGCTAGAGTCAAGTGGTTAAAAGATGGGTATTGACATTGCATTTAAATTCCTGGAGGTTGTAGCCATCAGGAAAGCACAGGCGGGAAGTGCGAGAAAAGAAGCTGCAGAAGTAGAATTGCCGTTTGCATTTGGTTGATCTAACTGTAAATGGGTGGGACCTTATTGCCAATCTGGTTGCACGAGTAAATTCTTGTGGCGAGGGCACCAGAGACTTAAGTTCGTTGGAGTAGAAGCCATGAAAGTATTTATAGAACAGACAAAGAAAAGCCACATCCCGTCGGTGGGGAAGTGGCTGGAGTCGAGTTGCAAGGTCGGCACCTATCACATTACTGATTCTCCTTTGGAGCCTGTCAAGAACACTGAGATGAACAGTGGGGGTGTGGCTGACCATATATGACAGCAGTATTCCTTGCATAAACGGATGGTTGATTTGTATATATGCAGTGATCCAACCTTCCTAGCAGTGAATTTAGCTATTGACTCGATGTAGTGGTTCCACTTGAGATCGGAAGATAGAGTAAGGCCGAGGAGGCGCAGTGTATTGCTCTCAGAGAGACTCGCTTGGTTCATGCTTATGGGAGGCAGGAGAGGTTGCCTGTGATGACTGACAGACAGCAGCTTCGTCGTAGACGCATTGAAATTTACAAGCCATCTTGCCTTGTGAGTGTTAATTTTTCCTATCCCTCGTTCTTCATAATGCGTCTGAGCGATTTCAGCCATCTCCTTCTGATTTTAAAGATATAAGCGTTCTTTTTTTGTTTCCATGTTCTTTAATATTTACTTGTTGCATTCATAGAATTCTCGGTATCCAGCGGAAAGTATAATCTTTGGAAATAACAATTGTTAATGACAATGGACAGTGGGATATTATTTGAAACAAAAAGAAATTCTGCTCAGTGTTCCCGTGGAATAGTTTCTGTTGTTTTGTATTTTATTTCTGTTATAAACGAGATCAGGGCTCCTGTATAAAACATTCTGCATTTCTTCAATAATCATTTGCTAGTTTTATCAAGTCGCTTTTTTATATTCTACAACGGTTAACAGCATGAATCGTAAGTTAGGAATTAGCTTCCATTGCAATTTGAATTTGCATCCCGTATCGTTGAGAATCAAAACCGCGCCTATCAGTTACTACTAAATTTAGATGATTTTTAACGTAAGGCATTTGTTTATCGCTCGTCGTAAAAACAGAATAGTTAATAGTTTTTTGTTTGAGTTTGAATTTCTTATATAAGGCACTGTCATTATTCATTTTTAAGTACCTTTTTTTTTTATTTAATATCACTCATTTAATGAATAAGTTTATGGCGAGTTCTAAAATAAGATATATGTAGAAAATTTCGCTGTTAGTCAAATTTTCTGGTGAATATTAAATTATTAATTCCTAAGTTAATGATTGAAATAAGCTCTTTTTGTGAATATTCATTCCTAAAATGTTCATGAGATCTCCCCTATCACATCTCTTTTGAGTTTAACTTTAGCAAAATATTAATTACAATAAGTCATAAATATGAAGGTAGGTTATGAAAAGATCTAAATACAAGGTCAATCACTATCTTCTGTTGTTTTTTTTTTTTTAGTTTTTGTTTTGTTTTTAATTCTTGTTCTTTTTTTTTTTTCTTTTTCCTTAGTGGCTTTTTTCTTCTCATATTTTCTTAACAGTCAGGACACCTCCCCACGGCGTCTTAGTGGCTTTAGTGTCTGACTCGAGGTGAAACGATTTTTAAAAAGAGGTACAAATTTAAAGATTCTAAATTTACAAAGTTTTCCGTTTTTTACTGAAGCAGACGTTATATTCCTTACCCTTTTCCTTCCTTCCTTCCTTCCTTCCTTCCTTCCTTCCTTCCTTCCTTCCTTCCTTCCTTCCTTCCTTCCTTCCTTCCTTCCTTTCTTTCTTTCTTTCTTTCTTTCTTTCTTTCTTTTCGTAAAACCAAACAGAGCCTTTGCTATCTTTCGTCTACCCTCGCAATCAAACAGGAACGGTCCATTGTTTATCTGAGGTAATGGCAGGGCGTAACGTTTCGGGCTAAGTAATTAAGAAACGAAAACAATTATTGTATTAATAACCCGTGAAAAATTCAAGGTTTCCCTATTTCAATTTTAATTAAGTTAATAAATAAATAAGCTTATGGCGTGTTCTAAAATAAAATATATGTAAAAATTCCGCTATGGCATTTCTAAATATTTGCGTTTAACAACTTTAAGAAAATATTGCCATAACAATTAATCCTGGTCGTTATTTTAAAAAGTAAGGGAGTACAAATGAATTTTTTTTTTTTTGCTTTTTCTATCTTCCCTACTTTCTATGTTTCATTCAATCATTTTCTCACTGAAACCAAGTAGCGTCTCTGATATCTCTTTCCGTCTTTCTATACGATCAGAACGGAATAGTCCATTATCTACGAGGTGCTGGCAGAAGGGTTCTTTCTTTCACTGTACCCAAACAACGCCTCTGATATATCTTTCTCCGCGACCAAAACGGAACAGTTCATTATTTGTGAGGTACTGGCAGGGCGTAACGGTCATGCTAACTAAGGAATGAAGGAGACAAACAGAATAGCATAGATCGGAAATAATTAGTTTCACGGGGCTTCGGAATAGGCTTCAGTCTCCTATTAAATCTATATGCATATGAGGATTTGAAACTTCTCTTATTCTTTTGGTCACGATGTTTGGCAGTGCTATTATGCTGAACCGTATCTTCTTGCTCTATGTGTCATGTTCCTTCAGGATGTCGACAATCATGGCTCTCCACAATCTCCCGTCCTTTGTAACTGTCATATAAGAATAATGTGTCACTGCCGACTATTGTGTTAGAACAATTCTCTCTCTCTCTCTCTCTCTCTATATATATATATATATATAGAGAGAGAGAGAGAGAGAGAGAGAGAGTGATTAGAGAGCGTAGAGTCGGAGAAGAATAAATGTCTGACACAGTATTGTTCAAAGGCGTAATTATTCTTGTATCAGTGACTTTACAAAGTTCCTTTATGTTGTGGATCCCGGGAATGGGGTCCGCACAAATAAATGAACAACGACCAGTAATTGAGATAGAAAAAAAGTGTATTAACGTAAGGATACAGGCTTGAATGAAGATTAGTAGTCCAAGAATACGGGTTAGTAAAAAGTATATGTACAAGTCTCTGGAGGTGAAGCCGTAGTATATTGAGTATGTCCGCGTCGGAGGCTGACGGATACTGCATAATAATCTTTTTGGTGAGTGGAGCACAGAGCTACTATGAACTACTATGTACTGACTGCTAATCTCTCTCTGGACTCTCGTATTCTCCGGTTAACTCTCTGTGAAAACGCGGTATTCTGTATTTATTTACCCTCCCAATAGGGCAAAATGTAGCACAAGGTGTTTTTTACGTGGGTACTCCGTGCCATATAGCCCAGCCAAAACTATCTGTCTAATTTTGACCAATCGTGACTCTACCCTTCAGTGGAGCCACGACTGGGTTAATGCTCTCCGTCCGATAACAGAGAACTGACAGAGTCAATGGAATTACCGCGAGAAAACGCGGCATTCTGTTATTTATTCACCCTCCCACTAGGGTAGAATGTAGCACAATGTGTTTCTACGTGGGTCCTCCAGGCCATATAGCCCAGCCAAAAATATCTATCTAATTTTGCCCAATCGTGACTCTACCCTTCGGGGGAGCCACGACTAGGTTAATGCTCTCCGCCCGAAGGCAGAGAGCTTACAGTGTCAATGGAATTACCGTGAGAAAACGCGGCATTCTCTCGTCTCACTTCTATAGCAATAGTATAAGTATACTCTAGACGAGTCCATCTTTATGAAAAGGGAGAACCCTACAACACTTTACTAAAGCAGAAGTTATAAAACTAACGTCGATTTTCGTTGAACCTAATAAAGTTACATAAATGCCGACGAAGATTCGAAACTTATGCGACTTACAAAAGTAACATTACAAAAGTACTTTAGTAAATTTTGTCTGGTTGCGATCTCTCCTAATCCCTGTTCTGCCAACCATTTATACAAGCTCGTTAGCTAGGTTATACGCTGTTTTCCTCTGTCCCTCTTTTTTCAATATGTCCCGTGAGTGTCAAATTTTCTAAGCCCTCTTTCCTTCGTATGTGCTCTAGAAATTTCAACTTTCTCTTTCTGATGTTAAGTATAAGTGTCCTTTTTGTTTCCATTTTTTTTATAAAACATCATGTTTGTTATGTTCGGTCCATGGTATTCTCAGTATCCTTCTGTAGAACCACATTTCTATCGTTTCAAGGCTCTTCTCTGCAGAGTTGGTGCAGTAGTCAATCCCATAGATGGGGACTGATATTACATAACAATACAGTCAGTTAAGTGCCATACGTGATACACGCTTTGGGCGATCATGTCTCGAAAGAGACATGACGGCCTGGGCAGAAGATTATCCCGCAGTAGGTTGTTATTGCTTTCTGTGGTAGACTGGTTGCCAGCCAAAGCTATAGTACCCAATCTGTCCTATTATTTAACCCATAACTGGAGGGAAGAGACGGATTAATACCTTTCCCAAGGATATTTGTGCGTAAGTGAATGCAAGGAATTCGACTGAAATTCGAACTCGGCTCCCCGATTTGTCGTTCCGAGTCGATATCCACTGCACCACAACGCATATCCTGCACCACAACGCACATAGTACACGTTTTGTTATTTCTAATGAATTTTTCATGTTTCTTAATATTTTGCTTAGCTTTCGGAAAGCTTAACAGCATTAACTGCTACATAGGAAAATTGTTATTGCATCACATTTCAATACACTTTTCGTTGTTTCTAATGAAATTTTCCTGTTTCTTAATACTTGGCTTTTGGGAGGCACCTTT
Source organism: Ascarosepion bandense (assembly GCA_037127315.1). Taxonomy (NCBI): domain Eukaryota; kingdom Metazoa; phylum Mollusca; class Cephalopoda; order Sepiida; family Sepiidae; genus Ascarosepion; species Ascarosepion bandense. The sequence continues at coordinate 713,935 of JBBBDQ010001359.1, read as the reverse complement.
CGCTATCTCAAGGCTCAATTTTGCTGACGCACTTCCCAGATATTTAAATTTTTCTACTTATCTTGATTTTGGGATCTCTAATTTGTAATTTGCATGTTGGGCTCTGAAGACCATGCAATCTCTCTTTGTGCGATTTCTTCTCTTTTCTTCTCTACCTTCAATAGGAATTATTTGTCGAAAGTCGTTATTGTCATTAATTTTAAAATATGAATACAGCATTTCCGTTGATTGTATTTATTCATTTTTGAAATTTTAAATTCTAAAATTTCTATAAATTATCAATCGCTTGCTTCGGGTGTTGCAGACAACGCATCAATATGAGATGTTCTCCTTTTTCCACAAGGATCGATTGAGAACAGCCAAATTGGTTGAGGGAAAGTCCGGTCTACAAACGAATATCGTCTAGCCAGCGTTTTGATGGTTGACCTATAATTCTTTTGCCTACCGTCTTTCCCTTCACACATATTTTACTGACACCGCAGGTTGATCTCCAAATTAAGTACCTTCGATTTGACAACTGATGTGATTGGCTCAAGTTTGCTCGTATTCAGTAGCTCGTTGATGGTAATATGATCCCTGAGGTGTTTATTTGTCAACCATCTCATGGTATGGTTTTTAAAGGTTAATAGTTTTTGCAACGCCCAAAATGTCCAATTCACACATTTCAGTCCATAAAATACAGCATGTGGGTTGCACGCGTTATAAATTTATAAATCTTACCCACTTCCTGACACCCCCTGTAACCTGTCACTCTTTCTCATAACTTTCTTCCTATGTAACCCCCTGCAAAACAGTAGCCTTGCTTGGGGCAATATGATTATTAAAAAAAGAAGGAAAAAGCAAACAAAAATTTAAGTCAAAAGAAAAAGTAAGTTTACATTCTACTTTTATATACTGAGTTCCTTCAGAAAGTTAACAATCATGGCTCTCCATAATTTCCTGTCCGTTATCGCTATTAATAAATTTTGTTATCTTTCTTAAACCCTGCTTCACCATTTATTCATACAAGATGTCTAGGTAGGTTATGCGTTGTTTTTCTCTGTCTCTTTTGCCCTCAATATATCCTGTGAGTATTGAATTTTCCAAGCCTGCTTTCTTCATTACGTGCTCTACAAATTTGAACTGTCTATTTCTGATGTTAAGTGTTCTTTTTGTTTCCATTTTCTTTTTCTAGAAATTCGTCGTTGTTTACATACTCGGTTCTTGATTTTGTCAGCTTCTTTTTCTAGAAGCAAATTTGTATTGCTTTGTCTCTTCATCTGTGGAGTGGTAGCACCTGTTAGGACCCCAGCGATGGACAATTAGTGAAACCCCAAACTGGGGTCAAAATACCATGAAGCATAAAAATAGAATTTTAACGTAAAAATAGCAATACAAATTTGAAGACAACAAATATTACTAGAAATACATTTGACTCTCGATAAAAACCTTCTTTATAAAAATTCATCAATAAAAATTGATCTACACACTGATTTCTTACAAAAAATACATGTACTGTTCATATGAGCCTATCCTAAAAATTTGTCTCGGCATTAAATAGACTATTGAGGTGTTGATATACCGTAAAACAAAATAAACTAAACCATGTCTTCATCCATGTGGGAATTTTCTAGCATTATTTTCCATTTTTCTTAAAACGTCGTCATTACTCATATTCTCAGCATCCTTCTGTAGAACCACATTTTTGTTATCTGGAGTCTCTTCTTTATCTATGCGGATATTGTCAAGCAGCCATTGCTGTTTTGTGGTCTTATATTGCATAACGGATGTGCATTGTGGCTCGGAACAAGAAATTGGGGAGCCGAGTTCGAATTCCAATTGAATTCCTTGCATTCACTTACGCGCAAATACCCTTAGGAAAGGTATTAATCTGTCTCTTCCCTCCAGTTATGGGTTAAATAACAGGACAGATTGAGTTCTATAGCCTTGGCTGGCAACCAGTCTACCGCAGAAAGCAATGGCAACCTACTACGGGATAATCTTCTGCCCAGTCAGTCATGTCTCGAAAGAGACATGATCGCCCAAGCGTGTATCACGTATGGCACTTAACTGACTGATATTGCATATCAGTCCAGCCCTCTTTTCCGTGTTTCTATCTACAAAAACAGTTCAGGTTACGAGAGGACCAGATAAAAATATATATAATAAAGAATCTTTAAATTTAAACTTAATATTTCCTTTAGTGCCCTTTCCATTATAATTAGATCCACCATTTTTTATTTTGTGGTGCGTCGCTCTCCGGCAAGATCTGAATTCTTATCGCATGTTTTTTGTTTGATAAGTTAACGTTTTCGGTGTGAGATTTCACGTTGTTTTATTTTTCTTTCGCTTTTAAACGAAATCTAGTCTCTTCTTTGGAAGAGCCAGGCATGAACATTTCAAAAAAAATCTTTGGAAAAGTTCTTCTTTTATTCTTCATTAACTAGATTTTGAGTGAACAAAGAAAACGAGTAACTCTTTTTATGTGTCATGTTCTTTCAAGAAGTGCAAAGTCATGACTCTCCACATCTTCCTGCCTTTTGCTGCTGTAAGTAGCATGTTTAGCCACCATCCCGCCTTTCCTTCTATTAATTCACTTCTTTAATTCGTGTCCCGTCAGGAGGTAGAGGATCGTGACTCTCCATAACTTCCTATCTTTTGTTGCTCTCAATAACATTTTACTTTTTACCATTCCACTTCATCCTCCTTCTGCCAATTCCCTTTTTTATATCACCTCCTTTCAGCAGATTGTTGATCATGGTTCTCCACAACTTCCTGCATTTTGAGATTCTAAGTAACATTCAACCCATTACTATCTCCCTTTTTACGCATGAATTCACTTTTATGTGTCATATTCCTTCAGGCGATCACGGCGCTCCACAACTTCCGTTTTTATTGCACTAAGTAACATTTAGCTTTTACCATCTTACATTGCCTTTCTGTCATCTATTCACTTTTTTATGTTATCTTCTTTCAGCACATAGGTGATCATAGCTCGCCACAACTTCCTGTATTTTATTGCACTTAGTAACATCATCACCGGCCATTTTTATTCCTACTCTGCCGTCCACTCAGACTAATTAAGTAGGCTACTTACTGTTTTCGCCCACCTTGCTGTTTTTGTCATCATATAACCCCTTGCCCTAATCACCACCAGGTTTCAAATATCATACCAGAGAGTTGGGGTGGGGGGTGCTACACTTCGGTGAAGGAGGCTTGCGTTTGGCGTAATCAACGCACGAACTCCGATTGTATTCAATACGTCCTGTGAGTTTTATTGTTGTTTTTCCTTGTAACTTCCTCATTGCTCACATGCTCTGGCTATGGTAATCTCAGCAGTCGTCCTCTACTATAAATACTTTCAAGGCTTCTGCTCCGATTAACTCCGATCACTGGTGCCCCTCCCCCCAGGTATGAATTTGCACGAGATACTAGATTAGCTACTAGATCCCACCCTTTTATAGTGAAACAGATAAGATGTAACCGCAATTTCTATTCCAATAGCTTCTTTTCTCGCACTTCCCGCCTGTGGAATCCCCTTCCATACACTTGCTTCCCCGACAGCTACAATCGCCAGGAGTTTAAATGTAAGGTCAATAGACACCTCCTAACACACTAACTCGCATCCATTCTCTCAAACACTCTTCCCATCTACCCAACCCACATCCTCGCTATCCTTACCCGTCTATCACCCTCCTTCTGACAGTTCCTATATCTAACCACTCTTTCCAATCACTTTCCACTATGTAACCCCCTGCGCAATAGTGGCAGTGGAATGCCTTGCTTAGGGTGAAATTATTAAAAAAAAAAAAGAACCTCTGTTGCTTTAAGTCTCTTTTTCATCTGTGAAGAGATTGTCCGGCATTTACTGTTATAGAAGAACTTCAACATTACATATCAATTTTTTTCAAATCAATTCCCCCCAAGCAATGGGATGATGTCACGATGACGTAAGGATTCTTTAGCATCATATAATAATTCTGCTTGTAACTTCCCTAGTTACTTAGTTACTTAGTTCCTCTGTCCGTTACGCCACTGAAGAAAGATAACACACTTACTCTCTACACGAGCTTTCCTTCCCCTCTATCTTTTTACTCACCTCAGCCTTTCTCTCACCTTTGTCAAACGGAAGGGTAGCAAAGAGTGAGAGAGTAGGAGGAGAGAGCCTATAGTATTGCCGTATCAGTAGTAGCTTAAGTTGGTGGTTGTAGTAGCAGTAATTGTGTGTGTGTGTGTGTGTGTGTGTGTGTGTGTGTGTGTGTGTGTGTGTGTACTGTACAATATCGTAAAAATAGGTTTGTTGTCGTATCCCGCAACCTAATAATGAAATTTCTGGCCTGTACACCCTTGGCCATTACTCAGTTGGTCTTTTCTGTTTACAATGGACACAGGAGCCATGATTTTTCGGTAATAAAAAAATTCTCTCTCAATATCTCTTACAAAATAGCGTACAGTGTTTTGGTTATGGTCTGTGCATACGCCGCTTAATATAAAATTACAGTAAAGTAGCTTCTATGGACATTACTTTTATAGATATTTTAATAAAATTACACTCTGTGTTATCGTTATTTGATTATTCAATACCTTTGTTTGAAGACGTTGCTATCATTTGTAGTATGACAAATTAATTTTTTCTCCAGGAAATCATAATTAACCCGCCGTGGAAATTCCACAGGTTCCGCTAGTCTCTAATTCATCTTGGACACTTTAACATACGCTTTGTCATTCTCCTGCCATCCATTCACTTCTTTTATGTCGTCCTCTTTCAGAATTTAAGTGAAATGTAAACGAAATAATATCTTAGGATTTTTTTATATTCATTTCACCCCAAGCAAGGCAGTACTTGTTCGCAACTGCTGTAGCCTGGTATTGAACTCACAACTCTTTGGTTCAAGACACAGGAACTAACCAATGTCTTTATTCACTGGGGGATGTGTCCTTAAGGCTACAGCAGTAGTGAACAAGTGACTTAGAGTCCGGTTAGAGGAATATAACTCATGACTGCCAAAAGAGGATTCGCACAAGGAATGAGAATGTTATACCCCAGTGATCGTAAAAAGGGTTCGGTTCGAAATTCCTAGCTTCTGAAAAAGACCGGAGCGTACAACGGCCGAAACGTTGTACAAATGACAACAAAGATGAGGACAGTATTCCGAATAATATAAACAGTGTATACACTAGTTGCGCTACTTGCATTGTGAGCTCATTCCAACGGGTCCTAATTATTATATTTATAATTCTAAATCTTTTCTTTTCTTTTTGCCCTATCAAGATTATAATATCCTATTCCATTCTTCGGTTTCGCTATTAACCAAACTTAAGTTAAACTGACCATATGAATTTATTCGTGCTATAAACTGGCCTCCGGGTCCCACCCTTTTGCCGTCAAAATAACAAATTGTAACCGACTCTTCTAATCTAACAGTTTCTTCTTCCTCACTTCCTGTCTGTGGAATTCTCTTCAGTATACTTGCTTTCCTGGTAGCTACAATGTCCAAAGGTTTAAATGAAACGTCAACTGCTATCTTCTAGCTCTCTAAATCCCACCAAACTTCCTAAATTCCATCCAGCTCCTTAAATTACATCGACCTTCCATGCTTTCTCTGTAACCCCCTGTGCACCAGTGGCAGTCCTGCCTGAGATGAAATGATTATATATATATAATTATTATTAATAATAATAATAAATATCCATTGGTTTATTTTTTTCATTGAGCACTGTTTTAAATTAATGTCTTGAACGTTGAAATTATTTTATTCGTTCCTTATTCATATATATATATATATATATATATGAATAAGGAACGAAGGAAAATAATTGCAATGTTCAAGACATTAATTTAAAACAGTGCTCAATATAAAAATTCAGCAATGAATATTTATTACTAATGATATATATATATATATTATATTATATTATTATTATTATTTTAAAATTAATATTTTGAATATGAAAAACTACTACAAAATTGTACATTTCGTTTCGACATTGAAATAACAATGTCTCATCAGGTAGTTAATAATGCTGGTAATAAACGCTTATTACCATCTCTTACCCATTCTCCGAAACCTACTGTGACCTGTTCTCCTCTCTTTTCATTCGCCTATTATCTAAGCCCTTGCGCACCAGTGGCAGTATTGCGTTGCTTGGGGTGAGACGATTATAGAAAAAAAATTTACAATTTTCAGTCATCTGTTATAAGACTTCAAACATTTTATTTCTGTACTTGCTTGATTCTGACAACCCCAATTTGTAGCTCACACCTTCGCTTGTTCCTCTTGATGAAAAACATACATTCTGTCTTCTCGCAATTGATGCTTGTCCTTTTCTTGCCATGTTCCTGTTGCGCGGCTTTCTTTATTTCTGAAAACAAAACGAGTATATATCCCAATTTTTAGTCGTTAATGAACTACACAGTCTTGAATGAATTCTCTACTGTCATTTCTAATCTCACTGAAGCCGTAACATCGTGAGATATACATGTAATTCATTGTAATTACTGCCAAAGAAAATTTAGTTAAATAGGCGATATATTCAGTGTTAACAATAACAGATGAGCTCCACAACACGTAAACACAACTCGTGTTGTAGATCGAGGGTTAGCGATCACAAAATCTCGCTTATAAAACAGAAAACGATATGTACAGTTCGGGTTTGTTTACACGACGCGCACGCGTAGAAGCAAACATTGCTTCCTGTCTAAGCTTCTCTGGACAAAAGAATCGTCTGTTTTTTGGTTATGGAGAGGCAGGGTTTTCCTATTTTTAGTTTAACTTTTCTTTTTTTTTTTCGTTTATCTTTCCTTTTTATACTTATTTATTTGCCAAGTTGTTGATTTACGAACACTGATTATCGAGGCTTTCTTCATTTTTCTTATTACTGTTTGTGTGAGGATTTGTTAACATTTTTACACTCGCCATTTTTTCTCCTTTTTCCATTTCCTTTATTTTCGTCTTCCTTTCCTTCTCTTTTCTTTTATCTTTTTTTACGGTTCTATTTTTTCCTTTCTTTTCATTGACTTTCTTTATGTCTCCCTTTTTTCGTTTCAATCCTTTCTTTCGTTTTTTTCCTTTGTTTTATTTTTGCCTTTTTCTTTTCATATTTACCTCTCTTTTTCAATTTTCCTTTTTCCTTTTCTTCTTTTGTCCATTTCTTTTTTTTTACCTTTCTTGTTCGATTTTATTTTATTTTCATTTCTTTACTTTTTACTTTGCTTCTTTTTTCTCTCTTTTACGTTTCTCTTTTTCCTTTCATTTTTGTAATTTTTTTTTTTTTTCCATTTTTCTTTTCTCATTGTCGTCTGTATATATATTATTGTATATTATTGAATGAGTGAGTCAGGACGCCTGCGAGAGAAAGTACTCTCTTGCCCACATTTACCTTTGTACTACGTTTCCCGAGAATATACTATTCAACCTGATATCCAAGTCCGTATTATCTTTCTATAGCCCTTCGGTCATAACATATATATATATATATTATCCATTTTTAAACGAGTAAATGGTAAACGGTAAAATCAGTTATTAAAAATCACCTGAAGACATAACTCAGGTAGAAACCTGAGTAGTAAAATAACTCGTCTAAAAATGGATGATATTCAAAAGCTCTACAATATAATTGTATCGAACACTTTTTAATACAAATGTGTACTGGTCTAACCCTATTATGACCAAAAACTAAGCATTAAACAATATATATATATATATATATATATATATATATATATATATATACTCACACTTGCGCAAATTAATTGAGACAAGACAAAACGAATCATGTCGTCCTAGGATCTTTCACAGTTTCCCTGATCACGTATAGGTCGTCTCTCTTGATGTTGTTATTTTCCTTTACGTTTCGGACTGATGGATTAAGTTTATTTCTTCGCTTTGATCACACGACTGACAGTTGACAGTTAACAACAACAATATCCCCCATACCTCTGTAAGGCTTGCCAGTGTGTTCATGCAGCATTACAATTTTCGTACGCTTACTTGGAGTAACGTCCATCACAGACAATGGCCGTAGGACAACTAATCGACAGTCGAGAAAGTAGTGTCTAGGCGTGATAAATATCTGAGGCAATCGTGGATGACGTAATATTTTTTAAGACCAAACAAATTTCATCATACATCTCGAAAATAGATTCATATTAGTGCACACCACTGCAAATCTGAGGAAAAAATAAATTGATAGCGCTCCAGAATGGTGAAAGAAACTAAATCAATCGTTTCAATTAATTTTCACAAGTATATATATATATATATATAGTCATCCGCAGACAGATCTGTTTCGCTGTATCACAGCTCATCAGTACGGTTAGACTCCGATTGCTTTTTAACCCAGGATTGAAACCCGACCGAATTGGCGTCAGTCGGCGATTCTACCTCTGAGCAATAGGCGCTCGGTAGAAGGAGGCAGTCTTTTTATCATTATACACGCCCAATAGCCAGAGTGCTCTAATTCATTACTCAATGAGATAAAATAAAAAGTGTGAGAGTCTGTGAACGTTTGGTTTAAAGTGTATATTTATTGTTGTATAAAGATATTATTTTAAGTCTCCATAATGGTATTTGTGACACTAGACGTGTTTCGAGTCTAAGATTGACTCTTCAGGCGAATAAATTTGTGGGTTTACATATCGCGTTCATTTTGTTTCTGAGGTCCAAGTTCTTGTTTATAGTGGAAAATAAAAATAAAAATAAAGAATAAAGAAATAAATCAAATCAGTAAAGTAAAAAATAAAAGTAAATCCAATAAATCAAATGTTGGCGTGTTGAATAGTCTGTGTTTTCTCACATGCATAAATGGATAAACAAATAAATAAATGAATGAACTAAGTGCTTATCCCAATTTGAAATGATTTTGGTCTGGGGTCCCTCTTTTACTTAAAAATTATCTTCTAGGGGCCATTGTTTATTTACATGTCTTTTTATTTTTTACTTATCACATCAAGGAGATCGTTGATGAAGATCAGAAAAAGTGTAGGACCTAGGATAGAGCCCTGGGATGCATCCGCGTTCGTATGATAAGATCTAGAGACATGCTTGTTGAATTCGCTCTTCATTAGGCGGTTTCATTGCAATGACTGGATCAAATCAAACAAGCTTATAGTTATAGCTTGCACTGAAGGCCGGCGTACCAGACTCTGTCAAATGCTTTGGAGATATCCTGGGCAACAGGGAAAATGATAAGATCAGGTTAAAGGCAGGTTAACATCTTGACCGTCCAGGAGGGAAAAGAAACAAGGGAAAAGGGTAGGATGAGGGAGGAAAACAGAAAAAAGAGAAAAATTTGGTTACTATGTATACTTTGGGGCCAAATCCCAAAATGAATCGCCATTCTGATTAGCCAAAATAAACACACATGTAAATATTTATATCTTCCCACATAAATACACAGCAAACAAAAGGTTTTTATCATTTAAATGTAAATCATCTGCACAACCAACAGCAACATTTTCTGATGATGAGAATCTATCTCGAAACAGAAATTTCCGTGTCGCAATGTACAAATAATTCATAACTACATAATTATGGATATTACGAGAAATCAAAAATATGTGTTTATAAGGCTTGATTCGGTCAAGCGGTTAAAACGGATCAGATCAATTGATACCCTCCCCTAAGAGTAAGAGTCGCAGATTTGAATCCTGTCGAATGGCACATATTTTCCTCAAAATTTCTCTTAAAAAGGTTCACATTGGATCTACTAAAAACAATTTTAAGCAGAGGTGGTATATGCATTTAAATTCCTTCAAAATAACACATACCGAAACCAAACAGTCCTTTCTGCATATTTTTGGCAGTTAAAAGATACAAATACCCACAAAAAAAGGTCCTGGGCATGACGGTAAACTGCATCCAGCAGCAGGTTGTGAGGAGCATGGAGCCACCTCTTAATTGTTGTTCCCAGGTCCACCCTGACCTGAAGTGGTAGCACTTGTTAGGGTCCTAGATATAGGCAAATAGTTAACCCCCAAAACTGGAGTCAAAACACTATGAAATAAAAATACACTTTTTTATAGAAATATATACATAAAAATATACTTTTATAGGAAAATATACATTTTTAAGGAAACATATTACCAACAATAAATTTTTAAGAAATAAAATTATTATCATAACACATTTTTGAAGGAAAAAAATTTTCTCAGCAAAACATTTTTCAATACAAAACTAGAAGACATTTTCAGTTTTCTAAAATAAAAAAGAATAAAAACAAAAAAATTATTAAAATCTGACTAAATCAACCTTCTCACTATAACCGAACATTAAAAAATACCTTAAAACCCCATCTTTTTGGCATTAAATAACCCACAGAAGTTTATATGTTGTTAAACAAAACTCAAGCTCAAACACTAAAACCCCCAAAGTAAAATGGAAAATTCTAGAAAAATAATTATCTGTAAATCATTCTATGAGATCCGCCCTTTGACCCTGAATGAAAAGCTGTAGACTATAAGGTTCCTTAAAAATAAAATGCTACTGAATCGTGGGGTTGAATTAACGATTTTAGGTAAATATCGAAAATATTTTTCTTTAAAATTTATTTAATTAATTACAATTGTTCATTTAGAACTTATGTTTTAATATTATTTAAAAAATATTTTACTAAAATAAATGATCCACACAATACTTGTTTGGTTTTCATAAATCTAATACACTTTCGTACACCTAAACAATCCAGCCCCTTTAACTGATGAGGTAGTACAAAATCAAATTAAAACATAAATAAATAAAATTCAACCTGCTATTAAAAATTATAGTGTACCCATTTAAATAATGTATGGTCCCAGAATGTATCTTAGCCAGACAGAATTAAAAAGTATCATATCTTGACATTATGCTGCTTTGTACCCTTTGGTGACCCAAATTTTCAACTCCATAGTTCAAGCTGATTCTCACTTTTGATTGAGCTATATTGACACACCTACAAGCATATTCTACTCCAACTGCCACACCTTAATTTTCTAAAGAATTCACCTTATATTTTCTAAATAAATCATTTTAATTATTTATTTTAACATATCACTTGAAGAACAGTATTTTTCTGAAACATGAACATTTTTATGTCGTGATATAATGCTTTTATAAACCATTGTAATAACAAAATTACAGTATTAACCTCTACTTTGTTCTGAGCACTCTTTATTAAAGTAAGTGCATGAACAGTTGGTTTTAATCTATCTGTTCTTTCACTTCCTTATATATTGTTTGCTCTATTTGCGTATTGATCTCTTTTTTTGTTTTAGGTTACTCGTCTAGGTTTTTTTTCTTTGGGCTACGTACTTTGACTGATGTTCAAGTGCTTAGCTCGTTCTTTTTTATTATCATTTTTTATTTCCGCGTATGTACTCGGAGGGTTTTTCGAAACGAGTATAGCGATAAGTTTATATATATATATATATATATATATATATAAAATGAATGTATCACGTCTAAGAAAATAACGAGTAGCTAGGAACGTTTCGCCTTTGGTAAAGGGGTTTTAGGTTGGGAAATCATTCGTCACAAGTTTTGTAAAATATGGATTTGGCTGCTCCAGCCAAAATGTAGTCAGGTAATTTTAGGAACTTTGCAAGTAACCGACCATTTTCACAGCATCTTTAGCGATGGATTGTAGATACGAGTTTTATTTTCGTTCTGGAGTGAGCTTAGGTTCCAACATACTGTAATAAATTACCTTGAACGGCAGACGTAATTGACAGGTACATCCGGCCATGGGCGAGATCAACAAAAGACAAGGGTGGTTGAGAGATATATCCGGCCGTGGATGATATCAACAAGTGCAACAACGACAAAACACACACACACAAATGACAACCGGTTAGAAAGGCGATGGCCGGCAAAGATATGATTGACAGACACATCCGGCCATAGATAAAAGTCAATTGGTTGCATAGTCAATGGTCATCTAGCAAAATTGGGGTAGACTAGACTCCACAAGGAAATATCTGGGCAGTGATGACATCTTATCATTGGGTGGAGGTCTTCAACAGACAGGGAATAGGGTTCCTCTAAATGAGTCAACAGCCACGTGTCTATGTCTAGGGCCGGCCTTTAAAGTGAGGGACATTGGCTATGGCTTACTCTAGAGAGGAATGGGATTCACCAGCCGTATTTTCCAAGACACGCTACGTATCCATAGATGCTTTAATGCTATAAAGGTTGGGTCACTGTGTCTCGTCAGAATCCATTTTGTACATTAATAAATCTACCATTTGTCCATGCATTGAATACTGTTGCCATATCTGGTCGTATGCTCCTGTTATTCGTGTTGAGGTTCTCAACAAAATCCAAAAAGGAACCTGCAATATAATCGATCCAGATCTGGCAGCCCACCTTCAGTCTCTTTCTCACCGACGGGATGTGGCTTTCTCTGGTAAGCTTTTTTCCCCTAAATTCCTGACCACTAGTATTTATGTGTACTATTAGATTGACATAAAGGTCCCAGTATTTAACCGTCAAAATACTTAAATGTAACTCCTCTTCTACTCTAACAGTTTCTTTTCTTGCACTTCCTGTTTGTGGAACTCCCGTTTGCTTGATTCTCTGATAACTTCTTCTTCTTCTTCTATGTGCCCTGTCCCTTCAGGATGTAGGCGATCATGGTTCTCCACGTCTCCCTATCCCTCGTGGCGCTTAGTATGTTTGCTCCTGTTACTCCTGGCAACCCCCGTTCCATCATCCACCTGATCAGGCCCTGCAAATATGTTATCCGCTGCCTTCCTCTGTCTCTTTTTCCTTCTATCTGGCCAGTCAGTATCAGGTTCTCCAGGCTATCCTTCCTCATTGCGTGTCCCAGGAACTTCAGTTGTCTCTTCCCTATTAATTTCCTTTTTGTTGTCATTCTTTCCAACGCCTCATCGTTGCTTGCATGTTCAGTTCACGATATCCTCAGCATCCTTCTGTAGAACAGATAACTACAATCTGATAACTCTGATAACTACAATCTCCAAAGGTTTAAATGCAACATCAATTGCCATCTTCTAACTCCTTGATTGCCATGCTTCTTTTCTTCTTTTTATCCCATGTAAGTTGTTTTGGGCTTGTTTGTTTTTGTAACCCCTGCTCCCCAGTGGTGGTCCTGCCTTGCCTGGAGTGAAATGATTATAAAATAAATAAATACGTTTCCGGATTTCAACCCAGATATGTTGCAGGAACTGTTTAGGAGTCCAGTTGCACAATGACCCTGCGAACACACCCGGTAATGGCGTCAGTTTACAGCAGTGAGGCAGCAGTGCCGATCGGAAATAATCTCTCATATATATATATAAAGACAAGATGTATGTTGTGTGTGTGTGTGTGTGTGTGTGTGTGTGTGTGTGTGTGTGTGTGTGTGTGTGTGTGTGTGTCTCTCTCTCTCTCTCTGTCTGTATATCCTTTATATAAATCCACAATTTTTATCCGATTCTCACCAAACTTTACACAAATATTCTTTAGGCTTCCGGTCAGGTCATGGGCTACTTATTTTTTCCGATTCCCCCTCCCCCAATATCGCAAATCGATACCCCGATATCCGATCAGGTCTGATCAAGGTCAGGATTTCACCCCTTTTATCGTGGTCATTGCTTCAGAATTTGCTCTAACTTGGCAAAATTATAGTTTTTAGTCTCAAATATTAGTAGATCTTCTCAGACAACTCATTTTCCCCAATATCAGAAATCGATACTCCCGATATTCTATCAAATTTGATCAAAAACCGATATTCAGCCATCAATATGACTCATTTTCTCCAATTTTACTCCTGATGAGTACGTTAAGTTTTCATGGACCTACTTAGATTAGTTTATCCTTGGATGACTTATTTGACTTCGATATTAGAAATCGATATCTTATCGGGTCTAATCAAAATCAGGTTTTCAGCCCTTTTATTTTGGTTTTTGCTCGGGTTTAGCTCTAAGTAGGTATAATTGTAGTTCTTAGTCTCAGCCATGATACTATTTACTCAGCGGACTTATTTAGCCTTCAAAATTCAGTTTGCGACGGAAAACTTATTTGACATCGATACCGGAAATCAAAATTGGACTAACATCCATTGATTTTTGTAAGTTCTACGGCTTCGAGATCAACATTTCAACAACCTACGTTTTTCGTGCCAGCGTCCAAAGAGTCTGAGCTCCAGGACCATGGATTAGTTTTAAAGCTTTCATTACACCCGAGCAACGCCGGGCTATACTGTTAGTAAATGGTAACACTGTAACAAGATTTTTGTCCTTGGATATCAACTATTATTTCCTATTTGTTTGAGGGAGAAAGTATGAAGAAATGCTTGATATTTCCTTCAAACTTTACTTTTTTGACCAAGATAATGACATTTCCGAAATTTACCGATTCTCATTGGGAAAACTGGTGAATGTGATCATTCTCGTTCGCAAAAATAGGAACAAAGCGACATATGATTCAAAAGTAGCCTTTATTTATTCTGGGATTACACAAGAGAGACCACAAAGAACTTTGAAGTGAGCAGTTTATCGCGATTTAAGCTTATATTGTAAACTACTTTCACGGATCAGCCACCAAATATAGTCTTCCGTCATGTTTTCGTTATACGATCCTTGGTAGCGACGTTCAAAGTCAAGTATATCCTGGTGGAAGCATTCACCTTGCTCCCCTGAGTAGACCCCATGTTCTCCTTGAATTTATCAAGATGAGCGACAAAGATATTGACTTTGAGAAGACATTCTGCAGTCCATGTTACCATAGTTCTTCACCGGGGTCTCTACATAGTTTTCGACCTTCTGATTCCGCAGGAAGCTCCGAATTACCGCGACAAATTTGTTCCATAATAATGGTAACTGCTCTGACAAGTTTGAAAGAATGGCAACGAAAAGAAAATTAATACTGAGCATCAGGAAGAGGAAACTGAAGTTCCTGTGATATGCAATGAGAAAGGAGGGCTTGGAGAACCTGATACTGACAGGTCAGATAGAAGGAAAAAGAGACAGAGGAAGACAGCGGATAACATATTTCAAAGACCTGAGCAGGTGGATGACGGAACGAGGGTTGCGTGGTGTGACAGGAGAAAGCGTGCTAAAAGCCACCAGAGATAGGGAGACGTGGAAAGCCCTGATCGCCTACGTCCTGAAAGAACAAGGCACATAGAAGAAAAAGACCCCGACCACGTGTATTTACTCGTGCAACTAGATTGGCATCAAGGTTCCACCCTTTTACCGTCGAACTAATTAAATGTAACCGCCTCTTCTACTTTAACAGTATTTTTTCTCGCACTTTCCGTTTTTGGAACTCATTTCCATTTGCATGCTTCTTTGATAGCCTCAATCTCCAAAATTTTAAATGCAAGCTTTTATCGACTTCATTCTCATTCATCCAAATTCCCTGTACCTTTCTTTATTCTCTCGCTAACTGTGAAGCAGTGGTATTTCTTGCTTGGGGTGAAATGATTATAAAGAAATATGCTATCTTCGTCTTCATGAGCTTCCTAGGGAATTTCTTTCATTCTGTGTTTTTCTTTATTTGTGGTCCGACGAGACACAGGTTTCTACTTTTGCTGCAGACAGCTTAAGGAAGAAGTCTTGAAGGCTGCACACTCCTTATCTAGAGACATGTTAAATTGTTTCATAAAGCCCAATTTTAAATGCACTAGAGCAATAGCAATACTTCCCGGTGGCCCAACTCGACGTTGTTCCTCCCTAAATTCGGTCCGCTTTGGCGTAAAAGTAAAAATATTGAAGTGAATAATAGTCATTTCTTTTGCATTCTAGCCAAATTTTGTTCCACATTGCTATTTCTCTTGAGGTTCTCGACAAAATCCAAAGAAGGATCTGCAGTGCAATCGGTCCTGACTTAGCATTTCCACTAATTAATGGCCTTCTAGCACAATGGAGGTAGACTCCATAGCAAAATATGCGGGCAGTGATGTCATTGTATCATTGGGAGGATGTCTTCGACAGACAGGGAATAGGATTCTTCCAAATGAATCAACTGCCACGTGTTTGTGTCTGGAGCGAGCCTTTAATATGGGGGACACCGGCTATGGTTTAACCTGAAGAAGGATGGGCTCCTCCAGGTGTATTTGCCTAGCCACGCTATGTATACATAGCTGCATCTACTGCTAGGAAAGGTTGTGTCAGGGCCAGGAAGTTTTTCTCGTCAGAATCCATTTTGCACATTTATAAATCTACCATTTGTCCGTGCATGGAATACTGTTGCCATATCTCCTCGAGTGATCCTGCTATTCATCTTAAGGTTCTCGACAAAATCCAAAGGAGGATCTGTAATATAATCGATCTTGATTTGGCAGCCCACCTCCAGTTGCTTTCTCATTGACGTGATGTGGCTTCCCTCTGTCTTTTCTACAAATATTTTTTATGGCAATTGCTATAACAACTTTTTTTCCCTAGTCCTTTAACCACATGTATTCACGCGTGATACTAGATGGACATCTAGTTCTCACCTTTTTACCATTGAAATAGTTAAATATAACCGTCACTTCTACTTCAACAGCTTTTTTTTTCTCGCACTTACCGCTTGTGGAACTCCCTTTCGTTAACTCGTTTTCTTGATAGCTACCATCACCAAAAATTTAAATGCAACGTCATTTGCTATTTTCTACCTTCCTGAATCCCATTCATCTTTTATCCTTTCTTCAATACTTTTTGCTCACTGTAAACCCTAGACACTAATGGCAATCCCACCTTGCTATGGGTGAAATGACTGGAGAGAGCTTATTCTTTATTAAAACTAATGGAGATCTTGAAAGTTAAGTTTGCAGACTGTTTTGAAAAATGATAGAGAGGCTCGGTAAGGAGATGGAAGGGATTATGAAGTTGGACATTTAAGTCGAAATTTAATTACGCTGAAAAGCTGAGTAGATCTCAGAGGGGATTATTACATTATAAAGAAAGTCCTGTCACTTCATGTCGAAACGTACTTAAGGATCGATCACATATTCAGTGAAGTTAATAGCGTCCTTAATTTTCAGCAACATAATCCCCGCAATCATAATGGTAGGGTTTACTGTCTCCATCGGGAAAGCATTAAACATTTATTGAAAGAACAGTTACTGTCATGGTCGGTTGAAATTTAAAATCTTATTGATGAAAACAGATTGTCAGAGAATTTCACCCAAGCAAGGCAAAACAGCCACTAAGACAAGAATGTTTGTTCTTTTTATTTTTTTAACGTAAGTTTCACCCTGTAGAAGGCTCGGTTGCTCTCGAGATATAGCGTTACGTTGAAAATTCTTGCAAAAATCAACTAATTGCCTGACTTATTCACAAATTATTTATGCAATTACTATTTTTAGTTAAATGGTGAATGTAACTCATGCAATTCTTTTTTTTTTTTTTTTTTTTTTTTTTAGTTACGAAAACATTTTCCCGAAAATCTGCTCTGAAGAATAAAATCAAAATGTATTAAAACTACGCTATTTTTTAATAGTATAATTTTAGGATATCGTATTCTAAAGAAGAAAAAAAAATTGATGTATAATAAATTTTTTTAAAGATTTTTTCTTTTTTTCTTTCTATCTTTTTTTTTTTTTTTTGTTAATTAAAGTTTCAAACATTTTTTTAAATGTCTTCCGGTTACCTACTATCTTCGGTTATTAATTAATTAAAAACAGACTTTATTTACAAATCATTTAGAATTAAGATTTTTAAAATAATTTCTAAATATTTTTATTATGCTAAACTGCACATTTTCTTTTACTTTGAAAACTTATAAGAGACTTATCCTTAAAAAATCACGTTTCAAGGGTTGTTAAATGTTAAACCAGGTTATGTCAACTTTTAGTCACCATACTTCCAGATTGATTGATAACAGGTGCTGCCATCGTCTACTTGAAAGGTCAACGAGTCAGACCTTTGTGAGTAAGAAATACTTTTATTCTAAATTTTATGCCATAAACAAGTAATATGTGTTTCAAAACAGATTAATTTAACTTTAAATTTGAAATTTTTTTAAAAAAATAATGAGAGAGAGATGTATATTTTATTTTTGCAAGATTTTTAAAATCGAGAATAAACTTTTGTTTGCAAATGTGTCGATTGCTCAAAAAATGACCGAAAAATTGAATTTTTTTAAAAAAAAATGTTAAGGTTTAAGATTCCAATTAATATAATTTCTGTTTGAAATACACTAGAGTATTTTGCTTAGTGGAAATAGTAAATTTAATCATTTAGCTTTCAATTAAGCTAAAATTAAAGTTTCAAAAATTCAATTAAAAACTTAGGTATCGAAAATCGAGTTGAAATACATATATTAATGTTTTGCGTATCCTCTGATTTTAAGGAAAAAATCATCGTGTAGATTGGGTTCCACAGCTTAGTGTGCAGCCACTCCATTGATGACACTGTATTATTAGAGCCAAAGCAGAGGCACCATAGACTGGAGTCAATGGCCAAAGCGGAGGGATCCTAGACTGAAATCAACGGCCAGGCTGGAAAGCACCTTGGACTAACGTCAACGGCCAAGGAAGATGGCACCCTAGAGTGGAGTCAACGGCCGGGTCAAAGGGCACTCTAATCTAGTCAATGGCAAGAGTAGAGGGTAATCAACGGCCAGACTGGAGAGCATCTTGGACTAATGTCAACGGCCAAGGAGGATGGCACTCTTGAGTGGAGTCAATGGCCAGGTCAAAGGAAACTCTAATCTAGAGTCAACGGCAAGGGTAATCTAGACTGAAATCAACGGCCAGGTCGAAGTGCACTCTAGACTGGAGTTAATGGCCAGGGTGGAGGGCACCCTAGACTGGAGTCAACGGCCGGTATGAAGGGCACTTTAGACTAAAGTCAACGGCCAAGGCGGAGGGCACACTAGTCTTAGTCTGTTTGAGATTTATTTTTAGTAAAGACACCGGTTTTTAATTATTATAACCATTGACTCTTAGTGAAAATAACTATGTAGTGAGTGTTTCATTCCATAAAGAATTCAATGTCATATCTATTCATTATTAATGAATAGTTGACTTTCTGATTAAGATGGAACCTGATCAGGTCACGTAGAACCAGCTAACCAAGTTTTCACACTTTACCAAATTCATGGAGGTCGGTCATGGTTGTTGTATGGATTTTATTGAACTGCTACACCATTTCTTGTACTGTCAGCTTAGGATTTTCTTCAGTTACAGAAAAGAGAACTTAATTGGCAATTGAAATCCATCATACAGAATGGTTGACATTTTTGAGCGGAACTTTCCTAGACCAAAACTAAGTGAAATATTGTTATCATTTCTATATAATTTCTATCAACAATGCAAATCTTCCTGGTTATTTCTAAAGCTGATGAACCCTTCTTGGACTTGGAAAAGATGCTGTTTTAAATGAGTTTCAGTGAGTTATTTTTTTATGTGTGATGAATCACAATTTCATAAAAATGATCTGAGAGTCTTAAAGAATAAAAAGAAAGATTTAAAAAAAAAAAAAAAGGAAAAATAGTTCCAAGAATAATTTGAAAGTTGGTTTATTTGCATTTTTACACAAAGCGTCTGGCTAAATTTGTAAAATATTTTTCTTCCATGTGCCGTGTCTTTTCAGAACATAGGCAATTACAGCCTTCCACATCATCCTATTTCTAGTGGCTCTTAGCACGCTATCTCATGTTACCTCAACCAAACCTCCCTCTCTGTCATCTATTTGCTCAAGCTCATCAAGTATGTTACGTGTTGCTTTCTTCTGTCTCTCTTTCCCTCCATCAGACCTGTGAGTATCAGATTCTCCAAGCCCTCCTTCCTTATTACATGTCCCAGAAAATCTTATATCTTTTCCTGGCGTTAAGTATTAGTTTCTTTTCCGTTTCCATCTTCTCTAAAACCTCATCGTTGCTCACATAATTGAGCCATAGTATCCTCAACATCCTTCTGTAGAACCACATTTCAGTTGTTTTAAATCTCTCCTTTATCTTTGATGATATTGTCCAGCATTCACTGCCATATTGAAGAACAGACATCACATAGCAATCCTTCTTTGTTTCTAGCGACATTTTCCTGTCTGTCAATACTTTCAGCTTCTGAAATTCATCCTTGGCAACACCAATGCGCCTTTGAATATCAATGTCACACTTTCCGTCCTCTGTTAGAACACTTCTCAAGGATTTCAATTCCTGCACCTGCTTGATATCAGTATCGCCAGCCTGCAGTTGGAATTCAGGGCTCCTCTTTTTACTGATGCCCATGCATTCAGTTTTCTTGTAGTTTATTTCTAGTCCTTTCTTTTCGCTTTCTTCAAATTTATTCAAATTAGAGAAAGCATTTTTTCTAGAGTTTTACTTCCTACCTTTGTATTATTTTAAATGGGCCTCAGTTAACCTAAAAACTTAATGAATTTCAACATAAAATACTCCTCAAAAAGTGGAAATTTTATAACTCAGCCTCAAACAATCCAACAAATTTTAAACTCATCAAAGCAAAACAATGCAAATTTCATGCAAATGATTTGAGAGGAGTGATTGAGAAAGGCATGAATCCATTTTTCCCCACCAACCATTGGAACATAGCAGGACAGACTGGGCCCTATAGTCTTGGTTGGCAACCAGTCTAGGAGAAAGAAAACTGAATTCAAACCACCTGCTGCGTTATATTTTGCCCTTTAACTTTGAAAAAACGACTAACATCACGTCCCCCGGGACAAAAGGAAACCAGCAAACCATTGCACTATTCCGCATTGAACGTCACCTTAAACATCTTTGTGATATGGATGGAGTGGTGACGACATCGGCTGCGTAAAGTAATTCTACTGAAAGTGTGCTCCGAAAATAGAATTTTGGACCAATAAGACGTAGTTATATTTTTTTAAGAGTAAGTAATTTTATAAGTTTCTTTTCTTTGTTTATATGCATTGTTTAGCATAACTTGATACCTTTTCTCTTAAACTGTCTACTGAACCTGAAAATAGATGACTGGACCAAAAAGTCTGTAGCCTGATATTTTTTATGTAAAATTTTCATTGTAAAACCTACTGTGCATCTCGAGATTCTTGACAAAATCCAGAGAGAGTATGCAATACAATCAGTTCTGACCTGGCATCTCGTCTCCAATCACTTTCTCACCGACGTGACGTGGCTTCTCTCTTCCTGCTCTGTAAATATTTTCATAGTAACTGCTCGGATGAGTTTTTCTTTCTTTGGTACTCTGACACCATGAATTTAAGATTGTTATGTGCGTTGTGGCGCAGTGGGTATCGGCTCGGAATGAGAACTCGGAGAGCCGAGTTCGAATTCTAGTTGAATATCTTGCATTCACTTACGCGCAAATACCCTTGGGAAAGGTATTAATCAAGTCTTTTCCTTCCAGTTATGGGTTAAATAACAGAACAGATTGGGTTCTATAGCTTTAGTCGGCAACCAGTCTACCGCAGAAAGCAATGGCAACCTACTGCAGGGTAATCTTCTGCACAGTCAGTCATGTCTCTTTCGAGACATGATCGCCCAAGCGTGTATCACGTATGGCACTTAACTGACTGACTAGCTAGACAACTAGGCTTCACTGTTTTATACTCGCACTAGCAACATGCAACTGACATTTCTATTCCAAGAGTTTCTTTTCTCACATTACCCACCTGTTGAACTCCACAGCGTTTTCTTACTTTAAATCGAACGTCGATAGCCATTTTCTGTCTTCTTGAACCCTCTTCCTTTTTTGTGCTGTCCTCAATCTTTTCATCTTCAATCTTTTCCGGTCCTGGGTATGACGGTAAACTGCATCCGGCAGCAAGGTCTCTGATTGGGAGGTTGTGAGGAGCATGGAACAACCTCTTAATTGCTGTTGTTCCCAAGTCAACCCTGATCTGGAGTGGTAGCACCTGTTAGGGTCCCAGCTATGGGTAAATAGTTAACCCCCAAACCGAGGTCAAAATGCTATGAAAGTATTTACCAACAACACTTTTTTTCAATGAAAAATATTACCAACAAGACATTTTTGGAGGAAAAATGTTATCAACAAAAATACGTTTTTGAAGAAAAAATGTCACAAACAAAAATACGTGAAGGAAAAAAATATTACCAGCAATACATCTGACTCTCAAAGAAACCCACTTTACAAAGAAAGTATATTCTATTCATACAAATCTATTGTAAAAATCTCGTCGGCATTAAATGACCCATTGAGATTGATATGCCGTAAAACCTAAGCAAACCAAACCAAATTAATCTTTTCATTCACTTTCGCTCCCTGCGTCTTAGTAGCATTGCCACCTTGTTGGAGGTCATCCACAGTGATGGAAATCCTTAAGTGGAATTTGAGAACTGCTTGCTACTGAAAGTGTTACGAATCGGAGGTTCTCTGAGTCATCAGGAGAGAATGCGCTCGATTTCGAGATCTGCAACTCGACGAATTTTACTGTGCACTCCACCTCCTCACCGATGTAAGCCCCCCACCACCACCACCACCTTCCGGTTCGACTAGTTAGCCGCCTGTCGACTACTTCCCATTCTTTCTCTAGCCAACATTCACCCTTTATTTGAAACCAGGTTTATGACTCGCCTTGTCGGTCGCTGTTTGGATATTTTTTAGGGTTGTGCTTAGAACCTTCCTAGATCAGAGTAAAACATCGCTAGAATTTTCTGATACTTTTGATTTCATTTCTAGAGGCAAGGAAAATATTCCTTACCGTTTCTGAAGCTGATGAACCTCTTTTAAAACTTAAATCGTAAATGGGTTACAACCAAACCGACCTGTAGTTGGCATTCAGGGTTCCTCTTTTTATTGATGACCATGCATTCAGTTTTCTTGTAGTTTATTTCTAGTCCTTTCTTTTGCTATTCAAATCAGAGAAAGCGTTTTTTCTTAAGAGTTTTACTTCCTACCTTTGTATTATTTTAAATGGGCCTCAGTTAACCTAAAAACTTAATGAATTTCAACATAAAATACTCCCAAAAAGTGAATATTTTATAACTCAGCCTCAAACAATCCAACAAATTTTAAACTTTCAAATCATAGGCGATCATGGCCTTCCACATCTTCCTATTTGTAGTAGCTCTTAGCACGTTTTATCATGTTACCTCATCCAAACCTCGCTCTGTTACCCATTTGCTGAAGCCCATCAAGTATGTCTCGCATTGCTTCACTCTGTCTCTCTGTACCTCTATCCGTTTCTAGAGGCAATGAAAATATTCCTTACCGTTTCTGAAGCTGATGAACCTTTTAAAACTTAAATCGTAAATGGATCGCAACTAAACTCTTTTTCTAAGCGTCATATCAATTCTTTTTTTCTTTGTTTTAACAAACTTTTCATGATTCTTAATACTTTGCTTAGATTTTCGGAGGCATCCACCGCTATTCTTATGCACCTTCGGATTTCAGTGTCACATTTTTCGTCCTCTGTCAAAACATATTTTAGATGTTTAAGTTGTTGTCAGTCCATTAAATGTCATACGTGATTCACGTTTGGGCGATCATGTCTCGAAAAAGACATGAATTACTGGGCAGAAGATTTTCCGGCAGTAGGTTGCCAT
This sequence comes from Ascarosepion bandense, assembly GCA_037127315.1. Lineage (NCBI taxonomy): Eukaryota > Metazoa > Mollusca > Cephalopoda > Sepiida > Sepiidae > Ascarosepion > Ascarosepion bandense. The sequence continues at coordinate 690,545 of JBBBDQ010001359.1, read as the reverse complement.
TACGTTTTTGTGGTAGACTGGTTGCCAACCAAGGCTATAGAACCCAATCAGTCCTGCTATTTAACCCAAAACTGGAGGGAGAACAGATGGATTAATACTTTCTCAAGGGTATTGGCGCATAAGTGAATGCAACGAATTTAACTGGAATTTGAACTCGGCCCTCCAATTTCACGTTCCGAGCCGATATCCACTGCACCACAACGCACATCCATTGTTGTACTTGCTTGATTTTAGTGTCTGCGATTCAAGCTGTAATTTGCATGTTGGATTGTTTCTTTTTTTGACGCCCATACATTCTTTCTTCTTACAATTGATAGTTATTCCTTTCTTCTTGCTTTTCTTTGGGATTTTTTAAATTTCTTGCAGATGATAATGGTTTGACGTTATGAAACTAAATAATGGAGTTCCAGTGACAGAGTAGTGACTGGTTTAAATATTTTACATCTGTGAGGAAAGAGGCTGCAGAGTGGAAAATAATCTTTTCCCAATAGATCACTTAAATGCCTTTGAATTTAGTCAAGCCAGAGAGTTGAGGGCTGGACAACTCCCGCCTAGATATTTTTTTATTCATTTGACCCCAAGCAAGGCGGTAACGTCACTAAGGCAGATGGGGTTACTGAGAGTGAAAGATATTGAAAAAAGGTTACCAAGGAGAAAAGACAATAAAAAGAACAAGATCCAAAGAGACGTGAAATTTTCTTTTTTCTTTAATGATTTAATCCCAAATAAGGTGGTAAAGCCACTAAGACGCAAGGGGTTTATTGAGAGTGAAGGAAACATAAAAAAACGTTACTGAGGAGAGAGGACAATTAAAGGACAGGATTCAAGGAGATAGAAGATGACAATCAAAGTTGCATTGAAATTTTCTGATCCTAGTTGACAGCGGAAGAGTGTACGTTAGAATTTCGGTGTGGAACATTTCCATTCTCAGGTAAAACATTTATTAGATATTTGAATTTTCTTACTTGCTTGATTTGCGCATCTCCAGTTTGTAGTTCACAAGTTGGGCTATTCCCCTGACTGTCAACGATATCAGCATCAAATAATAACAAACCTAAGTTCAAGAAAGAAAGCGATGCAACAATTCAACCTGATATTCCATTAGTGGTACTTTTAAATATTTAATTTCTTCTCTAATGTCGTCTGAGCATGCGCACATAAAAACATTGTGCCACTAATAGAAGCGATAATTGAATGTTTTTGAATCAAAGGCCGCTTGAAAGAAAATCTTGTGTTTTCTATTCAATTTCTTTTCATTCGCAGATTTGACTTCGTGTGCTGAAAGAGATTCGTTAAATAACTTGTTTTCATTAAATTTCCTGTCAGGCAGAACTTCTATTGAACGGTGGAGCAGGAAGTACCTCAAAACCCAGAATGCCTCATAATACTAAAAACAAAATTTTCAATATTGTTAGCTAAAGTTTGGAAAAATTTGTGCAAACATTTTTTTTTCTCAGTTCACCCCAAGTAAGGTGATAATGTCACCAAGACGCAAGTCAGTCAGTTAAGTGCCATACGTGATACACGCTTGGGCGATCAAGTCTCGAAAGAGACATGACTGACTGTGCAGAAGATTACCCTGCAGTAGGTTGCCATAGCTTTCTGCGGTAGACTGGTTGCCAGCCAAGACTATAGAACCCAATCTGTCCTGTTATTTAACCCATAACTGAAAGGAAGAGACGGATTAATACTTTTCCTAAGGGTATTTGCGCGTAAGTGAATGAAATAGTGAAAAAAAAAAGAAAGAGAATGAAAAGACTTTAGAAAAAACCGAAAACCCAATCCTAAAAAGAAAATGAGGGAAAAACCCAATTCCTGTTCCAGGGAGGAGTCTGAACCGGACGACAGGCAAACCTGTCTACTCCTACTGAAGGAAGTAAATAAAACTTTATACAAACATAGTTAAAGCAGAAAGAGGAATGTTTATTTCTGGGGATGAAGTTAATGTCGGATGGAACGGAAGTGGTGTGGTTCTATGAAATGGGCTAATTTAGCTCATAAAATGATTTTTTTTTTGTCGTCTCACCCCAAGCAAGGCAGTAACACCACTGGTGCACAGAGGGCTACATAAAAGTAAAAGATTAGACAGGAGGAGAGTAAGATGAACAGGGGTGTCAGAGAAAGGGTAAGATAAGGATGGAAAACAGGTGTGATGACAGTTGCAAAGGTAGAGAGAAAGGAAAAGATATACAGGGTGTTGTAAAAAGAAGTGGATAAGAGATGACTATTGACATTGCATTTAAATTCTTAGAGGTTATAGCCGTCAGGAAAGCAAGAATATGGAAGGGAGTTCCACAGGCGGAAAGTGCGAGAAAAGAAGCTAATTCATAGCTAGTCCAAAAGATGTGTTGAGTTTTTTTGTTTTTTTTAAATCTATTCCTTTGGATAACATCCATCGATCTCACTGTATAAATATGGCGTTTAGCATTTTTTATCAAGTAGGTTTAGTTGGACTATCCTAGCCATTCGCGTATTCCAAATGTGGAGAAGTTTGTCACTTAACTGATTAGGAAGTTTCAAGAAAACATTATTATGATATCTTCACTGCTACAGCAAAGAAACAAAAATCCCTGAGAAGCGAAGGCATCACAATGATGCCTTCACGAAACTTCAAAGTCGGTATAACTCTGCTCAGTTAAGTGACAAACTTCTCCATATTCATTCTATGAATGCTCTCTCTCTCTCTCTCTCTCTATATATATATATATATATATATTGAGCACTTTATGACAAAAAGAAAAGTGGCTTGCCAAAAATGCCTTGCTACCAGTCATTCAGTTAACTGCCATACATGATACACACTTGAGCGATCATGTCTCTTTTGAGACATAACTGACCGGGCAGAAGATTTTCCTGTAGTAGGTTGCCGTTACTTTCTGCAGTAGACTGATTGCCAACCAAAGCTACAGAACCCAATCTATGCTGCTATTAAACCCATAGCTGGAGGGAGAAGAGATGGATTAGTACCTTTCGCAATGGTATTTGCGTGTAATTGAATGTAACTAATTCACCACGGAAAAAACAGGAATTTCGGCAATAAGCAGCATGTGTGTGTGTGTGTGTGTGTGTGTGTGTGTGTGTGTGACATCCATTCGAAAACATAAGTTATACTACCCGAGAAACTACAGATATATTTTGTTCAGCTGTAAATGAGAAGTATTTTTGAAAGATAACGTTTAACAAAACTGGTCCTAAATATTGGGGTTTTCTTCCGTTTTTATTTATACGTCAAACATTTTAATACCTATTTTTTTTTTTTTATCTTATCTCTTATTTTCTTTTTGCTTCTTTCTTTAGTAAACGCGATTTGCTTACATCTCTTCTTTGAATTCCTTCGTGTTTTTTTTTTGTTTTTGTTTTGTTGTTGTTGTTGTTGTTTTTTTTTTGTTTTGTTTTGTTTTTTTTTGTTAATCGTTTCACCCCAAGCAAGGGGGTAACACCACTAATGCGCAGGAGACTACATAAGAACCAGCTACGGGGGGGGGGGGGGGATCAGAGAATTTGTTTATGTTGTCTATTTTCTCTTTCGTCTTATTTCACTCTGTTCTTTTATTATTGCCTTTCTTTCTTTCTTTCTTTCTTTTTTCTTTCTTTTGTTCTTCTTCATCTTTCCCTCCGTCTCTCCTTCTACCCTTCATTCATTTTATTTTTCTCATTCTAGGTTTATTCCATTTCAGTTATTTCACTTTATTAACTTTCTTTGTTTTCTTTACAATTCCCCCCCTTTTTTTCATTCATTAATTAATTAATTCATTCATTCATTCAAGGCTTCATTTCTCTTTAACATTCTCCTTTTCTTTTAAACATTTTTTATCGTCTGATTCTCATTGTTATTTTCTTCTTTTTCGCTTTTTTCTTACGTTCTTTTCATTCGTTTATTCTTTCTAGGTTTATTTCATACTATTTATTTGTTTCTTCATTTTTTACTTTGCCTTTCATTTTAGCCTTTCTTTCTTTTTTATTTTATTTTCTTCCTAAATTTATTTCATTTTATTTATTTATTTATTTTTCCCCTTTTCCCTCTTCATTTCTCCCTTTTCATTTAGAAAGAAAGAATGAATGAAAAAATTGAATTGCTCTTTTCATTTTTATCCCATCATCTATTGTCGATCCTTGAATGTTTTAGAGATTTTGAAATGAAGAATTTTAATTATCACATTCTAGTTATTCTTAGATTTGACTAATCTCTAACAATTTTGTTACTAGCTCTTTCATTCTAGCAATTTCTATTTTATCATTCTAGCAATTTTGTTATTAGTTTTATCATTCTGGTAATGTCTTGTTCTAGCAATTTTGTTATTAGTCCTATCATTCTAGAATTTTTATTTTCGCAATTTTGTTATTAGTTCTGTCATTCTATCAGTTTTATTCTAGCAATTTTATTAGATTTATTCTAGCAATTTTTATGTTATCTTTCTAGCAGTTTTGTTATTAGTTCTATCATTCTAGCAATTTATTTTCTACTAGTCACGTTCTAATGAGCTTTCACCCCTGATATATTACACACGGAAGCAAACCATCCGTATACGGGTGGAAATGAATTGAATAGAAACGAAAACTAGAAAAAAGCTTAAGACAAAGCCATGTCTACTCACAGGATTTGTTTAACTTATACAGCGGTGCTACCCCAAGGGAACGGGAGACCCTACCAAGATCTATTATCGGTGAACAAAATCTTACCAATATCAGATAAGCAGTTGGCATTGTGTTGATGACAGACACAGAAGGGAAACTGCAGGATCGCGTAGGCATGACAGCAAAGGAAAGCGAGAAGAAAGGACTAACAACTTTAAGAAAACAAGAACTATGGTTCTCAACAAAAAAGAAAGTTCATGATTCGAACTAGGATTTAGAGATATCAACATAAAAAGTTACAGTCGTTTTAGCAGTGGATGGAAAATACGACGTGCGCTGAAATAGCAGTAAAATACCTTCCAGAAGTTAAGCGAAGTAAGCAGAAACAGGAAAAATTGAAATTATAAGAGAAAAAAAAATTCCGTTAGAAACAAAGAAAAGAATGCTGAACTGCAATGTAATATTAACCCTTTTACATAATAGTGAATTTTGTCAGAGATGAAGAGACAAAAAACGATGTGGCTCTACAGCAGTGGAACATGCAGGAAATTTAAAAATTGAAAAAAAAACTGGATACAAAAGGGTCAGTCAGTTTAGTGCCATACGTGATACACGCTTGGGCGATCATGTCTCGAAAAAGTCATGACTGACTGGGCAGAAGATTATCCCGCAGAAGGTTGCCATTACTTCCTGCGGTAGACTGGTTGCAGACCAAGGCTATAGAACCCAATCTGTCCCATTATTTAACCCATAACTGGAGAGAAGAGATGGATTTTAATACATTTTCCAAGGCTATTTGCGCGTAAGTGAATGCAAAGAATTCAACTGGAATTCTAACTCGGCTCCCTGATTTGTCGTTCCGAGTCGATATCCACTGCACCACAACGCACATAAGGGTACTTATACTTAAAATCAGGAGACATTTGAAATATCTGGGACACATACTGAGAGAAGAAGTTTTGGAAAATTAAACACACGCAGGGGATATAGAAGGCAAAAGTTTCTCGGTCCAATCTTCTTCCTAAACCTAAATGATCTGCCTAAGAGTATACTCTTATCATTTTTTAGTATCTATATTGATAATACAACGGTATATGGGCTCACGTTCCAAAGTCTAGAGCCCAGAGATTGGAAGCTGATCTCTCCCTTGACCAAGCTCTAACAGCTCAATGCAGGAATTCAATGCCTCAAAAACCAAACTAGTGACGATCTGCAATGGCCGATAAAACCCACTTTCCGCCTGTGTAATTCTTGCTTTCCTGACAGCTACAATCTTCAAGAATTCAAATGTAAAGTCAATAGTCACCTCCTGTTTCACTATCTATCTATCATGCTTTTTTCTCCGTCCACCCCACTCATGAGTATTCTCTTCTTCCTCATACTATCTTCCTGACACCCTCTGTAGCCAGTCACTCTTTCTCATAACTTTCCTCCTATGTAACCCCCCTGCAAAACAGTGGCCGTAAAATGCCTTGCTTGGCGATATGATTATAAAAAAAAATTTCTGTACTGTTATAATGTGGATATAAAGTGGTGGATCAATTCTACCTTACAATCGATATATAAACTGATCCCTCACTTTATGGCTACATTCATCCTTCTCTTACCCACTTCTTGACACCCTCTATAACTTGTCACTCTTTCTCATAACTTTCTTTCTATGTAACCCCCTGCACAACAGTGGCAGTAAAATGCCTTGCTTGGAGCGATACGATTATAAAAGAAAAAGGGAAAAAAAAGATGTGGAAATCAGAAGAGTGAGTCAGAGGTGTAAGTTTTAGTTTCATCCTGATATATTACCCGATGGGAGGAAAGCACCTTCATTTCAGCCCTACTGTGTACGATTGTTCACTATCAACCCTGACAGTACAAAAGAAAAAACGAGTTTGTTTTAACTCATGTCTTAAGCTGGTTTGTGTGCAAACAAATTAAGATTGATGTCTGCAAACGGTGTAAGATAGAGATATGTAGAGAATGACATAGAGATGATAAATCTTCTCCTCAATCCACTCGGGAATTTTCAAGGGAGTAGAGGCCCACAACTAAAGCATAAAACACACCGAGTGTTGCTGTTGCTGTTTTTGTAACAAATACGTTACCATGGGGCTGGGTGCTCGCCTCACAACCAAGTGGTTTAGAATTCCCCGTTGCCCTTCCTCTGAGCTGGTTACCAAGCAAGGCTAGAGATCCCAGTCTGTCATGTGGATAGTCGCTGGACGGCAGTGTATGATGAAAGAAATGGGTTCAAATTTTTCCAAATGACAATTGAGTGAAAGCAAACGCAATGGCCTTGGTTGTTTTTGCTTCTACTGTCCGTGCCGATAAGAGGCACGCTAAACACACAGTCACAAAAAAAGAAAAGAAACAGAATGAGCAGATAATGACGGAAAATAAAACTTCTATTCTGAAGAACAATGAGAAATCCGAATGTCCAGTTGTAAGCAAAAGGCACAATCCAAAATGCGAGCGAAGAATTGGAAACGCGAGCGAAAAATTGGAGACGTGAGTAACTAATTAGGAACGCTAACGAAAAATTAAAAACGCGAACGACGAATTGAAGAAAGAAGCCACGAATTGGAGACGCAAGTGGCGAATTGAAGACGCGAGTGAAGAATTGGAGACGCGAGCAAAAAATTGAAGACGCGAACGACGAATTGAAAACGCGAGTGTACAAATTAGAGACGTGAGTGATTAATTAAAGACGCGAGCGGCAAATTGGAGGTGCGAGCAAATAATTGTAGACGGAGCGACGAATTGGAAACGCGGAAGTTTAATTGGAAACACGAATGACTAATCGGATTTGAACGGAAAAAAGACCCCCGAATGATGTCAAAATCGGAAAACATTTTTCATCTTTCGATAGTCAATTGTGCTTAGTTTAATTTGTATAAATGTAGGTAGCAAATAAATGTAAAAGCAAATGTTGATGATAGCGAGGATCACAAAGCATTGTCCGGGGCTCTAAATCAGTCGGTGAGTTCAGGGGTAGTACGCCTCGGCCGTGTCTGAATAAAAGAGATATGGATGTAACGATATAGACATAAAAATGACTGTGATAGATAAACCCTTTTTTTCAGGTCAGAATAATAATAAAAAAAAAAACATTGTGCTTTTAAAGTTAAAAATCGTTAATTAATACGCCTGCCCAACGGCGAAACGCGTTGTCATTAAAAAATTCATTCGCATTCTATATCTTCAGTTAGTTAAGTGCCATATGTGATACGCGTGTAGGTAATCATGTCTCGAAAGAGACATTGACTGGGCAGATGATTTTCGCGCAGTGGGTTGTCATTACTTTCTGCATTAGACTGGTTGCCAATCAAGGCTACAGAACCCAATCTGTCCTGCTATTTAACCCATAGATGTAGGGAGAAGAGACAGATTAGTACTTTTCCCTAGGATATTATGCGTGTATGTAAATACAACGAACTTAGCTGGAATTCGAACTCGGCTCTCCTATTTCTCGTTCCGAAATGATATGCGCTACAGTGCACATCCGATTCTATCAGTCAGTTAAGTGCCATACGTGATACACGCTTGGGCGATCATGTCTCGAAAGAGACATGACGGACTGGGTAGAAGATTATCCCGCAGTAGGTTGCCATTGCTTTCTGCGGTAGACTGGTTGCCAACCAAGGCTATAGAACCCAATCTGTCCTGTTATTTAACCCATCACTGGAAGGAAGAGACGGATTAATACCTTTCCCAAGGGTATTTATGCGTAAGTGAATGCAATGAATTCAATTGGAATTCGAACTCGGCTCCCAAATTTCTCGTTCCGAGCCGATATTCGCTGCACCACAACGCACAACCGATTCTATATTTTACTGAGATGCAAACATTTAAATTCGGATAATTTTTATATCAAAGTTGTTTTCAGAGGCTTTTTATAAATAACCACTACAAGTTACAGTTTCGTTTTTCTCCTCTTCTCTCTCTCCTCTTCCACTATCACTCTCTATTATTTCTCTCTCTCTCTCTTTCTCTCTCTCTCTCTCTCTCCACTTTGCCGCCCTTGAAGCTAAAATATGTGTACTAACTGAACTATTATAATCTACAAACACAAGTGTAAAAAAAATACATGTTCCTGACCGAGCAGACATTTGAGATATAATTAGACTCGTGACGAGTTCCGTATATATAGTAACTCCTCTCCGCTATTTACGTATCTCCAGCAATGGATTGAACACTCTTTGGCGACTGGCGTCTGTTTTCATTGCGCAAATAACACTCTAAAATCTGCCTCTCTCCACCGTGCGACGATATCTTAGAGGTAGAATCTCCGACTGATGTCAAATTGGTCGAGTTTCGATCCTAGCTGGAAGCAATCGAAAGTCTAACCGTACTGATAAACCAAAACAGGACTGTCTGCGGATCACTATATATATATATATATATATATATATATATATATATAATTTAAAATTTGTGTATTTTGGCAGCAAACTTTCTTTTAGACATGTCAGATTAAATAAATTGCAAACATTATGTTTGCTTATTTTTAATCCCGATAAACTTTCGCGTATCAAAATATGTAAGAAATAACGTAAGCTGTAACATTGACAGATGTTATTTTCATTCATTTCTTAAGGTACCCAAGTACTTTCAACCCTTTTCCGAGATCATTTCACGGGTGTGAGTTATGGTAACAAATGTAAACGGAAAACTGTGTTGCTAAAAATTACTGTACATTTTTTTCTTTTTCAAATATAACGGGTGACAAATTGCTTAGCGCTCATTAGAACATGAAAATTATCCAAAATGGATTTTTTTTATATGTTGTAATGTCATGGTCATGCACGTGTTAAAGCATGAAAAAAGTGTTCTTTTTGTAAACATTTTAGAACATTACTACCGTATTCATAGCTGATTCTATTAATTGACAGTCTAAGTGTTTTAATGAATATTGCCACAAGAATATGTAGTTTGCTTTTATTGTTTATTAGAATATATATATATATATATATATATATATATATATAAATGACAGATTTTCGTAACAAAAATTTATCGTAAATAATCAGGCCGGTAGAAATAAATATATAATACCTTTTGATTATAAACAGAATATCTACTTAAATACGAGTATCGATCAAAAATAATGTTCAAACAGATCATTTCAAATTGTCGGTTGTTTAAAGACCATTTCCTTAATCATTGTTAATATATATATATATATATATATATATATATATATATAATCATGTCGTCCCAAGCAAGGCATTTTACTGCCTCTGTTTTGCAGGGGGTTACATAGGAGAAAAGTTATGAGAAAGAGTGACAGGTTATAGGGTGTGTCAGAAAGTGGATAAGAGAAGGATGAGAATACTGATGAGAGTGGAGTGGACACGGAGAAAGGAGTATAAGAGAGGGGATGCAGGTTAGTGATATATATATATATATATATATATATATATATATATATATATATATATATGACAATATTTACGCTCTCACACCCTGATTGAGCACTCTGGAAGAATGGTAGACTTTGTAAAACAGTAGCTACTCTGGCGTGTACGCATCGCTCATTCAGTAAAATTAATTAGACCACCCTAGCTATTGGGCGCGTATAATGATAATATATGCGCTAAAAGGTCTGCCTTCTTCCATCGAACGCCCATAGCCCAGAGGTAGAATCGCCGACTGACGCCAATTCGGTCGGGTTTCGATCCTGGGTTAAAAAGCAATCGGAGTCTAACCGTACTGATGAGCTGTGATTCAGCGAAACAGATCTGTCTGCGTATGACAATATATATATATATATATATATATATATATATATAGGAGAGATAGAGTTAATTAGAAAAGCTAGCAAAAACATTAGCTCCACTAAAAGCGACAAATAAAAGGAAATTCTATAGAACCGTGATTGCTTATATTCCGATGGGATTCGGCTCACAGAATAAGAAGAATATTGTTTTGTCTCTGTTGTTCCTAGTAACGAGGCTCTGCATGTATACTTTGGAAATCATTATTGGAAATACCGTATTTTTGCCCTTGAATGTCTCTCCGTTGCATCCATGTGAAAATCGTAAATATTTCAGCTACAAGACGTGTCTATTATTATTGCCATGACATATTTCTCAGTAATTCTTCTGCTAAAAAAAAAAAAAAAAGAAAAAAAAAGATAGGTAAAGATTTCTTTATATGAGTCCTTGCGATAAGAGAGAAATAAAAACCTGAAAGATTGCGTTCGAATATGAAACCAACTGTCTAGATGTCAACAAAGGCAACGCAATGTCCGATGCTATTCGATCCATAGCTGGAGAGAGAAGGTATTTGTGCGTAAGTGAATGCAACGAATTCAACTGAAATTCGAACTCGCCTCCAACCCCCCGACTCTCATTCTCCTCGTTGTTTTTTTCTGGTCTAAGTATCTGCTCAAATAGGAATAAACTTTAAAATTATATATATATATATGTGTGTGTGTGTGTGTGTGTGTGTGTGTGTGTGTGTGTGTGTGTGTGTAAAGGGGACCCAAGTTTTTACGATTTTGAGTTTGCTGACATTTACTTTTTTAAAAAAACAGTGCTCAATACAATAAATACTGTAGAGCTTATCATTATATAATTACATAATTAAATTTATTATACGATTAAAAATTTAAAAAGTATTGCAACACGGAATTTATCATATTTCGAGATTTCTATTTCTCTCTCTCTCTCTCTCTCTCTATATATATATATATATATATGTGTGTGTGTGTGTGTGTGTGTGTGTGTGTGTGTGTGTGATGGTTTGAAGTTTGCATTCATGTATAAAACAAACTGTAACCACTCAGTATATACCTCAGTGTCTACTTTTATATATATATATATATATATATATATATATTTAAATACTTTAATCCAAGCGGAAAAAGCAGGAAGGTACATTCCAAAACCCGATCCTGATTAATATTAAATATTAAATTTTAATATTAAAAATTGATACAGTAGGTGAGCTCCATGTAATAAAAATTACAGAGCAAATATGTGTATATGTATGTATATATATGTGTATGTGTGTGTATATATATATGTGTGTGTGTGTGTGTGTGGATATGTATACATGTACATATATATGTGTCTATATATGTATATTTTTTATATGTATATATGTGTGTATGTATATATATATGTATATATGTATGTGTGCGTGCATGTATACATGTGTGTGTGTGTCTGTGTAATTTGTATATGGGAATTTTTTTAGCTCATCTATACCTAGCGGTATCTTTAATTAGATTAAATTATATGACCTATTTTAAAATTTAAATTTTAGATCTCATATTTTTTTATTCCCTTTAAAATAATATTAATTTTTTCCCCTAAATATACTTTTCTATCTATGAGTTGAAAAGAGAAAATAGACATAATTTACTTCAAATTATCTCCAGTTTCGAGATAGCATTTGTTGTTGAGGTGATGTGTTATACCCTTCGGGGATTTCATGTCGAAATGTGCATTCAACATCTTTGAAAAAATTTAATTTATATATATATATATATATATATATATATATATATATATTAGAACATGTACGTACATAATCATTCTATATATATCCGCTACAAGGGTACGATTGTTTCGACATTGAAACATCAATGTTTCATCAGGCGGTGTGTAAAGTAATGGAAATCCTCTTTCCTTATATTTATTTAGTTTTGTTAGAGGTGTTGGTGGGGGTTAGTGATAGGGGAATAAGTCTCTGACCGTTGGAACTTTTGGAGAGGGTGTTTTTTAAGTGGTTGATTAATGAGATTTTTTGATTTCTAGACAGTTGTAAGTTTTTATTATCTAGTGACTAGACTATATCCATATGGATTTCTTAGAAGAGCCGGTAGTGGTTGGCGCGGGTATTTTTAATTTAGGCAGAGTCTTTATAATTAATGTAAGTTTGTATATTTAATCTTAACTTTGGATTTAGGGAATATATTTTTTCTATTAAATTTTTAATTTTTAATTATTAATTAGATCATAGTTTGGAAACCGTTTTTTATTAAATTTTTAATTTTAAATTTCTATTCTTATATCTAGTCAATTGTGTATGTGGTGGGGGTTCGTATTTAAGGTAATAGTTGAAGTTTTGTGTGTGTTAAGGACAGTATATATTATTAATCTAATTATGGTTATTAACCTTACTTTATAATTTAGTAAATCGATTACTTCTATAAAATTCTGAATTTTATTTAGAGAAAAATTTCTAGTTTAATTATTAGTATTAAACCTTACTTTAGAATTTATTAATTCGATATTTCTATAGAATTTTTTTTATTGTGTCTTAGCTCTGTCTATTGTAGTATTTTTTTAGCATGATTGTAATGTTATTTCTCTAATGTGCTTGCAGTTTACAGTGGTTTCATGCCTCTGGTTTAAAAGTTTGTTAATGTTTATATATTTAAGGATCTCAATTTTTTCTTGAAGATATATATTAGAAAAGGAAATAGGGTTGTTTTAACGAGAGAAATTGGTATAGAATAAAAAGTGTGAGAAGCCGTGAACGTTTAGTTTAAAGTGTATATTTATTGTAGTATAAAGATATCATACATATTATGATATTTTAAATGTCCATAATTGTATTTGTGACGCTACACGTGTTTCAAGTCTAAGATTGACTCTCTTCAGGCGAATAAATTTGTGGCTTTAGATATCGAGTTCCTTTTGTTTCTGAGAGCCAAGTTTTTGCTTATATATGGGTAAGTGGAAAATTAAAATAGAAATAAAGAATAAAGAGATAAATCAAATCAGTGAAGTAAAAAATAAAAACACACACAGAAAAACATACAGACACACACATACATGCACAAACACATGCACATTCAAAAGAAAAAAACACACAAACCCAAAAAACACAGAAACGCATATACATATACACACACATACATACACACATACACACACACATACAAACACACCAAATTCAAATGATAACCCCAAACAATAAAAAAAGAACCAGATAACCCATAAAAAATAACTCTAAAATAATTCTAAAACATAAAGACGAAAATCAAGGAGCGCTCACACACACGCACACACAGGCACAGAGACACACACACACACATGCACATACACACACACCAAATTCAAAACACCATCGAAGCAATAAAAACAACCAACTGACAGATGACAAAACATGGAAATAAACAAAGGCGCCAAGAAGATAAATATTTTAGTCGCGTTTGACACGTATGATTTGATTTCTGTGACGTAATCTAGCAACCATCTTGGATCTTAGATGTTTTACGGGGCAAATGTAAACAATCGGCTCCATTGCCCAAAAAGTGCGAAAGGGAAAATTACTGAACTTAAACACAAAAAGTATGTGTTGGAGAATTTTTGTCTTTATTTTCACCTGAAATTAAATCCAAAATACGATGTTTAGAACGGCTCATGATTAAATATGATAGACATTCATTGTCTCTTATATTTAACAATTATATATATATATATATATATATATATATATATATATATTATAATCGTATCGCCCGAAACATGGCATTATACTGCCACTGTTGTGCAGGGGGTTACATAGGTATAAAATTATGAGAAGGAGTGACAGAATACAGGGATGTCAGGAAGCGGGTAGGAGAGAGGTGGGTATACTGCAAAAATGATATGAGAGCATGAGAGAGAGGGGATGTAAGTTAGTGAGATAGATGACTATTGATTTTACATTTAAATTCTTGGATATTGTAGCTGTCGAGAAAGCAAGTAAACGGAAGGGAATTCCACGGACGGGAAGTGCGAGAAAAGAAGCTGATGGAGTAGAATTTGCGTTTACATTTTATTGATTTCACAATAAAACGGTTGGACCTAGTTGCTAATCTTGAGGCTCGAGTAAATTTATATATAGGGGGCACCAGTGAGCTAAGTTCATCGGATCAGAAGCCGTGAAATTTGTAGAAGAGACACAGAGAAGCCACATTGTGCCGGTGAGAAAGTGACTGTATCCGAGCTGCAAAGTTGGGATCGATCACATTACAGATTCTCCGTTGGATTTTGTCAAGGGCACCTAGGTGGATTCTAGGAGCACCCGACCAGATATGGCAGCAGTATTCAATGCACGAGCAGATGGTATATATAAAGTTGACACTAAGATGAATACCGAGTCTCCACTGCTTGTTTCATGCTTGAACGCAATCTTCGAAGAATTATATATATATATATATATATATATATATATATATATATGTGTGTGTGTAATTTCATACTGGTCAGTTTTTCAGGAAGGTGATTTCTTGATGTCATCGGCCTGGCGAGTTGATCCCAGCGTACGGCACCTTTGACCCAACCCTTGTGAATAAAATTGATTAGACGGAACCGTTTGGAAGCCGTCGATGGTTGTGTTAGCTCAAAGCCGCTAGTCATCGTGACCGAGGATTTCTTTTTATACTCAAACCTTGGGTTACGATCTCTTGCGAATTATAGCAGACTGCTGATCACGCCAGATAATGCGCTATTTCCCAGAAATTATGGTTCGCTTAGCATCAGTTCGTCAGTTAAGTGCTATGCGTGATTCACGTTTAGGCGATCATGTCTACTAGGCAAAAGATTTTCCCGCGGGAGATTGCTATTACTTTATGCGGTAGATTGCTTCCAAATCAAGACTACAGAACCCAATCTGTCCTTCTCTTTAACCCATAACTGGAAGAGACGGATTAATACCTTTCCCAAGGGTAAGTGAATGCAACGAGCTCAACTGGAATTCGAACTCGGCTCTCCGATTTTTTCGTTTCGAGCCGATAGCCACTACACCACAACGCATATCCGCGCTTAGCATAGTTGCAATATAAACAAACCGCATGTGAGCGCTGACTATGACTGTTTACTAGCCAGTCGCCACCAATATGAATCGTGTCCTGAAAATAATATCCTGAAAATATTAGGTTGTCCCAAAAGTTCGTAAACACTTGCGAAATGTGTCTATCTGGTCCAGCACAATCGAGACAAGCGATGGGTTCAGAAGGGGCAAGAGACACCGTCGGTTCCAAAACAAGATCGATTCGGCAAGAAAGTCATGGTTTGGTGGAACTTTGAAGGAATCGTGCATTTTGAGTTGGTTCCAAATGGTCGTGCCATCAGTGCCGAACTTTACTGCCAGCAACTTGAGCGGGTCTACAAAAAGTTGAAGCAAAAGTACCCGGCTCTGATCAACCGAAAGCGCGCTTTGATGCAGTAGGACAATGCCAAGCCACACACCGCCAGGAAGACCAAAGACAAGTTTGAAGAGCTGGACGGCGTTGAGGTTCTGCACATCCATCCTACAGTCCTGACTGTGCTCCATCAGATTACAGCCTTTTCCGCTCAATGCAACACTTTTTGAAGGGCCGCCGATTCGACTCGTTTGATGAAGTCGAGGAAGCGTGTCAAGAATTCTTTGATTCGAAGCCGGCTGAATGGTACTTTGACCAGATCCGAAAGCTTGCAGATCGATGGCAGAGTCTTGAAAATGATGGTCTTTATTTTGAGCAATAATTTTTGCTGTTTTTGCGAGTAAAATTTCAATTTTTTGTAAATGTTTTCTGGTAACCTTAGATTATTTGGCGAGTAAAATTTCAATTTTTTGCAAGTATTTACGAACTTTTGGGACAACTAAATAATATGAATTTTCTCTGATTTTTGTTTTGACATTGTCTTTTAACCTAACGTTCTTCTTTTTTTCACCTTTTTTCAGGAATGGCACAAAGTCGTACCAATCACGCAGATACGCAAATGGGGACCAGAATCAGGTGACCACATGGGACCGGTGAAGATACCACCCGAGATATATCTCCCCCTGTTTTTTTCCAGGACTTCCAAGTGGGGAGACTCGGATGTTGCTGAGGAAAATACACATTTGCTCCTAATTCATTGCTGAGATTGTACTTTAAGCAATGAAGGAGTGATAAAAAAAAGCTCCTGGTGCATTAAACAGCAAAACCGCCATTTTATTGCCTAGAACCTAGCGTTACATTTGTTTGACTGCTACGGTAACACACCGGGTCGTTTCACTATCGCGTAATTTCCAAAAGCTAACACTTGATATCAGAAACGTGTCTGTAACTGATATAAGGATATTCCTTAAACAATAAACAACCGTATGAACCTGCCTTTTTATCAGGGAATGCGTTCATGACAAAAAAAATTCCACGATATTCCCAGAAAGAAGATTCTTGGGTTTCATTTGTTAAAATAAACGGAAGATGAGACATGAACTCTTGGATTTAAAACAGGTGAATTTGTTTTAATTGGAACGATCTTTCCAGAATAAGAAAAAAGTATCCGGAAATTTAGTCTTCTAAGTTTATGGATAGACCAAGAATACTTTTTGTTCCGGTGATTTATCGTCAATTTTGATTCTACGTCTTGAGTCTAAATTCGTCTTCATAATAATCGCGCCGGTATCATAGAAAATTGCGAATTCTTAATTCATATCAGAATTTCATATCTAATTTATGCACAAGTTTCTGTTGCCCGGCGTTTCATTTTCTTTGTTGTTGTTTCTCAAAAGCTAAAAGTTCTGATCGTAAATTTCTTCTTAAAAAAAAAAAAAAGAAAATGGCGGCGACAAACATCACTGAAATAGAATTTCTTGCTCTAAACAATCGCAAAGCCATTCTCTATGTGCCTGTATCTATCTACATTGGCATGACAATGATCATAGGTATTATTGGTAATTCCCTCGTTTGCTATATCTACGGTCGAATGGTGAAACACACGCCAACGAACTGCTTCATTCTCTCGCTCGGTATCTATGACCTTATCTGCTGTGGGGTGACTCTCCCACTAGAGATTGTTGAAATGCGTTATCCTTACTACTACATCGAAACGTGTAAATTCCAACGCCTGCAGATAACAGGCACGGCCATCGCGTCCGGTTTTATTCTGTTGGCTATTGCGGTCGACAGGTACATACGGGTGTGCAAACCCCACAAGTCGAAAATAGAAAGTCAGCTAGCCGTAAAGATTTCGATCCTATCCGGGACGTTGGCGTTAGCGATGTCTATCCCGGTCGTTCTGATCTACGGCCAGCACACCTACACACTGCCTAAGTCTAACATCACTGTCAGCGAGTGTTCATCAAGTACGGAAAACAGTCTTTCTATATTTCCTCAAATTTACTACGGTTTTCTTTTTATATTGTTTGTTAGCATTCTCATCCCGCTGAGCGTTCTCTACGGACTAATATGGCGCACTCTTCACATACGCAAAAAGACTTTCTCGTTCAGTATGACCTATTTGTCGGCGAGCCGGAACAGTTTTCACAATATCGCCGTCAACGAGGTCCCCCTTATGCTGAAACAGTCGAAAGGGAAGAGCAAAAGCAACCCGACCGTAAATCACATCAAAGGGGACCCCTTACAGATACGCAAGAGCACAATTGAGAAAAAGAACCGATACCAGTTCTATAAGCTAAAACGGACCACTTTTAAGCTATTTCTGACGACAGCCTTCTTCACGATCAGTTTTCTGCCGTATCACGCGTTAATGATCTACCGGACTGTCGTTTCGGATTTGATTAATCTGGAACCTGCTGCCGAACTAGCATATAATCTGTTTCTCCGTTCGTACCAACTCTACACCCTTAACCCGACGGTTTACGCAATATGCGACAATAAGTTTTGGACACAGTTATCCGTACTGTTTCCGTTCTGCCATTGTCGAGGTAAAGAAGAAAAAGAAGACAGCGAAGAAGTAGAGAACTGAAGCAATTAAAAAAACAAAAGGAAGAGGAGGATGTAGAAGAAAAATAATCAAAAACTGCAGTCCCTAAAATATAGAGGACTGACTTTCTATTTTCCGGGTCCCTTTAGGATGCGGGAAATCATGGCTCTCCATGTCTTTGCAAGCTCACAGTATAGATTTTTTTTTTTTCTTTTTTTTTTTTTTTTTTTTTTGTTAAATCTCATAATCCCTTTTTACACTATTTACAGTGTTCTGAATGTTGTCTTCGTCTTTTTTATCATATTTGCGACGTTTCGGCCGTTGTACGCTCCGGCCTTCTTTATTTCGTCCACCGGGGTAGATTGCTCTAGTTCAACGTACCATGCCTCTTCCGGATGTTTCAGTTTCAGTTATTTTCCTTTAGTAACTCAACTCTCTAAGTTTTTGTTCACCCCTGATATTGAACTCACAGCTCTTTGGTTCAAGTCAACGGTTTATTTCAACCAATGCTATTATTATCAAGGACACATGGCCGAGTAGATAAAAGGGTTTGGGTGAAGTAATCCTGTGACTTAAATCAGTTCAATCCCTGGCCACAGCAGGAATAAATAAAAACAGAAACATCATAAACGTGGCAATAAAGACAACAGTCCAAACAATGTAAATAGTGTAAATAATTACAATTCCTCATTTTAGAAATATAGACAGATATCTTCTAATTCCTGTTCTGACAACCATTTACACAAGCTCGTTAGAGACGTCATGCGTTGCTTTGCTCTGCTTTCAATATTTCCTGTGAGTGATAATTTTTTAAGCCGTCTTTCCTCATTTTTAAAATCTCAGATGATTTTCTGATTCTAAATATAAGTGTCCTTTATATTACGTCTTGACATCATTTACAAGACATTTAATTACGTATAATATATACATTATTTTGTCTCTTTAACTGAGCATATTCATGCCGAATTTGAAGTTTCGTGACGACACTGTTATGATGTTCTTACTATTCAGGCTGGTTTGACGAGTGAAAACATCATAACGATGTCCTCCCGAAACTCTGAAGTTGGCATGAATCTGCTCATTTAAAGTGACAAACTTTGTACTTATCAACGCTCGATTTCAACTCCGATATCGAGCACTTTACGATAAAAGACCTGCTCGCCAAAATACATTTCATCAGTAAAACCACTGTAAAAACAAACTTGGCGCTACACATTATCACAATTAAGCATAATGTTATATTCTCTGTAGTCGGAATAACAGCTTTTGTCTTGCTAGTCTCATTGGTCGACGTTTTAGCCCAAGTAAAAGAAAAATTAATTTTGGTATTAAAGTTAGACAACTACTCCCTGTTACTACCAGTGAAACAAATTCTTCTTAGCAACCATCTCCGATTTAGTCCTGTTATAATTCATAGATGTCAAATTTTCCAAACCTTCTTTCCTCGTTATGTACGCTCGAAATTTCACCTTTGTCTCTCTCTCTCTCTCTCTCTCTCTCTCTCTCTCTCTCTCTGACGCTACGTATAAGTGTCCTTTTAGTTTCCATGTGATTTAAAACATCTTCCTTGCTCACATGTTCAGTCCATGATATTCTCAGCATCCTTCTGTAGAGCCACATTTATGTTACCTGAAGTCTCTTCTCCATTTGTGATGAGAATTCTGCTTAACTTGAAAAAAATAAGCTTTCGAAAATCCCTACTTTTGAACGACGCTAATGCTATTGGGAACTGTTTTGGTCGCCGAACGGGTTCAGATATTTAGAAATTTTTTTTTCTCCATCGCAACTTTTCAAATCCTCCTTAACGTTTGCCCGTTAATATTATTTAATTGCCTAACATCACTTTCTCCCTGTCGGAGGAGTAAGCCCTCCAGGGTACTATTCCCACAGACGTTAATTCTTGTCAGTGAGCGACTGATGTAGTACATCGCATCTACTACCGTCGACCCGGTGGTCTGGTGATTATTCGGTGACTCTAACTTTGTCTCGGCAACGGACAACGTGTCCTCCTCCCGGTCTGCGTTTCACATGAAATGATTGACTTATATCGCTGATTCTTGTTCAATACCTTATCAAGATGCTGTTTTTTTTGTTTTGTTTTTTTGTTTTTTAATCATATCACACCGAGCAAGGCGGTAACGCCACTGGTGCGCAGGGGGGCTACGTAGAAATGAATAGATTAGAAAAGAGAAAACCGGAAACCACATTCTAAACAGGGAACAAGGGATGAGCTTCTTCACCTGTGCAATAAACGTGGGTGGAGTGTGAACCGGGCGATAGTTTAGTCTATCTACTCCAATTAATGATAGCAAGAACAGAAAAGCAGTCAGTTCTAAGAAGAGGAGGATAAAAGACAAATTGATGAAAAAGCAAAGTTTCCAATAGTAACTCAATTCCTAAGCAAACTTAGGATTTGATTCTCGATCTGAATAAAAACAAAAGTTAATGTAGATATTTTATTATTAAATGAGGTTTGTGATATCAACATAAGGAGGTGGAAATAGGAAGTTAAGATTATGAGGATATGGAAGATAGATAACGATTGACTCTGGACTTTAAGAGGTTGCGTTCAGGAAAGCATTCCTGCATTTGCCTGTTCTACAAAGGAATAAGCTATTTGAGTAGAAATTCCTCCTTACCAACAGAATCAAAAGAGGAATGAGAGTGCTTCAACTCTGTAGAGGTGGCATATCTATATGACTTTTGTGTGGCAATATTTATCGAGAATAAAATTGAAAATTCATTTCAAAGGAAATTCCATGGATTAATTAAGGATTACCAAACTGGCAATTTCGACCCATAACCGGGTACTTCTTTGCGAACTACGCCAAACTAAACAAATACAGCCTTTCTTCAGATAAAAGCCTCGATGGTGTCTTCCGACATTTTGGGGGGGGGGGGCAGGGTCTTTTTCAGTCTAGTTACACGTTTTCTCACAAGTCTCTCTGATATTTATTCCATAGTATTCGAAAGATTTGCCTGAGATCCAGACATCAGCAATTCGACATAATGCAAACATGACTGGCGAAGGAACCGAACATTTTTCACCAGGTTTCATAATGGTTTCTTCTTTTCTCACAATCTGCATATTCTTTGAAACACTTTTAATATTTTAAAAATATTTTTGCGAAAGAACTAACAAAATTGGTATTTGATGTCCATGAAAAAAACGTAAATTAAGCAATGCAGACATTTTTTTTAATTATTTTAAGGAGGGCTGGCCCCTTTTTTGATTGCATGACTTCCAATAAATACATCATTACATTCAGTGAGTTTGATGCGAGCGACATAGTGTCATAAGAATATGGTGCTAATGGAACGTTGCGTCGAATTAAACAAAGCATTAAAGAGGATAGATAGATAGATAGATAGATAGATAGATAGATAGATAGATAGATAGACAGATAGATAGATAGATAGATAGATAGACAGACAGATAGATAGATAGACAGACAGATAGATAGATAGACAGACAGATAGATAGATAGACAGACAGATAGATAGATAGACAGACAGATAGATAGACAGACAGACAGATAGATAGATAGACAGACAGATAGATAGATAGACAGACAGATAGATAGATAGATAGACAGATAGATAGATAGACAGATAGATAGATAGATAGACAGATAGATAGATTTAAAAAAATTGATAGATTAAAAAAATTAGATAGATAGATAGATAGATAGAAAGATAGATAGATAGATTAAAAAAATTAGATAGATAGAAAGATAGATAGATTAAAAAATTAGATAGATAGATTTAAAAAAATTAGATAGATAGATAGATAGATAGATAGATAGATAGATAGATTTAAAAAATTAGATAGATAGATAGATTTAAAAAATTAGATAGATAGATAGATAGATAGATAGATTTAAAAAATTAGATAGATAGATAGATTTAAAAAATTAGATAGATAGATAGATTTAAAAAATTAGATAGATAGATAGATTTAAAAAATTAGATAGATAGATAGATAGATTTAAAAAATTAGATAGATAGATAGATAGATTTAAAAAATTAGATAGATAGATAGATAGATAGATAGATAGATTTTAAAAAATTAGATAGATTGATAGATTAAAACATTAGATAGATAGTTATAATCTGACTGTAATAGTTATCATTAAATTAAAGAAGAGGAAAAGGGTTTATCACTTAAAAAGAAAATAAATCATAAAAATTACACAAGTCATTAAAAATAACATAAACACTTCATCTCGTGAACTCAAGAGAACGGTTTTCATTTGAATTATTTTGGCACCCGGCTTACACGCGGGTGCGGCCATTCCGTGAGGTTCAAACTCATTTTAGCTCAACGAGACGAACTTGAGAAGCTTCCGCATGTGACAGGAAGTCAAACAAACAAATTGGAAAAATTGTGAAACCGGACGGCAAAAAAAAAAAAAAAAAATCTCAAAAAAATTAAATCGAAAATGAACATCAGACGCGTGAAATGCAACAAGCATTTTCCCAAAAGTTATTTAAATTTTATTTCTCCTATGAAAACTTGAAATTTGTAACGATCTGATAATTTAACGCGTCCATTTGATTATTTAATGAGAAAAAATCTTTTCCTAGTCAAAATTATTTTGTATTCATTAAAAAATAAAATACAAACAACAGTATTACGAAAAAGATTTTATTTGTTTGTTTGTTTATTGCGAATGTAACTTGAGGTCAATGAAAAGATAAGCCAAAAAGGAGGGAGAGGCTAAAAAATAAATTCATTACCCTCAATATATCCAAGGCCGTCGACGTGGAATCGCACCGGGGGCTGCAAAATATAATATCCACGTATGAAATCTCCGGATAACAGGTAGGTCCCGTGACGTTGTTGTTAACGGCTAGTCATCACAAGCCCTTAAAACTCAATGTCGGCGTTCTACAGGGTTTACTCCTCAGTCCTACCCACTTTTTACTCCTGAAGAGCAGAATTCGGTCCTCAGTGAATATCTAGGCGGATGACAATTGTAAAATTCTATAAAATTAAAAAAACAAAAAAAAAACATTAACGTTCTTAGCGCCAAACCCGAATTTTCACATCATTATTGCTAAAGATGCTGGTAAACGGTCAGTTCCTTGTACAGCACCAGTAAGTCTTCCTCTGCTACACTCCATCTTCACAAGAGCCAGATTACACCGAAAATGGTCGGATCATTATACTGACCCACATTAATATACTATGGTACCAAGTGGGATGTGCGTTGTGGTGCAGTGGATATCGACTCGGTAATGACAAATCGGCGAGCTGAGTTCAAATTCCAGTTGAATTCCTTGCATTCACCTACGCGCAAATACCCTTGGGAAAGGTATTAATCCGTCACTTCCCTCCAGTTATGGGTTAAATAATAGGACAGATTGGGTTCTATAGCCTTGGCTGGCAACCAGTCTACCGCAGAAAGTAATGGCAATCTACTGCGGGATAATCTTCTGCCCAGTCAGTCATGTCTCTTTCGAGACATGATCGCCGAAACGTATATCACGTATGGCACTTAACTGACTGACTGACCAAGTCAAAACCCGTCCAAAGATAAAAACGGCACACAAAAATCTATAGGCTACTCGGTGTCGCTAATATGTCAAACTTAAGTTCATTTCCAGTAAGCATTTTTTGAGAGGGGGAAACAAATTTAATTGGATGCTGATAAGATGTTTATGGCCCCAAATTTTTGGGGAATGAAGCTACTGATTTTATTATTAATAGAAACCATTTTATGGGTGCAGTGGAGCCATAAAACAAAGTGAGAATTTTTTCTTCAAACATCCTTTGAATTTTATCTTTAAAAATACGTATAGAAAATGAGATTTATAGAATCCATTTGAATTTTTCGGGACTCATTCATGCAATTGAAAATTCCTTAAACGTTAAAAATACAAATTTGAGTGAATTTTTTTTTATCCACAATATACAGAAGAAAAAATGTTATCACATTTTTGTAGATTTTCATGATTTGGAATTTTCACTGTGCATGTATTGAAAAAAATAAATTTATAACATTGATAAATTAATTTAAATTAAAAAAAAAACAGGGTTTCAACAATGATTTAAATTCTCCCCCACATACTAAACAATAAAAGTACCAATTGGAGGAGGAGGAGGATAATTCTTGCATCTACAAATTAAGTCAACAGTTGAATAAAAGGGACAAGACAAACATTTAATACAAAATAAAACCAAAAACAAATGAATGAATACCACTTTATTTTGAGATTTTCAATTCAAAATCATTAGAGAACAAATTATTAGATGATCTCTTGGAAGAAAAAAACACTCACTAATCAGAGGAACATTTCACACGTTGAGAACAAATATTAAAAAGTTCAAATGATACAAATATAATTTTTCCTTTTAATCGTGAAAGAGATAGAAATATCTAAATCTAAACTTATTTATGAATGGAACTTTGTGTGTGTGTGTGTGTGTGTGTGTGTGTATCCGTTACCTATAGACTCCGAAACGGCTGAACCGATTTTCTTGAAAATTTACACAGCTGTACTATAAGCGTCCGCGAGTGTTCTTAGCTAGGTTTTGTGTCGAGGTACGCCCGATAAATATCGAAAATCGATAATCGAAAAAATCGGGTTATAGAAGGAGTGGTCTGATTTTAATCAAATTTGATACACTCATAGACAAAGACATCGATATTCAGAAGTTTCAAAGTTGCAGTTCTTACAATAGTGCAGAAAATCGATAATATATATATATAAAAGCAAGATGTTTGTGTGTGTGTCTGTTTATCTGCCTGTATGTCTGTATTTTTTCAGCCCTTTTATTTTAGTTTTTGCTTCGGATTTGGCTCTAAGTAGGTATAATTGTAGTTCTTAGTCTCAGCCATGATACCATTTACTCAGAGGACTTATTTAGCCTTCAAAATTCAGTTTACGACGAAAAAAGCTCATTTGATATCGATACCAGGAAATCAAAATTTGACTTACATTCATTCATTTTTCTTTCACTCTACGGTTTCGCTTTAACTGGAAACAACTATTGCTTTTTAGTCTTTCGTGCCAACGTCCAAAGAGTCTGAGCTCCAGGACCATGGATTAGTTTTAAAGCTTTCATTACACCCGAGCAACGCCGGGCTATACTGCTAGTATATATTAGGTGCGATTGGTAAATTCTTGCAATTATTTTAAATATTCTTTAGGCTAAGTCTGAGCTCCAGGACCATGGATTAGTTTTAAAGATTTCATTACACCCGAGCAACGCCGGGCTATACTGCTAGTAGTTACGAAAGAGAAGTTGAAAATAAAAAATGCACACAAAAATAAAATAGAACAGTTAAAATAATGAAAATAAATATGATAAAAATGCGTGTGTGCATTTTATGTACTTGACTTGAAATCACATTCATGTTGAGTTTTGTGGTGATACCGAGTAAGCGAAGATGATCGTTACTCCCATTTTTTAAAAGAGTTAAAATCATTCAGGTCACCTGATGTTATCATCCGGGCATTTGCAGATTTGTCTCTTTGAGCATCTACAATAAATCCGTTGGTTGTCGCCGCTCGTGGAATGTTTAGAATAAGTAAAAAATCCTCAAAAACAAATCTTTTCCTTTATTAGTTTTTTCGATTGAAGCCATATTAACTTGATTCTTCAAACGGAGATTTCGTGGTAGTGACGTTTGAGCAAATGTATCATTTGTTGTAACCCGGAATTGTTTATAAAGTTTTCCTCGAAATGCCATCCAATAATTGGCAAACACGTTTTAAGTAGTCAGCGGGAAAAGAAATAATAAAACCACAGAAAATCTCACTTTTATTCTTTTATGACATCATTTCACACCAGGGGCCATAAACATCTTAGCGACATCAAATTAAATGGCAACTCCCAAGTATTTGAATTTCCCCTAAAAAATGGGCAAACAAAAAGTAATCAAGGTTTTAAACATCGAGTATCTAAAAAATTTCCTTTTAAAAATGGACGGATAAAATTAATTAAGGTTTCTGAACGTTTTTAGCCTTTGGACTTTTTTGCCTTCAAACCCTTTTGCATTTGGACCTTTTTACTTTTGGACGTTTTGACTTTTAACCTCTATTATATCTTTACAAAAGCCAGATCAGACCAAAAATGGTTGATTTATTATACCGCACCAATAAGTAACTGGGCCCGATCAGACAAAAAATTCTATAATCCATTAAATCCTACAATATATATATATATATATATATATATATATATATATATATATATATCCTATAATGTATATAATTCTATAATGTATATAATTCTATAATATATAAGATCCTATAATGTACATGATTCTATAATGCATATAATACTGCAATGTATATAATCCTATAATCAATATGATTCTACAATGTGTATCATCCTATAATGTTTGAAATTCTATATGCATAATGTTATAATGTATATAATCCTACAATTTATATAATCCTACAAACTATAAAATTCTACAATATATATAATCCTATAATCGATATAATCTTACAATATATATAATCCTACAATGTTTAAAATTCTATAATATGTATAATGCTATAGTGAATATGATCCTACAGTTTATATAATCTTATAATCTAGAAGATTCTACAATGTATATAATCCTATAATCTATACGATCCTATAATATATATTTTTCTATAATGTATATAATCCTACAATGTGTATAATCCTGTAATGAAACTGATTTTAATGCATTGTTATAATAAAATAAAATTTTGGCTACTTGTTCCTCTAGTATCATATTATCCGTAATGTATTTTCATAATCAAATCTTACCTTTGTAAATACATCAGACAAATGTCTCTGCCTAAACTACGCATCTAGTTATTTTTTATGTTTTACGTAAAATATCGCGTTACCCTGGTTTGTCAACGCCCAAACATCACCTAAATTTGACCCTTTTTTTTCATTTTGTTTTTTTGTTTTTTTTGTGGTTTTTTTTTTTTTTTTTACTATCGTCGTTAAAAGAAAAGTAATTCAAAACTGCGGACGCGATTAAGGAAAAAGATAAAACAGCTGATTGTATTCCCGAGGTGGAAGGGATGCCGATAAAAGGCGAACACAGTGACTGATTTAGAGTGAACTGTTATTGTATTAGGTAAGTTAATACTTTGGATGTGCGTTGTGGTACAGTGGATATCGATTCGGAACAGAAAATATGGGAGCCGAGTTCGAATTCCAGTTGAATTCCGTGCATTCACTTACGCGTAAATACCCTTGAAAAAGGTATTAATCCGTCTCTTCCCTCCAGTTATGGGTTAAATAGCAAGACAGATTGGGTTCTATAGCCTTGGCTGGCAACCAGTCTACCGCAAAAAGTAATGGTAACCTACTGTGGGACAATCTTCTGCCCAGTCAGTCATGTCTCTTTCGAGACAAGATCGCCCAAGCGTGTATCACGTATGACACTTAATTGACTGACTGAATATAATAGTTGGAAACATGATTAAGGCTTCTACTGGGCATAAAGTGGGGGACCGGTTTTATATTCTTATGAAGTAATAAAGTGATCTCCCACTAATTACTACTTAATAATATAATACGTCTCTTCTCCCTCTAGCTATGAGTCAAATAACAGGACAAATTAGGTTCTATAGCCTTGGCTGGCAACCAGTCTACCGCAGAATGTAATGGCAACCGACTGCGGGATAATCTTCTGCCCAGTCAGCCATGTCTCTTTCGAGACATGATCGCCTAAAGCGTGTATCACGTATGGCAAATAACTGACTGAAGTTAATACCACGAGACAACTTTAAATGCACTGAGTTGGTCACGCCAATATCTACTCATCTAACATCCATTTCATGACACAGTGCAACTTATTTTTGTCGTTCAGAAGTTATCTCCAAAGAATAAAATTAAAACGTTCAATTACCGCCGGTGCACCAAACTTTTAAAGTTAACCAAAAAACTAATAAAAATATGCCAATAAGATTTCAAATGAATTATTACCTACGGTCTTACATGCAAGCAATCACAGCTTTAAGCGAATTGAAGCCATTGATACAAGGCCTCATTGGACTAACGTTTTCAGCTGACATGAAGTGGAAAGAGCATATTGAATCAATCGTAAAGTCTGCTACTAAGAAAGTTGCTTCACTTTGTTTTGCTAGGCCATTTTTCTCACTAGAATTTGGCTTACATATTTATATAAGTCTGCTATTCGTCCTTATTGCTGCCACATCTGGTTTGGGGCTCCTGCTATATAGAGATTCTTTATAAACATCCAGAAAAGAATCTGCATTGTTATTGGTCCTGACCTGGCATCTCACTTTCAGCCCTTTTCCCAACACTATAACATAGATTCTCTGTGCCTTTTCTATAAATACTTTCATGGTAATTGTTCTGATGAACTTTCTTCCATCGTACCTAGACTTTATGAATTTAAGAGCAGTACTAGATTGCCGGCAAGGTATGATTATTTTATAGTCGAAATGGTTAGATGGAACAAGGTAAACAGTTTTTTCTATCGCACTTCTTGCTTATAGACCTCTTTGTAAGTGTGATCAGTTCGATAAGGTCAAATTGGCAGCTCATCTCAAAAATGACCTACAATCAGTTGTTAAATGGAGCAAGAAGTGGCTTGTTAATTTTAATCTCTCCAAAAACAAAACTGCTCTCTTTTAATTATCTGAGAGAACCCTTTTTTACTTTCTATCAGTATGGCTGATGCTAACCTTCAGGAGAGTGACTCATTGCACCCTCTCGGGTTAACGATTTTTCCACTGACATGAAAGGGAATTCAGTAAAATGCTATAACTGCTGTTGGGAAAGAATTAGATAAGTTTGCCTATCAACTGGTCCATACTCTTTACTGACCTTTTCAGCAGAAGTAGATGTTTATCTCTTCTTTTCTGTTTAATATTGGACTTCCGGTTCCGTCTCCTTGAGCTCGATATTCTTAACGCTTGTCCTTTCTTAACACTCTACTATGAGTTGGCTC
Source organism: Ascarosepion bandense (assembly GCA_037127315.1). Taxonomy (NCBI): domain Eukaryota; kingdom Metazoa; phylum Mollusca; class Cephalopoda; order Sepiida; family Sepiidae; genus Ascarosepion; species Ascarosepion bandense. Next base: position 661,417 of record JBBBDQ010001359.1, on the reverse strand, counting down.
TTGAGCCTTGTATTAGGTAAACATTAGTTTAAAAAAATAGGTAGTCCACTGTGTCGTGTGAGACAATCTTTCTCATTAGAATTTATCTTACACCTTTATAAGTCTACCATTCATCCATGCATTGAAAATGGTTACTATACCCGATCTGAAGTTTCTGCTATGTATCTACGGATTCTTGAGAAAATCCAAAGAAGAATCTGCAGTGTTATCAGTCCGAACCTGGCATCTCTGCTTTAGTCACTTTAACATAGCTTCATTTTTATAATTATTTTCATGGTAATTGTCCGAATGAGATCCCCTCTTTGGTACATAGACTTAAGCACAGTACAAGATTGGCAGTTAGGTCTCACTATTTTACTGTTGAAATTGCTTGATGCAGTTGTATGTTCTATTCTAATAGTTTCTTCTCTTGCACTTCTCGCTTGTGAATTTATCTTACACCTTGATAAATTTACCATTCCAACATCTGGTCTGGTGCTTCCGCTGTGTTTGATAAAATCCAAGGAAGAATCTGCAATGTTATAGATCCTGTCTTTGCATCTCAACTTCTGTGATTTTCCCACTGTTGCAATGTAGCTTCCCTTTGCTTTTTCTGGTAATTGTTCTGATAAGTTTTCCACTTTGAAACATCGACGATACGAATTTAAACGCAGTACTAGATTGGCAGCTAGATCTCATCATTTTGCAGTTAAAATGGCTAGATTCAACCATCTTCAGTTCTATACTAAATATTTTTTTCTCTTGCACTATTCACTTGTGAAACTCTCCTCCAGCTTCTTGCTTCCCAGTGAATTTTGATCCGTGAAAATTGGAATGCAATGTCAATCGTCATCTTCTGTCTTCTTGATTTGTGTTCTTTTATTGTCCTATTTTCGTCGGATTCTTTCAATAATCAATAATCCCGCGGCATTTTAGTGGCTTTATCGCCTTGCTTGCAGTGAAATGATGAAAAAAAAGTTATTACACGGAAGCCTTATAAATGCATTCGCCAAAGCCTTGAGAAGGTCTGCCTGAGTATTCGCCAATGCCCTTTAGAGGCCTGTCGATGCATTCCTCAAAAACATCAGGAGGCTGGTACCTTCAGTAGATCTGTCGACGTGTTCGCAAAGCCTTTCAAAGGGAGCCTTTCAGTGCAGACCCCAGTTCCCTTAAGATACTTGTCGATGTATTCTCCAAACTCTTAAGAAGCCTGTCAAAACCTTTACGCAAACACTTGTTAGGCGTCTTGGCTAAAGACCTCTGAGGATAATTTTCAGTGCATTGGAGCCCTTGGGAGACCTGTCGATGCCTTCGTCAAACTCCTCTTGATGCCTGTCTACAGAAAGCCCGTCAATATATTGGCCAAATTCCTTAAGTGGCAATGATTCGCCAAAGATCTTACGGGGACTGTCGATTCATTCAGCAATGCCTTAGGACCATGGTTCCCAACCCCGGGGTAAATTATCCCAGTGGGGTAATGAGTCTATATTTTGTGGGTAATGGATGTTTGGTTTGGGAAGAGGCAACCAGCTTATAATTTCACAGTGTCCTTGGAATGAAGACCAAGAAACGTAGCAGACTCAACGTGGCAAACGTCGCCCGAATAGCCCTTTCAGTCACAAAGCCAAGAATAAAATGGCACTGGCACAGGCAATATAAGCTCAACACTCACGTTAAGAATCACGGCTAGGTTACGGCTACTATACCTCTGATTATTATAGATTGGTACTATTGTATTGAATAATTTCCATTAACTTTGTCTGCTTTTGATGTATGAAAATATAATTACTTCTTTTCCTATATTACGGGTATTTGTTCATTGGGGTAATGGATAATAGTGAGATTGTATTTTGGGGTAATCGCAGCAAAAAGGTTGGGAACCTATGTCTTAGGAGGTCTGTCGATTCATTCGTCAAAAATCTCCTAAGGCCTGTCAGTGTGTTCACCGAAGTGCACATGTAGCCAGTCGATGTATTCGGCAAAGGCCTTCTAGTGGCCTTCCAGCGCATGTGCCAGACGTCTTAGCCATTTTGTACATACAACAAAGCACTTAAAAGGCTATTCGATTGTTTAATTGAACAAGTGCAAACCTGATAACCGCGATTTAAACAAGTGAATACAATAAAAACCTTTCCTTTTCCTGTAAGCTTATTTTGCTGACGTCATTGTACGTGACATATTGACCTTTCATTCGAAATGTTTCTAGTGATAAGGTCACGGGTTTTAAGGAGACATATAACAAACAAGAAATTTAGAGTTTACTGAAGCTAATATATATCGATATATATAGATCTCACTCTCTCTCTCTCTCTCTCTCTATATATATATATATATATATATGTGGGGGGTGCGTGTGTGTGTGCGTGTGTGTGTTTTCAAAAATTATAATCTATATATATAAAAGGCAATCTGTGAGTCTGTGTGTGACTGTTCTCTATGCACGCCTACATTTTTTAAGCTACGCCATTCAAACTTTCTAGAGACACATCTACAGGGAAGCCACGTCGACACATACTTTTTGAGTTTAAGTTCAGCAATCTTTATCTTTTGCACTTTATGGCCAATGGAGCCGATTGTTTATATTTGCTCCGTAAAATCTAAGATGGTTGCTAGATTACGTCACAGAAATCAAATCACACGTGCCAAATGCGACTAAAATATTTTTATTATAAAAAAAAATGGGCCTTTCCAATTAATTTTTATTCCGACGTTTTAAAAATTCATTTGGTCAACAAATAAATGTGAATATTTTTCCTCTTAATTTTGCAACAAGAAATATATTTTAAAAAAAGTTTTTTTTCAAACAAAAACAAAATATGTAAAAAAAAAAAAAGTGCCAATGGTTAATTTAATTATTTAAATCTTTTTGTTTTTTTAGATTTCATATTTCATACTACAGAAAATAAAATTTTAAAAAAATAAAGCTTTAATAAAATAAATCATTTTTATTTCTATGTTAAATTCATTTAGTCAACAAAAAATGTAAATATTTTCCCCCGTAATTTTGAAACAGAAACAAACGCAATGTTGTTTACAATGTCACACAAAACATCAAATCACATTTCCGCAAAACAAAAGAAAATAGAATTTTTTAAAGGGATTTTTTAACAATTTTTAAACAACAATTTTTTATATAATTATTTTTTATATAACCGAGTTTTAAAGGAATTTATCCATTTAATATTATAAACATTTAACTAACAGCTTCAGCTCTCCTTTCCAACTTTCAATAAATGATTTCTATCTACTCCTCTCTTTGGCATCTTCTCCTACTACTAAAATGTTCTGAGTTGCACGGGCAACGCCGGGCTATGATGCTAGTCAGTTAAACGCCTGACGATACGGAAAGACTGAAACTATAGCGATCAATGTAGTATTAACGGAGGTAATTTATATATATTAATAAATATACATATTATCCTACATCGAAGGCACGACTCGGAGTTTCATCATTAAGCAATGATCAGGTGCATATTACAAACTGACCGTTTAATAGATTTTAACTTCACTCGATATTCCTGGTAGTTAAATTACTGCTTTTTAATAACAAGAAAAAATTTAAATAGACAACGGTTCAGTCAGTTAAGTGCCATGCGTGATACACGCTTGGGCAATCATGTCTCGAAAGAGACATGACTGACTGGGAAGAATATTTTCCCGCAGTAGATTGCCATTACTTTCTGCTATAGACTGGTTGCCAACCAAGGTTATAGGAGCCAATCTGTCCTGCTATTTAACCCATAGCTGCAGGGAGAAGAGATGGATTAATACATTTCCCAAGCGTATTTGCACGTAAGTGAATGTAATGAATTCAACTTTTGCATTCACTTACATGGAGATAAATTAAAAAAAATAGATTAAAATTAGATTAAATAAAGTAAAATTATAAAATTAAAATTTCAAATTAAAAAATATTAAAATACAGGGAGATGAAATCAGAGAGGAAAAATTCATAATTATTGATAGTAAAAGAAAGAAAGAAAGAAAGAAGGGGAAAAGTAAGGGAGTGAAGAAAAAAGACAAACGTATTAAGAAAACTGTATTAATCGCGATCTAAAAGCGTATGTTTTCTATGCTCATTAAATCGCTTTCTTAATTTTTGTTAATTAGATTAGGGTTACTTATATGGTTTAGGATACAGCATTTAAATTATTTGGACTATTGTCCTCATATTTGTTGCCATTTGTACTACGTTTCGGCCATTGTACGCCTTCTTCAGTATTTGTCTATGTTTTTGAGATGAGGTACTATTTACAGTATTTACATTATTCGGACTATTGTCCTCATCTTTGTTACCATTTGTACGACGTTTCGGCCGTTGTACGCCTTCAGTATTTGTCTATATTTTTGAGATGAGGTGGTATTTACAGTATTTAATTATTCGGACTATTGTCTTCATATTTGTTGCCATTTGTACGACGTTTAATAATAGATCATCCCATTTGTCTATATTTATGGGATGAAGTAGTATTTACAGTATTTACATTATTCGGACTATTGTCCTCATCTTTGTTGCCATTTGTACGACGTTTAATAATAGATCATTCTATTTGTCTATATTTCTGAGATGAGGTAGTATTTACAGTATTTATATTATTCGGACTATTGTTTTCATCTTTGTTGCCATTTGTACGACGTTTCGGTCGTTGTACGCCTTCTTCAGTATTTGTTTATATTTTGAGATGAGGTAGTATTTACAGTATTTAAATTATTCAGAGTATTGTCCTCATCTTTATTGTCATTTGTACGACGTTCAATAATAGATCATTCTATTTGTCTATATTTTTGAGATGAGGTAGTATTTACAGTATTTGCATTATTCGGACTATTGTCCTCATCTATGTTGCCATTTGTATGACGTTTCGGCCGTTGTACGGTCACAAAATTTGCAATAAATGGCAAAAAAATACGAGAGAAAACCATTACCATCAAAGAATTGCAATATGAACCCTGGTAAAAAAAAAAAAAAGTGGATATTAGTTCCTGTGACTTAACCCAAAAAGTTGTGAGTTCAATACCAGGCTACAGCAGTGGTGAACAAGTAAATTACAGGGTTAGAGGGAGATAACTTATGACTTCCAGAAGAGGCATTAGGCAAGGAATAAAGTTCATATACTCCAGTGATTGTAATAAAGGATTTGGTTCGAAATTCCTAGCACCTGAAGAAGGCCGGAACGTACAACGGCCGAAACATCGTATAAATGGCAACAATAATATAAATACTGTAAATACTACCTTGTTTCAGAAATACAGACAAATACTAAAGGACGGTTTAAGATGACAAGTTTTATTAAAATGCATGTTACGTATGCCTCCTTTTCCATTGTAAAATTTGATTTAATTGAATTTCTCTTTATTTTTAGCTGCTTTTTTAGCAGCTTAACTCTATCTGGTTCGCTAAAAATTGCCTGTTAAGCATTAAGTTTAACATAAGCTTTGGGGAATATGGTTAATGATTTTCTCACCGCTAGCCATTTAATTAACTAAATACTGTTTAAATAGAAAGCCAGGGAAAACAGGAAATTCTCAGCAGTCTGGCAAACATCTGTGAGAACCAGACACTGTCTGGAGGTCTATATGACTTAATCCGGGTAATCAATGTAAAAATAAGACGAAGAAATAATCGACGATTACTTTACTTTCAGCCATAAACGAGTGACAGCCCTCCTGGAACTGAACCACGACCAACATCCATATTCAGCCTCTTAGTCATAAATAATTGAATTGTTAGAACTTCAAGGTAAGCTTGGTTTGTTTAGGAAGGATAGAATAACACTGATCTTATACTACTAACAAACCACCTACATATCAATCAGTCTGTCAGTTAAGCGCTATACGTGATACCCACTTGGGCGTTCATGTCTCGAAAGAGACATGACTGACTGGGCAGATGATTATCCCGCAATAGGTTGCCATTATTTTCTGCGGTAGACTGGTTGCCAACCAAGGCTATAAAACCCAATCTGTCCTGTTATTTGAATCATGGCTAGAGGGGGAAGAGATGTTTTATATTATTAAGTAGTAATTAGTAGGGGATCAGTTTATTACTTCATAACAATATAAAACTGATCCCCCACTTTATGCTGAGTAGAAGCCTTCATCATGTTTCCAACTATTATTTTCAGTCAGCCAGTTAATTGCCATACGTGATACACGCTTTGGACGATCATGTCTCTTTCGCGACATGACTGAGCAGAGGATTGTCCCGCAATAGGTTGCCATTATTTTCTGCGGTAGACTGGTTGCCAACCAGAGCTATGGAACCCAATCTGTCTAGCTATTTAACCCAGAGCTGGAGAGAGAGGCGACAGATTCATACATTTCCCAGGGGTATTTGCGTGTAAGTGAATGCAACGAATTCAACTGGAATTTGAACTCGGCTCTCCGATTTGTCGTTCCGAGCCGATATTCACTGCACCACAACGCACTTTTGTTTTTAACTCCATGCAAGGCAGTTAAGCCAATAAGATACAATGGGTTATTGGGGGTTATTGGGGGTTATTGGGGGTTATTGGGGGCGGAAGAATTAGGAATAGAAACATTAATAAGAGAAAAGAGTAATCAAGAGGACAGTGGATAGCAATTGACATTGCACTGAAATCTTTTCAGATTAAAGTTGGTTGGAAAGAATGAAGACAGAAGGGAGTTCCACAAATGATAAGCACGAGAAAAGAAACTCCTAGCTTAGAATCTACGGTTACATTGAGCGATCTCAACTATAAGTTGATGAAATCTTAACGCTAGTTAGTTAAGTGCCATACGCGATACACGCTTAGGCGATCATGTCTCGAAAGAAACATGACTGACTCGGCAGAAGATTATCCCGCAGTAGGTTGCCATTGCTTTCTGCGGTAGACTGGTTGCCGACCAAGGCTATAGAACCCAATCTGTCCTGTTATTTAATCCATAACTGGAAGGAAGAGACGGATTAATACCTTTCCCAAGGGTATTTGCGCGTAAGTGACTGCAATGAATTCAACTGAAATTCGAACTCGGGTCCTCGATTTCTCGTTCCGAGCCGATATCCACTACACCACAATGCACATCCTACTGTGCTTAAATTCAAAAAGCCTAGGTTGAATAGCAAAGAGCTCATCTAAACAATTACCATAAAAGTAGAGTTTGAGTTTGAGTTTTGTTTAACGGCATATCAACACCTCTGTGGGTTATTTAATGCCAAAAAGGTTGGGTTTTAAGATATTTATTTTAATGTTTGGTTATAGCGAGAAGGTGGATTTAGTCAGATTTTGATGAAAATTTGTTTTGATTCTTGAAAATGTCTTGCTGAGAATAATCTTTTTTCATTAAAAAAAAAAGTCTATTTTTTATATAAATATTTCTATAAAAGTCTATTTTTATACTTTCATAGTGTTTTGACCCCAGTTTGGGGGTTAACTATTTGCCCATAGCTGGGACCCTAACAGGTGCTACCACTCCGGGTGAGAGTGAACCTGAGAACAACAGCAATTAAGAGGTGGTTCCTCACAACCTTCCAATCAGAGGCCTTGCTGCCAGATGCAGTTTACCGTCATGCCCAGGACCACCATGAAAGTAGAGAAAAAACACAGAGAGGCAACCTTATGACAGTGGAGAAATGACTGAAGCCCAGTCGTCAGACCATGACCTATAATATTGCTGATTCTTCTTTAGATTTTATTAAAGAGCTTAAGGTAAATAGCACGAGAACGTATGCGGCGGCAATATTCTAAGCATAAATGAATCGTAGACTTGTTGATATGTAAGATAGATTCTGGAGGGAAAAACTGTCTTGCACGTCACACTGAAGAAACGATGGATTAATACCTTTCCCAGGAGTATTTGCATGAAAGTGAATGCAACGAATTCAGATGGAATTCGAACTCTGCTCCCTGATTTCTCGTTCAGAGCCGATATCTACATTATAGACAGAAACAAAAAAGAATTGGCATAATACATTAAAATTATAGAATTGAATATCAAACAGCTGATTAATATCAGGGGTTAAAACAGTTGAAATATCGCGATAAAGATAATAAAAATGCCTTAAATGGTAAGTTGAATTGAAAGAATCGATGTATAATAGTAGTGTTTTACCTCAGACAGAATGAAGTCCAGATAACAGAAGAGCTGAAAATTATCTATCTCCCCTATCCTCATAAAATGTGTCTCTTGCCTCTTACTCTTACCGCTTACACAAGAAACTCCTTCAGTAACCCTCTTGAGTGTCTCTTGGTCTTTTATAAGGTGAACATTGGTAAAACAAAGGGTCTGTAGAGCCTAACTGCATCCCCCCCCTAGTAGGTCGCTCTCCCTGCAGATCATTACCCACTCGATAAATATTAGCTTATAAACCCAACCAATCTAAAGATTATAAACTTATTTTATAAATATCTACTTAAATACAAGTAGCGATCAAAAATGATGTTCAAACAAATAAACATCAATCGTTACTATGTCTTCATTTGATGCTCCCTACTCTTACTCATGGATGTGCGTTGTGGCGCAGTGGATATCGGCTCGGAACGAGAAATCGGGGAACCGAGTTCGAATTCCAGCCGAATTCATTGCATTTACTTGCGCGCAAATACCCTTGGGAAAGGTATTAATCCGTCTATTCCTTCCAGTTATGGGTTAAATAACAGGATAGATTGGGTTGTATAGCCTTGGCTGGCAACCAGTCTACTGCAGAAAGCAATGGTAACCTACTGCGGGATAATCTTCTGCCCAGTCAGTCATGTCTCTTTCGAGACATGATCGCCCAAGCGTGTATCACGTATGGCACTGACTGACTCTTACTCATATCATAGACATCATTCGGTAACCCTCTACATTGGCACATGAACTTGTGGTGGTGGCGTGGGGCGGTAAAAAGTAACTAAAAAAGCACCAACCATCTGGTATTCTGGACAAAACTCAATATCATTTAATTCTTTGCACTCAAAACGGAACAGTCCATTATTTATCAAAGGTTATTGCAGGGCATGAAATTATTGATTGACTAAGCATCGCTTAGATGTGGCACAAGGCCGAAAATTAGGGGTTCTGAATGAGGAACGAACTCGCTACTCAATTGTAACAGATTCTAGCGAGATTAGCTTGCTAACCATTACTCCACGTCGAGGTGTCCTGGCAGGGTATGAAGTAAGTCGGTACTCACCACAAGACATTTTTATACTCTTAATTATAGCAACATGCATATGCAACATCAACGTACCCCAGAGTGAATTCAGCCGGAAGTAAACAAAATGGTAAGGGAACTGCTCTTTCTTTCAGTTACTCCTATATACAGAATGTGGAGCCAATAGACAGCTAAGCAATTAAAGGACGTAACGCAGACGCTAACGGCGGGGGAAAAAAAGATTTTAAAATATGCTGCTGTCCATTTGCGAAAATAGAAAAAATCTCACCGAATGGACATCCGTGTCAACAACTAAAGACAAACAAAGGCGGTGGATTTCTTTGTGATTATCGCCAAACAAGAGGCTGAAGTACTTCTGAGGGGGGTGGGAAGGTGTTTGATAAGAGGATTCGTGCGGTGAGAAACATTAGATATGCGAGTCTTTCCACAAGGCGATGGTTAACCAAATATTTTCCCAGACAATTGGTCACGCGGTAGTGAGTCTATTCGTCACTGGTCTTTCCTCACTTATGGATTTTACCAAAGTAAAGACGATGTGCAGTGAAGTCAGGATCAACAAGCTGTTCACAAAGAGCGTAGAGTTTGATCCTCACTGGGTGTCCTAAATATAAAAAGAACTTCAAAACAAAAACGGATCCTGTCTTCGAGTAGAATTACTTTTGACCTCATATTTTGACTGTTTTTAAGGGCACCTCGACATGGTGTAATGGTTAGCAAAAATGTCTCGATTGATCACTTATGACTAAATAGCGAGTTCGATCCTCACTAGGTGCCTCATACTCACGATCCTGTATCCTAAGCTATGCTTGGAAAATTATTAGGGCGTTCCGATGGGGTTTAACGGTTAGCAAGCTTGTCTCGTTAAAGCATTTACGACTGAGTCGTGAGTTCGATTCTCACTGAGTGCCCCATAGTTTCGGTCTCGTGTTACATCTAAGCTTAGGAAACCATCATCCTTTGGCTGTTTCTTGTATTCTTTCTTTGGGGGGTTGTTTTTGTGAGAAACAAAAGTTTAAGTATTTTAGTGAATGTTGGACAATATCATCAAAGATGAAGGAAAAACTTGAAGCAGCTGAAATGTGGTTCTACAGAAGGATGCTGCGGATATCATGGACCGAGCATATGAGCAATGATGAGGTTTTGGAAAAAAATGGAAACGAAAAGAAAATTAATACTGAGCATCAGAAAGAGACAGATAAAGTTCCTGTGACATGCAATGAGGAAGGAGGGCTTGGAAAATCTGATACTAACAGGCCAGATAGAGGGAAAAAGAGAGAGGAAAGCAATGGATAATATATTTGAAGGACCTGATCAGGTTGATGACGGAACGAGGGTTGCATGGGGCAACAGGAGAGAGAAAGCGTGCTAAGAGCCACCAGGGATAGGGAGACATGGAAGGCCATGATCGCCTACGTCATGAAAGGACAAGGCACAAAGAAGAAGAAGAAGAAGAAGAAGAAGAAGGGGTTTTCTTTTCTATTTTGTCTCTTTTTTTTTTCTTTGCTTACCTTTTTTCTTTGCTTTTATCCTCTATTTTTTCACAGATTTTTTTTCGTTGTCTGATTTTCCTCTTTCTTTTCTTCTCTTTTCCTTTCTTTTCTTTCTTCCCTATCTTCTTTTGCTTTTTTCCTTCTTTCTTGCATTGTTTGCTTTTTCGCTTTTTTCTTTAAGACTTTATGTTCTACCCACTAACAAGCAACATTTACAAACACGCCAAAAAAATTCCTAAAACAACACAATATTTAAATCAAAGTGCCTATTGGTTAGAAATTAACATCACCATAAGAAATAGTTGACCAATCAGTGAAAACTAAACCTACTTTCGAAAAAGAAACGGCTTAAAAAAATTCACATATTTCGACTTTCAGCGAGCAGCGATGAAACTAACGCCAAATCAAACGCAAAAAAAAGTTGTGGCTGCATAGCTTTTTTCACCAAAGCCTAAACTGAAAGAAAAATGCGTTAGCGACTTCAAACGAATCAGCTAAAATAACAACTGCTTGGACGGTCAGTAAATCTTTGCTGACGATCATGTTCTCGGCGACTGTAAATGAACTGTCTCCAACAACAACAGCAAAGACGTTCAGTGAATCTTCCCGAATGATAAAAGTTTTCTTTTAAACCACGGATTTTTTCTGTGGACCACCTGTTTAAAAGTATTTTCTAAATTACACTTTTATTGTTTTATTTTTTTTTGTGAACCATCCATCGAAAAAATTTAAATCAACTAAAGACTATTTTTACTATTTTTTAACTTTTTTTAAATTCGTGTACGTATGTTTGTAAAAACAACCGATTTATTTCGCAGGTATAATGTTCTGACAGGATGGAAAGTGCGTCAGTGAGACCCGAAAGCACAATGGCATGACTAAAAACGCATTTCAAAAGCTAAGCAGAGTATTAAGAGACAGGAAGATTTCGCTGAAAACAAAAAAGTACTGGATTGTTATGTGATAATTGTCCTATATGGCAATGAATGCTTGGAAATCTCTTCAAAGATAAAGGAGAGACTCGAAGCAACAAAAACGTGGTTCTACAGAAGGATGCTGAGGATATCATGGACCGAACATGTGAGAAACGACGCGGTTTTGAAGAGGATGTGAACGAAAAGGAAACTTATACTTAGCATCATGAAGAGACAGCTGAGGTTTCTGGGACACATAATGAGGAAGCAGGGCTTGGAGAACTTAATACTTACAGGACGGATAAAAATTAGAGACCTGTCATAATAGATCATTCCAGCCTATGTACAATAAGGGATCATATGCAATATAGGTGAACAATTCAACTAGAAAAATTGAAAATAAATACAATGTATCTAAATACAAATTAGAGACCTGTCATAATAGATCATTCCAGCCTATGTACAATAATGGATCATATGCAATATAGATGAACAATTGAACTAGAAAAATAGAAAATAAATACAATGTATCTAAATAGAAATTAGAGACCTGTCATAATAGATCATTCCAGCCTATGTACAATAATGGATCATATGCAATATAGATGAACAATTGAACTAGAAAAATAGAAAATAAATACAATGTATCTAAATACAAATTAGAGACCTGTCATAATAGATCAATCCAGCCTATGTACAATAATGGATCATATGCAATATAGATGAACAATTCAACTAGAAACATTGAAAATAAATACAATGTATCTAAATACAAATTAGAGACCTGTCATTATAGATCATTCTAGCCTATGTACAATAATGGATCATATGCAATATAGATGAACAATTCAACTAGAAAAATTGAAAATAAATACAATGTATCTAAATACAAATTAGAGACCTGTCATAATGGATCATTCCAGCCTATGTACAATAATGGATCATATGCAATATAGGTGAACAATTCAACTAGAAAAATAGAAAACAATATATCAAAGTACAAATTAGAGACATATCCTTAAGACCATCATAAATAAATCAACAATGTTTTGCAGCAGTTTTTAAAATCAATTAGAAATTTTTCTTGTTAAAAAGTTGCAAAGTTTGAACACATTTAACATTATGGATGAATTTTCTATGGTGTCTTGTTCGAGACCTAACATGAGCAAAACAATTCACGGATTTGGACAAAAACAAAAGACCCCAGAATGACATCAGATTCCGCCAAAAATTTCTAATCGTTCAATAGCAAGTTGTAATTTCATTTCTAACGAATATAAATGTAGGTAGACAAAAAACAAATGTTGATAATATAGCGAGGGTCAGAAAGGATTTATGGCGCATTCTTCACACCAAAAGGAGGACAAAAGTCCATATAAATGTACGTCTGCAAATCCTTCATTTTTTAGTCTAAAGAGAGTTTACGGTTGATGGTGCCGTGTTCCCACATAGACTAGGTTACATTTGTTATTCGTGTACATGTGTGGCTCGTCTGCCTTTGTAGTAGTGAGTTAAGTGATAAATATTCCGTTTAACAATGACACAATATTCATATCCTGAGTAGGCAGATATGATTTTTACATACGGCTGGGAGCATGGTAATGAACGCGAGGCTGCACGGCTGTTTTAAATTGCGTTTCCAGACAGAAAGCAGCCAACATTAGATTTTATCTTGTTTTGGTTTAAGAAACACACCCCTAAAGTTTGTGAAAGTATTTTTGATACAGCACACACACACATATATATGTGGATATTTAAGTAGCAATTTTTCATACGAAACATATATTGAGTTCATATCTGATACACCATATATATATATATATATATATATATATATATATATTTTATATGTGATTTTTTGTTGTCTTTTAACGACATCACCATCAAGTATATCAGACGGTATGAACGGATCCTACACAAAATTAATAGACAAAACTTGTCTATATTATTCAATGAAACCTGCATTAATGAAAAAATGCTGCCAAAATACACACAATATATATATATATATATATATATATATATATATATATATATAACGGAAATTAACGAAGATTAACGAAACTTGGCTATAAACAACCGACAATTTGAAATGATTTGTTTGAACATTATTTTTTATCGATACTTGTATTTAAGTAGATATTATATTTTTAGTTAAACAGTATTATATATTTATATCTACTGGCCTGATTATTTACGATAGATTTTTATTACGAAAATGTGTCATTCAGCAGGATTCGAACTTGCGACCCCTATCCACATATACAGGCTTGATTAAAACCTCATTTAGACTAATGGTCATTCGTGGTCGAGAGGTCTAAGACGTGCCAGATCACATGGTAGCTTCGCCTATGTGGATAGGTGTCGCAGGTTCGAATCCTGCCGAATGACACACATTTTCGTAATAAAAATTTATCGTAATCAGGCCAGTAGATATAAACATATAATACTGTTTAATTAAAAAACAGTATATCTACTTAAATACAAGTATCGATAAAAAATTATGTTCAAACAAATCATGTCATATATATATATATAGATATATAGATATATATATATAGCAGAGTTTGAATTCCAGTCAGATTCATTACATTTACTAGGAAAAAGTATGAATCCATCTCTTCTCCTCCAAGATATGGGTAAAATAGCAGCCCAGACCGGTCTAGGAGAAGGAAAACTCTGAATTCAAACCAGCCTGGAAAGAGTTGAGTTCCGTCAGGGTGTCGTACCAAAAGAAACACCACTTCTACTGTGGCTGCACTACATGTGGTGCCCTCATGACACTATTGAGTCATGGGATATTTGGATCTGATATATATATATATATATATATATATCAACAATTTTAGGAAAATCTATGCCACTATTGAAAAAAGCTTCCGTATGACGCATTGTTTTTTAGGAACTTCAACATCCAGAAATCATATTTACACTGATGCAATTAGAAATGTGCAGGAAGAATATGGGATGGTAAAATTCTAAATCTAGATTTTTTTTTTTTAATATCATAATGTGGAATATTCAAGAACAAAAGTGATAAAAATGAAAACAAAAAAAAAGACTATATAAAATCGGCTTGACAATACAGGGTGCGATGGATGAATTGTCGTCTACATGAGGCCAAAATGAAAACAACACTAACATCTCATTTTAACAGATATATTTACCAAAATTACACAAAAATATCTTTAAATACTGAAGAGTAAATTTATTCAATAAAATCGTCATTGGCTTCAGCCAGAGTTTCCAGATGACTTTGGAATTTCCTGCAACCCTTCTGGACAGTCTTCTTGGTAAATGCTGTCATAATCCTTGCCTTTAGTTAATCTTTGGTGTTACAAGGAGTTTTCTTGGTCTCTCGCTTGACTGTGCCCCACACATAATAATGAAGGGGGTTGCAGTCTGTGGTGTTAGGGGGCCAGATGTAAGGGGTGATGTGGTCACAGAAATTGTCTCACAGTCATGACTGGATTCCCCTGCTTGTGTGACATGATGCAAAATCCTGTTGCCAGACATAGGGTCTTCCAGCAGCCACCCTCTTGATCCAAGGCAGCACTATCTCCTCAAGGCACTTGATGTAGGCCTTCATGTTGAGTCTGAGGCACTGTGAGAAGATGAATGGAGGTCATAACAATAGTAATCACTTCAAACACCTTCGTAATCAGCATGAGACTCATCAAACTCTATCCCAATTCTCTGCATTGTGCTCAGATTTACACCCAAACACCTATTGGAGCTTCTGACATGAATGCTAAGCAGCACAGCATGTCATTTCCAAATTTCTGTCAGAGAGATATTCAGTGCACAGATAAACGGTAGATTTATGAATGTGTAAGATGGATTCTGTCAAACACAAAACAGTGAATTAACTTCCCTAGCAGCAGACCCAGCAATTGATTTGCATAATAAAATCTGACATTGTATAGGGGGATCAGTTTATTATTTAACAACAATAGAAAACTGATCCCCTACTTTATGCCCACTAGAAACATTAATAATGGTTGGTTGATACCAATTTTACTCTGAAAACATTGACTTGCATAAAATGTACACTAAATTCTAGGGGGATCAATTTATTACTTAACAAAAATAGAAAACTGATTCCCCAATTTATGCCCACTAGAAACCTTAATATTGGTTGGTTGATACCAATTTTACTCTAAAAACATTGACTTGCATAATAAAATGTGACAGTGTTTCTAGACTGAAATTGTATCTCTCTCTCTCTCTCTCTCTCTCTCTCTCTCTCTCTCTCTCTCTCTCTCTCTCTCTCAACAGGCATGTATGCAATTTATATACTTGTAAATTGCTGATAGAAAGTTTTGTTTTCTAACATTAAATCTTCTACTTCTAAAGGTCTTTTAACCTCCCCCCCACAACAAATCCTTTTGTTGGGGGTGGGGGTTTACTTTATTAACAGTTTGGCAAGAACACTCCACACCAAACAATAGGTCATATAGTGATTTGATCTCCTTTTGGTTGTATTGGGTTATAATGACCTTTAAACTCTCTCTCTCTCTGTCTCTCTCTTTCTGTGGTTGATGATTTAAATTCAAACTGTCAAGGGTGAAAAGAGAGAGAGAGAGGGGACCAGTAAATATCAAGTTACTGTAACAGTACTCAGCTGACCCCTTTAGGTTTTGTTTTTGAAAAAAAAAAAAAAATAGCCTGCCCCCACCAACAGGAAGAAAAAGAGAAGCTTAAAAAATATGTGAACCCAACTGAATTTAAGGTTGTTACTTTTTTTGTTTCTACTGCAAGTGGTTAACTAGGATTTTTTTAAAAGAAGTGAAGTGGTTAGAATGTTGTTTCAAACATATGATGATCCTGTTTCCAATATTTTGATAACATCAGCCTCTGAAAACAATCCAAGCAGAAGGTACCATCGGTAAATATCTAAAAAAAACAAAAAAAAACAAAGTACATACCACAGGTAAACCCGAGCCATCCGATTGAAATTGGCCAAAAGGTTTGAAAAGCGAGCATAGCACAAACTCACGAGTCATCATGACTGAAGGTTTAAGTGTACAGAACACAACAGATTACCCGTTCTCTCACTGAAACTGTAGTCTGCTAAGCATAATTACAATAAAAATCACAGGTTAGATCATAAGTGTGCCTGAGCAGGTGTCTGCAACAGAAATGAAGTATCCACTCAAGCAAATGGTTCTATTCAAACAGCCAACCATTATTTTTTTTTTAAATATTCGATACGTTCTTTTGCAGTGTGCAAAAGAATGTATCGTATATTTTAAAATTTTCTGTAAATCATTTAACATCAATTAAGTTTGAATCGTGGCATTCCAAAAAATACCGGGCAGTAGCCAACAGAATATATTGTCTACCACACTGACAACACCCAATTCTTGATGATGACTGAAAAGGTAAAAAATACTTTAAAAAAAACAAAATATTCGAACTTTGAAAAGTTTATGCACAATTTTGATTCAATGTACAATTTATTAAAAAATTAGAAAATGCAATAGAAAAACTTAAAATAGACAATGTTTAGTCAGTTGAAGGTAAGAAAATGTGTTTGAAACGTGTGTGTGTAGGAGTTTAAAATTATTATTGTGTACATGTGTGTGTGTGTGTATGTGTGTGTGTTTGTGCTGGGGGTTGTTATAGCTATGTGTGTATATGTATGTAGGGGCAGGAGTTCATAGATACAAGTATAATTGTGTGGGCATGAGAGTTTATATATATTATTGTTCTGTGTATTTAGGCAGAAAATGATCTTTAAGGCAAATAATGAACTTTGGTCCTTTTTGAAGAGGAATATTAGCCTTAAATATATATTTATACATATTTATTCATATGTATGTAGCAGTGTATATCTCAGTATGTGTGAGAGATCTGACATATATATGTAGAATTGTGTGTGTGTGTGTGTGTGTATAAATTTATATATGTGTGAGTATTTGTGGGTGAGAGGGTTGTTGAATCCATAGAGGGGGGGGCATTATTTGTTTTACAAGAATAAAAGTGACCTCCAAAGTGAAAAGTGTGTTTTTTCTTCTTGTAAACATTTCTTTTGTGCTAAAAATTTCATGAAAATATAACAAAACCCAAATCTTCAAAAATAACAAAGACAACATTAATATTTATTCGTTTTTCTATTAAATGTTTTGCTGAAAGATTTTAATGAAAGTTGATTTGGTCAGTGTTTCACGTGGTGTTGGGTGTTGTTAACAATTTTGCAAGCTATGAATGGGCGGTACCTCAAAAGTATTTGATAGACAACACCCCAAAAGCATTTAATGCATTCACAGTTTGTTAATGAAGGAGATTTTAATTGGACGGATTACAATTTCTGTTCAGAAGTTTTCTCACAAAACGTTTTCAAGTTATTATTTTTCATTTATTGACAAACACGTTTATTGTTTCGAGTGGATTTCAGCAGAAAACACAAAAAAAACCTACTTTTTTATCACTTAAATTAATTTAACGCAAACTCCTAAATAAGTCAAATAACGACGACTTAAAAGAAAATAATATTTTAGCAAATGTGTTCATGTTTACATTTTTCGTAAATGTTAATTTTCTTCTTTTCAAATAAGTTTTTAAATTCAATAAATGCAATGGAAAACTTGGAAAACTATTCAAACATTTTTAACTGGAAAAGTAAGCAACCCTTAATCGTGAGTGTCTGCCAGAGAGAGGTTTCGAACGTTTGTTTTTCCCTCCTGTCCTGTTCCGAATCAACAATCAAGTGTACCATCTGATATTTGTATCAACCAGAAGCTTAGTCATACTTGTGCAATATAATGATTGCAATTGCAGTACCTTTCCAATGGTTAAAATAATTTTTTTTTATCATGTCCCCCCAAATGCACAGAGGATTATAGTAATAGAAAAGACTGGGTATAGCGGGTATTGAAGAAAGGATAAACGATTAACATGATTCAAGAAGACAAACGATAACAACTGACATTGCATTTACATTTTTGAAGATTGTAGCTATCAGGGAAGCAAATAAACGGAAGGGAGTTCCACAAGTAGGAAGTGCGAGAAATTAAACTGTTGGATGTGGTGGTTACATTTAACCATTTCAATGGTAAAAGGGTGGGACCTAAATGCCAATCTAGTAGCACACTTAAATTCATACAGATGAGGTCCAGGGAAAAAAGCTTGTCAAAGCAGCTGACATGAAAATAGTTGTAGAAAAGACAAAGAGAAGCCACATCATGTTGGTGAGAAAGTGACTGATGTCAAGTCAGGACTTTTAACATTGCAGATCCTACTTTGGATTTTGTTGAGAACCTCGAGATGAATAGCAGAAGTACCCAATCCTATATGACATCAGTATTCAATTCACAGATGAATGGTAGATTTATTTAAAATGTCTTTTATGTAACACAGAGAAGATATATTCGGCTATATCTTTTTCCACTCCACTATTTTGGAAAAGTGACCACCACATACCAATAACCTTAATTAGTAAAGAATAATTTTTTAACAAAGAAACGAAATTACATAAACTATTTTAACATGTAACTATACAATATTCTTAAGAAGAATTTTAAGAGTTGAAATGTTTGATTAAAATAGTTGAAAACTATAATGAAAAAGCGAATACTTTTTATTACAAAAGTTGAAATCTCATTAAAAGGCTATCATATAGTTGGAAGGCTTTCATATACTTGGAAGGCTTTCATATACTTGGAAGGCTTTCATTAATATCGATGAAGCCTTTCATTAATATATTCGAAGGCTATCATATACTTGGAAGGCTTTCATTAATATTGATGAAGCCATTCATTAATATATTCAAAGGCTATCATATACTTGGAAGGCTTTCATTAATATCATTGAAGCCTTTCATTAATATATTCAAAGGCTATCATATACTTGGAAGGCTTTCATTAATATCGGTGAAGCCTTTCATTAATATATTCAAAGGCTATCATATACTTGGAAGGCTTTCATTAATATCGGTGAAGCCTTTCATTAATATATTCAAAGGCTATCATATACTTGGAAGGCTTTCATTAATATCGGTGAAGCCTTTCATTAATATATTCAAAGGCTATCATATACTTGGAAGGCTTTCATTAATATCGGTGAAGCTTTCATTAATATATTCAAAGGCTATCATATACTTGGAAGGCTTTCATTAATATCGGTGAAGCCTTTCATTAATATATTCAAAGGCTATCATATACTTGGAAGGCTTTCATTAATATCATTGAAGCCTTTCATTAATATATTCGAAGGCTATCATATACTTGGAAGGCTTTCATTAATATCATTGAAGCCTTTCATTAATATATTCAAAGGCTATCATATACTTGGAAGGCTTTCATTAATATCATTGAAGCCTTTCATTAATATATTCAAAGGCTATCATATACTTGGAAGGCTTTCATTAATATCATTGAAGCCTTTCATTAATATATTCAAAGGCTATCATTGAAATATTTGAAGACTGTTATGAAAATTTTTCAGCTTCCCTGAAGTCATTCTAGATTCCTTTTCATACTTGCTCTATTAGAAACTATTCCCAAAATATCAACTCATTTTCAGAATTTTACACATTAAGACCAATTAATTACTACCCTCTTTCTTAAATAAATAACAGAATATTCTTAAAAAGACTCTATCCCACAAATCTTAGGATTGAAGCATTCTTGGGTAGGAATCTAGGCTCTTATCTTGGTTTCCTCTTTAAAATCCCCATTTGAATATTATCTGCACCCAAATATTTTGGCAATTCTCCAAGTCTGTTTTGAGGTCATGAAATAAATTTTCATAAAAAATGTGTCAAAACCAAAAAAAAAAAAAAAGAAAAAAAATTAAAATAATTCATATTTTTGCAAAAATATGGAAAACAGCATTTTTGGGTGGCCCACTGAAATAAAGAATTCATAAGAAATAAAACATGCATGATATTTTATGCAACTTTTTTCTAAAAAGAAAATTATTGTTGTTTTGAGTCCCTCATTCTATTTTATTGTGTCTTGTTATTAAGAAAGCTGCTAAATTCAAGAAATGTTGCCAAATAGATTATAAATGTTTCTGGGCAGATAATGAAATAGACATTTTTTTTCTGAATACACAAATATTTATACTGAAGTGACAATCATAAAAAAAAAAAATTTGCTAAAACAGCCACGGATTGTAAAGCTGTTTTTTTTTTCTCTTTACAATTCACTCTTTTCATTCTTCAGTGGATTTCACGATTTCACGTTAATTCCTGGCACACATAAACCATTCTGTAGAAAAAAAAAAAAATATCAAAATTTAGGCCACAAAATTATGGAAAATTTCATTGACTTGGCAGAAAGAATATATTTTTGTATGTTGTAAAAATATCAAGATTTAGGCCACAAAATTATGGAAAATTTCATTGACTTGGCAGAAAGAATATATATTTGGATGTTTTAGAAATAAACATCAAGTATTTTACAAGTATCTTTGATTCCATTTGTACATGATTTATTTTAAATACATAGTATATGGCATAAATGTTAATCCATTATTTGCATATAAAAATTTGCCTATTATTTGAATATAAATTAAAAGCAATTAGTAAAAAATTGTTTCAAATAAGGCTTCTGAACATTGTTTTGTTTCATTGTTTAGAGTTTAATTTAAAATGGCTGCTTAAACAAAATGTTTTTGCACTGAAAATAAAGAAATGTGTGGCGGTAAACCAGTTGAATGTTTGCAAAAAAAACTGTTTTTAATATGAGAAAAGTTTAAAGAATAAAAACGTCAAGAAATCAAATTCCTGGAAGAAACTGCTATGTTCATAGAAGGAGGTTCATTGAAGCTGTCAGAAAGAGAGAGAAGAAAAATCCATGAAAAAGCATGAGGAAGATAGCAAAAGATTCAGATATTTTGCGTATGTCGCTAAGGAGGACAGTGAAAGAGGATTTAGGGATGAAACCCGATGAGAGTTAAAGACGACAGATGCTTTCAAGCGTCTCTAAGAAAAAAATAACTTGACAGAAGGAAGAACATTGTAGAGGAAACGAAGTGTACCACAGATAGTGTCTTTGTTTGCTCGAACATTAAGTTTTTCACTGTTGTTGACTACAAAAATGAAAGTGTTTATACCACTTCACCATGAAACACTCCCAAATGTGTCAGAACACATTTAAAATAACGGAAATCAATTGGTATCATGGTTTGGGTGGCTGTTTCTGCTCATGGTTCGAAATCTCGCTTGGTGGTCATTGAAGAAGTGAAGGGGAATAGCAGAGTTTACCAGCAAGTATTGGAGAAAATTGTATTGCCTTGATTGTCTGCTATATTTTGGAAGTCGCTATGTCTTCACTGAAGATAAAACTCCCACACATGTCACAAGGTCAGTTGGACACAGAACTGGTGCAAGAGACATTTCAGTAGATTTTTTTTGACACCCCGATTTGGCCTCTAATCAAACTCTGATTAATCCTATGGACTCTGCCTCATGGCGCATATCGAAGAAAAATGTTTCACGTATCTCATACCCAACTGAGTCAGACCCGAACGTAGCTCTTATGTGGTGGCAACATGTTGAGCAAAGAGGGTGGAGAAGAAGTCATGTACGCCAGTACTGAGAATTGGCTTAACATCTCTGTATTCTCAAATCATAAAATCAATCTTTAAGGACCTCAGGAGGTGGGGTGGCTTACCTGCATTATTTTTAGTCGTCCTTTATACGTAATTCCTGAAAAACGGCAGCAGCTTCCCTTGCCAGTTTCATTCGGGTTTGAGCCTTCTTTAAAGCAGCTTTAAGAAAAAGAAAACAATTTGAATAGTAAAACAAATTATAGTTCAGATTTACAAACTGCGATTAACTAAGACTGTGATCTGAAATTTTCACCATATAATCTCCAAGTGGGTGTGTGTTGTGGCGTAGTGGATATCAGCTCAGAATGTGAAATCGGGAGACCTGAGTTCAAATTCCAGTTGAATTCCTTGCATTCACTTATGCACAAATACCCTTGGGAAAGATATTAATCCATCTCCTCCCTTCAGTTATGGGTTGAATAACAGGACAGATTGGGTTCTATAGCCTTGGCTGGCAGCCAGTCTACCACAGAAAGTAATGTTAACCTACTGCGGGATAATCTTCTGCCCAGTCAGTCATGTCTTGAAAGAGACATGATCACCCAAAGCGTCTATCCCATATGGCACTTAACTGACTGACTGAATATAATAGTTGGAAACATAATTAAGGCTTCTACTGGGCATAAAGTGGGGGACCCATTTTCTATTGTTATGAAGTAATAAACTGATCCCTCACTAATTACTACTTAATAATATAATACATTTCTTCCCCATCTAGCTATGGCACGTAACTGACTGACTGAATCTCCAATCTCTGGAAAAGGAATGGTGCAATGAAATAATGTTCAGGTTCCTTAATTGAACAAAAGAAACTATTACTGGATTAAACACAAAAACCTATAGAAAAATAGATGAATCAAATTGATAACACATAAGACCAGTTTGCACAAGAGTTAATTAAATGAATTAATTGACACTACAGTTTACTCTCATCTCAATCAAAAATCTGCCGAGGCTGACAAAGCAAACCTCGCTGCCAAGCTTGAAAAGAACCTCCAATCCGTGGTGGACTGGGGTAAGAAATGGCTCGTGAATTTTAATGCTTCCAAAACAAAGCTGCTATTTATTAACCATCACAGACAATCCGTGGTGGACTGGGGTAAGAAATGGCTCGTGAATTTTAATGCTTCCAAAACAAAGCTGCTATTTATTAACCATCACAGACAATCGCTCATACCCCCATTAGCATGGATCAGTCTAGTCTCCCTGAAAGTAAAACACTGCATAATGTGCCTCTCTGTGTCTCTTCTACAAATACTTTCACGGCTTCTGCTCCAATGAACTTAGCTCACTGGTGCCCCCTATATATAAATTTACTTGAGCCACAAGATTAGCAACTAGGTCCCACCCTTTTACTGTGAAACCAATGAAATATAAATGCAAATTCTACTCCATCAACTTCTTTTCTCACACTTCCTGCCTGTGGAATTCCCTTCCGTTTACTTGCTTCCCCAACAGCTACAATCTCCAAGAATTTAAATGTAAAGTCAATAGTCATCTCCTATCTCACTAACCTGCATCCTCTATCTCACGCTCCTTTCTCTGTCCACTCTACTCTCATCAGTATTTTCATCCTTCTCTTACCCACTTCCTGACACCCCCTGTAACCTGTCACTTTTTATCATAACTTTCCTCCTATGTAAAACCCTGCAAAACAGTGGAAGTAAAATGCCTTGCTTGGGGCGATATGATTATATAAAAAAAATAAATGAATCAAAAAGTAGACGTAGGTCCAGTTTACACGAGTTTTAAATAAAAAGACATAGGTCCAGTTTACATAAAGATAAATAGAAATACGTAGGCCCAGTTTACACAGAGCAAAATAAGAAAACACAAGTCCAATTTATGCCGAGCTAAATAGTAAGATGCAGGTGCAGTTTATGCAGAGAAAATTAAAAAAATGTGAGTTTGGTTTATTCTGGTGTCAAATCCAAAGACATAAATCATATAATTGAACACCGAGAACTTCTAAACTTGACTGACTTCTCAAAAGAAGTAGTCTCATGACCAATCATCTCATATGCATTGTACTAATTTAGAAGAATTGGGTCTGTTCAAGAATTTTTCACCGCCCACTAATTTTATTTCAATGTTCTATGTCAAATGAATTTCAACCTGAGAAAATATAACTAAAATTGGTTTTCTTGAATTTGATCCTCAGAAAAAAAATAACACAGAAATACTAGACGCCCACCAATTTCTGATTCAGTCTGTGTTTAGCATAGGTTGTTTGATTGATTGGTTGATTTTGTTTCACTGCATATCAACACCTCTATGGGTTCTTCAATGTCAAAATATAAATATTTTAAACACAATTTTATAAAAATATATTTTGAATGCAATTGTATAGCTGTAACTACAGATAAAAATATACTATTGGTCATTTTGTTACAAAATGTCATGTTTGTAATTCTATAAAGTGTATTATTAGTCATTTTACTATAAGTATTGTTGCTTGGTTGAATTTGTTTGAAAGATATCAACCTCTATGAGATATTTAATGCCAACAAGATTTTTAGAACATGTTCATATGACTAGAAAATTTATTCTTTTTCAGAAATCAGTTTTCATTGATATATTTTTGTCAAGGGTTTTTTTGTCCAGAGTCAAATGTATTCCTGATATTTTTGCTATAAAAATCTATCTTCATACTTTTTGATCCCAGTTTTGGGGGTTAACTATTTGCTTATAATTAGGACCAAAACAGATGCTACCAGCCCAGGTCAAGGTGGACGTATGAATAAAAGCAATTAAGAAGTGGTTTCACATTTCTCAAAACCTCATGATCAGAGATCTTGCTGCCAGATGTAGTTTATCGTCATACCCAGGGCATTTCAATATCTGTAAACTGCACATAATCCTTATTATTCTAGCAGAGTGGTTTTCTTCTCTCTTCTCTCGTTTGCTCTGTTATTTAACCCCTAGCTTGAGGGAGAAGAAACAGATTCAAAGTGAACACAAATTATATCAGCCAAACTTTGATTCCATTTTACACTGCTATTTTATCAAGAAGTTCTCTTTTCCTTAAAGAATCCTTAATCCGTTACCTCAAAGCAATTGCTCATCGTCAAAAAACAAAACACCAATAACAGTTGATGACGATACCTCGTCCAAGGACAAAGTTTCCCACCTCTGTGCTACTGAACCCAGCTTTGAAGAGTCAATAAATGAGTCACTGACTAAAGCCTCAATGGTCAGAAGAGAAATGACCAGTAGACCTGAAGTAGATGTGAGATAATAGGCCTGGAAGCAATGGTCAACTGCAGTGTCAAGAAGCAGGATATATCAAACCAGGAAGCATGTGATCAGACAAAAAGATAGGAACAGCCTTAAGAGTAATGTGCGGTTCATGTAATCTGATAACTAGAATTGCAAATAGAGATTCTCTTGAAGGTCTTCTTGAAAGCAATTTTGCTAATTTTAGGAAACTCTTAAAAACATTCTTGCCTGATGGTCAGTTGGATCATAAGTCATAATTACTGACTTTATATCCTCTGTTAGACAATCTTTGCAGAAATGTTCTTTCTTGTTATTTTTAATTAAATTTCACCCATAATAAGGCTCGAGAGTCACTCAAAATCAGAGTTTAGTGCTAAGAGGGTTAAGTTTATGTGATCTGATATTAATAAAAGAGTAGGAATATATAAGGATAAGGAGACAGTGGAACAAGAATAAATTATCCTCATAATGGATTCAGTTCAAAATTCTTTGAAGTTTAAATGAATTGGGAAACTCCTGAAGAAGGCCGAAAAACAGAATGGTGAAAGAGTTGCAATAACAACATAATAGATGAGGATATTAGTCCAAATGAAAATAATGTTTTCCTGATTCTAGAAATAACTAGAACTAGAAATAATCTGTTGACAATTACTAAAGCAGTATTTAGTTTTATTCAACATGCTCAATTATAATTGACCCTACACTGAAATAAACTGTTTTCTTCTTTTCATCATTTCACCCAAAGCAAGAAAATAAAGCTACTAAGATGCAAGGGGGTTACTAAGTGTGAAAGAATATAAGGAAAAGAAAAACATTATCAAAGAGAGAGAATAATAAAAGAACAGAAATTAAGAAAACAGACGATAATGTTTGACATTGAATTTTTAAAAAACAAAGTTAAATGGAAAGCAAAAAACTGGAAGATATTTCCACAAGCAAGAAGTACGAGAGAAAAAACTGTTAGCATAGAATTTGCAGTTACATCTCACCCTTTCGAACATAAAAATGACAAGACCTTGCCACCAATCTAGTACAGCATTTAAATTCACAAACCCTAGGTACCATAGCAGAAAGTTCATCAAAACAATTAGCATGAAAGTCTTTATAGAAAAGGAACAGGAAAGCTACGTTATGACAATGGGAAAGTGACTGAAACCAAGATGTCATTTCAGAACCAATGATATTGCAGATTCTTGTTTGAATCTTTATTTTAAACACCCATAATAAAGTGGAAAATTCTAAAAGAAGCTAAAACATGTAAGTCCTTAAATGAACGATGTTCTTTATGTTTATATAAAAAAAACTATTTATTATTAAATCCCTTAAGAATAAAAATTTATTAAATAAACGCAATTAGATAAATGTCATGCATAGACATTGCAAAATGTTCACATTAGAAAATAAGTGACACTTAGAAAATCAACTTTTCAGACAGACCTTGTACGTGTATTCTTTTCTGAAAATTATCAAAGAACCCAGACCTTGTATCTAGCTGTCTTTCACGGATAGTTTGGTAGCTGATGTGAATTTCTGTTTGATTGGCCTTGTGAGCACATATAAACTCTTGCTTTTGAGAGTGTGCATTTTTTTCTTCAAGTGATGTTGGAGTTGATTCTTCTGAATCCTGCAAGTTTGGGACTTCAAAAGATTTTTCTGGGACACTTTTTTTAACATCATATCTCTTCATAATGTAGACGACCATGGACCTCCACAGATTTCTTTTTTATATTATCTGTAAATTGTGATCATTTCTTGGTCTCTCATTGTCCTTTATACATTATTGAATTTGGAGTGGTTCTTCTCCTAGACTGGCTGCCAGCCAAGGCTAGCTAGTTCAGTCAACCCTACTATTTAACCAATAATACTGTAATATCAAATGCAAAGTGGAAGGATAAATGCACTATCAAATAGGGCAAGTCAAAAAGTTTCCATACATTCATTTGTAAAATGCAGTCAATGAAAGTGTTATTGTTTTAATCAATGGACATTTGAGAAAAGCTTTGACAATGGTAAAAAAACCTAACCTCATGGGTGCAAAGGGAGGAGACTGTAATTCAGTATTATTATTTCGATCATGTAATCACTAAAATATTCTCTGAAATTATATAATATTCCCAGATGTGTGTGTGTGTAAAGATGAGTTGTGGTAATGTTTAGTACTAATTTTTTTTTTTCATTGATTTTACTGATAAAATGTATTTTGGCAAGCAGTTTTTTTATTGAAAAGTGCTTGCTATTGGTATGGAGACAGAGTGTTGATATGCACAGAGAGTTTGGCACTTTAACTGAGCACGTTCATGCTGACTTCTAAGTTTTATGAGGACACCATTATGATGTCTCACTTGCTAGGAGTGGTTTGCCATTTATATATAAATATATATATAGTTAATAAATATATTATAAATATTTTAAATCGTCCTGTATATATATATATAGAGAGAGAGAGCGAGCACTTTCGAGAGGGGTAGATGTCATGTAAAAATGATGACTACCTTTGGCTTCATGCTACTATCTTTGATGACTGGATTGAACACAGTTGGGTTTGGCTATCAAATTGAATGCTTTCAGTCATCGAGGTTTTGTTTACATACTGTGAATAAGCTGTTGTAAAAGCTGTTTATCTCTGCCATGTACACAGATAGGTCAGTGGTATGATGTTCGCCTACTGACAAATTAGTCAGATTTCAATCCCAGCTTGAAGCTACACAGATAATCTAGCTGCACTGAAGAGCTGTGATACAGCAAAACTGGCTTGTCTGCAGAGGATTATATATATATATATATATATATATATATATATATATAGGTTATTTAAAATATTTATAATCTATTTATTAACTATAATTTTTACAAGAAATGGATATAAGAAGAAAGCGTTTAGCACCAGATTTTGTGACCAGCTTCTCAAGCCATCCAAGAATCATGCCAACTGATTTCACCAGGAACTTAAATCACTGGTGCCCCTGCAACAGGTGTTTACTCGTGCAACCACACTGGCAACTGGGACCCACCCATTCGCAGTTAGATCAACCAAATGCACACGATAATTCTACTCCTGCAGGTTCTTTTCTTACACTTCCCACCTGTGGAACTCGCTTCCATATTCTTGCTTTCTTGACGGCTACAACCTCCAGGAATTTAAATGCAATTATCAATACTCATCTCTTAACCACTTGACTCTAGTTCTTTCTACACCACTCTGTATATCTTTTCCTTTCTCTCCACCTTTGCAACTGTCATCACACCTGTATTCTCGTCCTTCTCTTGCTCCTTTCTAACTGGTTTGTCTTTCTCTTTACTTTCCTCCTATCTAATCTTTTTACTCTTATGTAGCCCCCTGCACATCAGTGGTGTTACCGCCTTGCTCGGGGTGATACGATAAAAAAAAAACTCTTGTAGGATGGAAGACATAGCTTTTTGCATTCGCCCTTCAAGTTCTTTCAAAATCTTGGTTTGGTATAGTAGACTGGCTCCTTTAACCAAGCCCAAAGAAAAAAAGTCACAGGGTGTTAAGTCAGGACACCTGGCTGGCAACTCATACATAAAAGAGAGAGTTACTTTTCAATCACCATCACCCGCTGTGTGTGTGTGGGGGGGGGGGAGCGGTTCCCTGTACACCTTTGTGTAAATTAATTGAAACAACTGCTTTAGTTTCCTTTCTTTCACCATATAGTCAGTTTTAGACCCACTGGAGTGACAGGGCGTAATCGATTTCTATTTTTTCTTCAGATTAGGTCATTTGCAGTGATGTGCAGTAATATGAATCTATTTTCGAGACATATGATGCTTTACGGTTGACAAAAAATAATTTTGAAAAATTTCAATATTTAAACATTTTCTGGGGGGATCAGTTTCTCATACAACGTTATAGTAAATCGAGCTTCCATTTTGAACCCAGTCACCAGTACGACATTACCACCACCTGTAAATTTGTTCATAATTAAATTTTTTGTACTTTTTTCAGTGCAATATTGTCTTTTGCACCTTAAACTTTACAAATGACAAAAAAAATTAGCAAAAATTTCAATATTTAAACAATCTTGGTAGTGGGGACCAGTTTCTCAAACAACCTTATAGTGGACTGAAAATGGAGGATCGATTTACTTTAACATTGTATGAGAACATTACCCCCCCCACCACAGTAAGTAACAATCGATAGAACTGCATTGATAAAAGTAAAAGAAAAATGAAAAACAACAAAATTAACATAAACAAAGTGACCCCAACGCAAGTG
Organism: Ascarosepion bandense; assembly: GCA_037127315.1. NCBI lineage: Eukaryota > Metazoa > Mollusca > Cephalopoda > Sepiida > Sepiidae > Ascarosepion > Ascarosepion bandense. Next base: position 631,903 of record JBBBDQ010001359.1, on the reverse strand, counting down.
GGTTGAAAATGGAGGATCGATTTACTTTAATGTTGTACGAGAAACTGATCCCCCCACAAATTTTTTTAAATATTGTAATTTTTCAAAATTTTTTTTGATAATTGGAAAGTTTAAGTAACAATCAATAGGGCTGTTCTAAAAAAAAGTAAAAAAAAATGAAAACCAACAAAATTAAGCATGATGGTAGTCTGCCGAATAACTGAATTAGAAGAGACAGATCTGTACCTTTGCAAACTGCATTACAAGATGATGACCAAAACATATTGAAATACAGATATTTTATAAAATGATGGGATTTAAATGACTGAAAATTTTCTGGTAAGTACAAAAAAAAAACAACTTAATAGTCACCAAAAGGTGTGATTAAAAATATTTCTTGATTCAAGAAGAACTAACTTTTTAAAACTAATTCTAGTCATGATGAAGATTTTTTCCTCTCGGTGAGCCTTGAATGCTTATTGGGACTCAAGGGCAACACATATATGCAATTCATTTTGGCACTTTGACGTGGTTTAATGATTAGCAAGCTTATCTTATTAGATCAACTGAAACCAAATACTGACTTTGAATGTCCCAGATATTCAGCCCTGTGTCACATCTAAGTTACACTTAGAAAATAATCATAATCATAGGGAAGTGGTGTAATGGTTAACAAGCTTGTCTTGCTTGATCAATTAAACTGATTAGTGTGTTCGATCATGACAGATTGCTCCAGACTTTCAGCCTTGAAAATAAAGTCTGTTCATTGCAATAAAGTCTATTTATATAACCCATTTAAACTGGATTTTTAAAAGATAATACACAAATGATTGCATAAGCATTTCAAATGAACTTTCACATGGTGTAATGGTTAACAAACTTGTCTTGCTTGATCAATTACAACTGAATAGTGAGTTCGATCCTCATTGGGTGCCCCACACCTTCAGCCTTGTGCCACATCTAAGCTATGCTCAGAAAATCACTATAGTCATTTCGGCCGGCAGACTATCTTTATTGGTATTGTCTATAATTTCGAGAAGACTTATCACTAACTACTGAATTAATTTTATATGTTACGTTTTTTTAGTGCAAACATTTCAGCCATCTCTTAATGACCTGATCAACACGGAAAGAGGTTCTTTTTTTTTTTCAATGGAGAAAATAACTGGCTGGTTCTACTCATTCTCAGCATTGTGAGGCACATTGATATTAATATTTTTAGAATAACACATGTAACACAGGTGATCCTGTATTTATACGCAGGAGTAGATAGACTAAATTATCACCCGGTTCAACAGATGAAGAAGCTCATCCCTTGTTTCCTGTTTAGGATGTGGTTTCCGGCTTTCTCTTTTCCAGTCTTTTCACTCTTTTCTTTTATATTTTTTTGCAATTGGAGTAGATAGACTAAACTATCGCCTGGTTCACACTCCACCCTTGTCTATTGAACAGGTGAAGAGGCTCATCCCTTGTTCCCTGTTTAGGATGTGGTTTCTGGCTTTCTCTTTGCCAATCTTTTCACTCTTACGTAGCCCCTGCACATCAGTGGCATTACCGCCTTGCTCGGGGTGATATGATTAAAAAAACAAAAAAAAAAGAGGATAAGTCCTCCTTGCTTGCTTAATGATTTCTTCAGTTTATATCGCTAAATGTAATTGTGTAAAAAAAAAAAACACAGGCTAACATCTCAAGCAGAGACCAACACTGCCATTTTTCAACATATCAGATTTTTTTTAATCATTTCACCCCAAGAAAGGCAAGACTGCCACTAGTGCACAGGGGGTTACAGGGAGAGAAAAAACAAACAAGGTACAGGGGGATGCTGAAGAAAGGATGGAAGAGATTTAAAGAGACAGAAGATGGCCATTAACGTTACATTTAAATTTTGGAGATTGTACCTATCAGGGAAGCAAGAATATGGAAGGGTGTTCCACAGACAGGAGGTGTGAGAAAAGAAACTATTTACATTAAACTATTTCAGTGGTAAAAGGGTCGAACCTTGAGGCAAATCTAGTAGTACACTTAAATTCATGTGGACAGGGTACCAGGGTAAAAAACTCATCAGAGCAGCTGCCATGGAAATATTTGTAGAAAAGACAGAGGGAGGCCATGTCATGTCAGTGCGAAAGTGGCTGAAAGTAAGCTGCCAAGTCATGATAAATTACATTGCAGATTTCAAGAACTCAAGGTGAATAGCAGGAGCATCCAACCAGATATGGCAACAATATTCAATGTGCAAACAAATGATAGATTTATAAATGTGCAAGTTAGATTCTAACAAGAAAACCTTTCTGGATTGACACAGTGACCCAAACTTCCTATCAGTAGATGCAGCTATAGATTAGATGTAGTCGTTCCACTTTAGGTAGGTTGGAAAAGTGAAGCCGAGGAGGTGCAGCGTGTTGCTCTCTAGGAGACTAGCGTCACCCATTCTGATGATAGGTAGGAAAGTTTCTCCATGATGATTAAAGGAGAGCAATTATTAGGTTTCACCTGTTACAGTTTCATTCTTGAATTAACAACTGGATGCTTACCAAAATATCAAGATATACTCCAAGAATATTCTCTCTATTGGCATTTGAAAGTTTTCAGGTTGTTCTGTGCAAGACAGAAGTCGAGAATCTTTGCTGATAGTGGCCAGTACGATGTTTATTATCTAACACAGCTTGATAAAGTAATTTAGCATCCGAACACTTATGGAGATGAGTTTGCACTTAGTTTACTATCTTTACAGGAGATAGGTGCAGATTTTGATGTGTGGATTTTACAAGTATATCAATGCATTATAAACATATGCAGATAAGATTTTATGACCAATATGATGTGGGTTAATTAAAAACAATATTAATAATATAAGCTAATATCTAGATACATAAGGCATGAAAATTTGAATTTAATGGCTTAGCATCTCCGTACCTTTAACATTTTGATGTAAACTATATTCCCCACCCCACATGCTTCCATACATTTTCTTACATTTTATATACAAGACATTCTATCCATAAAATTGTTCTTGCTAAGAAAAGTGCCACTTTATATATATATATATATTTATATATATATATATATATATATGTGTGTGTGTGTGTATACACCATTATTGTTAACTACCTGATCAACCATTGTTCTTTCAATGTTGAAACAAAATATACAATTTTGTAGTAGTTTTTCACATGTTCTCAACGTAATAATTAATAATGTGTTTGTGTTTGTGTGCGTGCATTGTGGTGCAGTGATATTGGTTCAAAATGATAAATCATATTTTTTTTATAATCATATCACCCCAAGCAAGGCATTTTACTGCCACTTGTGCGCAGGGGGTTACTTAGGAGGAAAGTTATGAGAAAGAGTGACAGGTTATGGGGGTGTCAGGAAGTAGGTAAGAGAAGGATGAAAATACTGATGAGAGTGGAGTGGACGGAGAAAGGAGCATGAGAGAGAGGATGCAGGTTAGTGAGATAGGCGATGACTGACTTTACATTTAAATTCTTGCAGAATATATCTATCTATCTACCTATCTATTTTTTTATAATCATATCGCCCTAAGCAAGGCATTTTACTGCCACTGTTGTGCAGGGGGTCATATAGGAGGATGAAAATACTGATGAGAGTGGAATGGACGGAGAAAGGAGTATAAGAGAGAGGATGCAGGTTAGTGATATATATATATGTATATGACAATATTTACGCTCTCACACCCTGATTGAGCACTCTGGAAGAATGGTAGACTTTGTAAAACAGTAGCTACTCTGGCATGTACGCATCGCTCATTCAGTAAAATTAATTAGAGCACTCTAGCTATTGGAGATTGTAGCTGTCAGGGAAGCAAGTAAACAGAAGGGAATTTCACAGACGAGAAGTGCAAGAAAAGAAGCTGCTGGAGTAGAATTTGCATTTACATTTTATTGGTTTCACAGTAACAGGGTGGAACCTAGTTGTTAATCTTGTGGCTCGAGTAAATTCATATGTAGGGGCCCCAGTGAGCTAACTTCATCTGAGCAGAAGTCATGAAAGTATCGGTAGAAGAGACACAGGGAAGCCACATTGCACCGGTAAGAAAGTGACTGTATCTGAGCTGCCAAATCAGGATCGATGTATAGAAGAGTTTGAATTTCAATTGTGTTTATTGCATTCACTTATGCGCAAATACCTTTAGAAAAGATATTAATCTACCTTTTCTCCCTCTAGCTAAGCTAAATGGTAGGACAGATTGGGTTTTATAACCACAAAAAAAATGACAACCTACTACACCAAAATCATCTGCCCAGTCAGTCATATCTTGAAAGAGACACGTTTACCCAAATGTAACAGTTTCCTGTTATGGCAATCATCAGTCATTGGGCCCCCAGTTTATTTTAAGCTTTTACTCTTAATGTGTATGTGTGTGTGTGTGTGTGTGTGTGTGTGTGTGTGTGGTTGTGTTGGTTATGTTCATTTCCCTGGCAGGATCCAAACTCCTTGTTAGGAGAAACCATCATTAGATCCAATATTCTTTAGACCAACTCACTGAGTGTGTTCTCAATCAAGCAAATTTGAAAAGTGCCTTATAACCACAAATCATTTCCAGATTCTTGAAAGATTTCATATCTACTCAGTTTCTAAATCACCCTGTATATCTTGTTCTTTTCCTTTTCCACCTTCACAACTGTCTTCACACCTGTGTTCCCATCCTTCTCTTGCCCTTTCTCTGTCACCCCCTGTAACTGGTTCATCTTTGTCTTCACTCTCCTCCTGCCTAAAACTTTTACTCTCTTATGTAGCCCCCTGTGCATCAGTGGCAGTACCACATTTCTTGGGGTGAAATGATTAAAAAAAAGTTTCATTTTCTAATCTAAACAAAGTAATTTTTAAAGACGGGATGGATATTGTATTTATTAATCTGACAGATTTTATTATGTAAATGCGATAGATATAGACAGTGATGATATCGGAATCAACACTGCATAGTGAATATCATTCTCATGTCCCAAACGATCTCCACATGTGACATCCACATCATCTATAGCTACAAATATTCTACCCTTGTTATTATGTATAACATGTTGCCTATAGTTGTATTAAGAACATCGATAAATATATATATCACAACATTACAAAATAACTAAAAAAAATTGTAACTACCAAAAAAATAAGACCTTCCCCCTCAGTCGCCATGTAGTTATCTCTCCTTCAACTTAACTTTTTAAGTTTTTTGTTCCCCACTGCTGTGGCCTGGTATTGAACTCACAACTCTTTGGCTCAAGTCACTGAAACTAAACATTTCTTTTCTTAAATGGTCCCTCAGTGGCACCAATGTAGTACATTGCGTTGTTGTTTGCACTTACCTTGGCTTTATATACTATGTTTGTTTGTTGGCAATTTCTACGGAGTGGACATGTAGTTTCGGTTCTTCGGTTGCATTATTGTAGGTTGTTAATTTTTGTTGTGGCTCAAAATTCAAAATTTTTTATTAGGAATGGCCATATCAACAGGTATTTCTGAAAATACCTATCTTATCAGTGAAACCAAAACATTATGAGAAAATAAATTTAGCTTTTTTGTTTGTGTGTGTGTAAAAAAACAGAAGTAAGGGTAGGGGAAAAGAAAGAAAGAGACAGATCATTTGTACTGAAAAATGTTAGGCCCACAGATGACAGTAATAAAAAGAGATACAATAAAATAAGATAAATTAAAAATAAAGAAGAAAAATGTCAGATGGAATTATGGCATTTCATTGTCACTGTTAAAGGGCCACAAATGATGTCAATACTAAAACAAAGTGGTTAAACATAAGTTAAAACTTAAAACAACACAACTGGAAGGAATATAGATTTAAGAAAGAGAAGTTATTGTATAATTTAATTTAATTATACAACTAAAAAGAAGAAATGAAACAACTATTTGAAGGAATTTTAATTTGAGATTAATTATTAGGAAGTTGTTTTTTTTTTTTTAACCATATCACCTCAAGCAAGGCGGTAATGCCACTGATGTGCAGGAGGTTACATAAGATTGAAGAGATTGGAAAAGAGAAAACCGGAAACTGCATCCTAAACAGGAAACAAGGGATGAGCCTCTTCACCTGTTCAATAGACGTGGGTGGAGTGTGAACCGGGCAATAGTTTAGTCTATCTACTCCAATTTGAACTTAAATTTATGTCTGCATATGTTTATAAACTCTTTTCTTAAGTTTAAAAGCAAATATTTCTTAGGGTATTTTAATATTTAAATGTTTTCAACAAAACATAGATTGTATCTATTGTAAAGGTTATTAGGGGGTGCAAGCAGAACCTATTAATCTTCAACTCATATTGGATTAAGCCCCTACTCTTTCATTTCCCAAAATCTTCGGGGAAAGTGAAGTTTTAAATTTTAGATTGGGGTTGGAAAAAGAGTGTTTACGGGAGTAGTAATGTTGTCTAAATTCCAATGTAAACTTGATAATTATTTTTGCTATGTTTGGGGGAGATGTTGGCTTGGTAGACTTTAAAAAAGCTGTAATTTCATCTGACCCGTTTCTTCTTTATTTTTCTTTCTATTTTAAATTGTTTTTTATTGTATCTCTTTTGTTACTGTCATCCACAGGTTGGGTCTAACATTTTCCAGAAGCAATGATCTATCTCTCTCTTCTTCCCTACTCTTTTTTCTGTTTTTTTACACACACAAATGAATAAGCTAAATTTATTTTCCTATAATGTTTTGGTCTCACTAACAAGATGAGTGTTTTTAGCAATACCTGTCAAAATGTCTATCTCTAACATGAAATTTTGAATTTTGATATGGAATAAATATTGACTCTGTAAATTAATAAATTTAATTACATTGAGCCATCTGGCTGGATTAGTGTTAATACCTGATATCAATAGGACTCTTTAGGATTTACCACCAAGCCATTTTTGGGGATTATGATATATATATATACACACACACACACACACACTTTTTTAGTCCATTCCCCCCAATCAAAGCAAAAATGCCACTAAGATGCAAGGGGTTAGTGGAAGTGAAAGAGAATAAGAAGACATTAGGCAAAGAAACCTGGAAACACAATCCTAATCAAAAAACAAGGGGTAAACCTGTACTCTTTCATGAAGATCTTTCAAAACCTATATCTGCTGACTTTTTTCGGCTGTGAAAAATAATTTTTAAAGAAAATTAATGTCCGTTTTTGTTTCTATTCTAGTAAAGTTTTTACAGACTGTCCATGGTATTCTCAGTATCCTTCAGTAGAACCACATTTCTTTTGCCTTAAGTCTTCTTCTCTTTAGTTGGGAGGAATGTTTTATGTTATAGAATAGATAATTGGTTGGGCTGATGTTTCACTGGAGTGCCTAAAATACTTCCATTATACAATTGGGAAAAATATTAATGAATGCTTAAGACTGAACTGACTGGCTTTGAATTAGATTTTTATCAACATATTTTTGTATTGTTGATGAGAGATGAAAAGTATATATATTTATTTATGACAAGAGAGAATTTCATATCCTACAAATTGGTCATATGTAAGGTAATTTTTCAGTGATGTTTCAGGCCTTAATCAATAAGTTTTCAAATTTAAAGTTCTGTATAGTGTAGTTTACAAATTAAACAAAAGCAGGTGGCCCAGAACTGTAAAAAACAAGGAATTGAAAATCCCCTGTTTGTTTGTTTTTTCCACAGAATCTCATCAAATCCACAACAGCATTCACCCTACAAAACCTGAACAGGGAGGAACAAATTACTCATGACTTCAGAAAAATTCAGCCCTTGTTTTACACTCTTTTGTGATGAGACACTGACCAACAGCTAGGAATTAAAAAAAAAAAAAGGTTAGATGATACGATTATCAGACAGCTTCAGAATTATCTTCTGACTCCAATTCTTGCCAACCACATGGCAGACGACAAGAAAAAAAAAGAAACTAACAGAAGCCATTTGAAACACATTAATCTCGTTCATTTTAAATAGATAGTGGGGGGGGGGTGTAATCAGCTGCTTCATTCTCCTAATCAGCTTTGTAAAATGGGTCACTTAGAAATTAAGGCTTAAACTTAAACATTAAGAAAGCCACCTTCTTCTTTATGTGTCGTGTCTACGCAGGATGTAGGCAAACATGGCTCTCCTCAATTTCCTCTCATTATAGCTCTTAATAAATTTTGTCTTTTAGTTACCTCTCTTAAACTTTGTTCTGCCATTCATTTACTCAAGCTCACTAAGTATGTTACGCATCATTTTACTCTGTTCCGCTTGCCTTCAATCTGCCCTGTGAGTGTCAGATTTTCCAAGCCCTCCTTCCTCATTATGCATCCTTGAAATTTCAACTGCTCAGTATGTTTCCTTTTTGTTTTCATTTTTTCTAAAACTTTGTCATTGCTCACATGTTTGATCTATGATATCCTCAGCATCCTTCTGTAGAACCACATTTCTCTTGCTTCAAGTCCCTTTTTCATCTTTGAGGAGATTGTTTAGCATTCACTGCCATATAGGAGAACTGATATTGCATTTTCTTTGTTTCTAATGAAATTTTTCTATCTCTTAATACTATACCTAACGTTATATTTAATGTTAGTTAATATAAATAAAACCTACACATACACTTTACCATCCAAAATATTCCTCACACATACATTTAAAAATTATCTATTGCTTTAATACACGTGACACATATCCGACCAATAAGAATTAACCCCAAATCACAACATACCAGTATATTGTCACTTTGTTTTTTTTTCTTGTTTTTTTCTCTCTCAATCTCCGAAGAAGCTTTAATAAAAGTGAAACATTAGATTGAGATATGTTTCCTATTTGTTCTTTCTTTTTATTAAATTATATATACAGAAAATAGAAAACGAGAGCAATTTGTATAGAAGAAAAAAGTGTGAGAAGCCATGAATGTTTTGTTTAAAGTGGAAATTTAGTGTTACTAATATTATTAATATTAGTTGCTTTTTGTATAATATATTAAGTGTCTATAATGCTATTTGTGATGCTACACATGTTTCAGAGTCTAAAAGTGACTCTCTTCAGGTGGATAAATATGTGACTTTACATATCAAATCTGTTTGTCTTTCTGATGGCCGAAAATACCTGTGTGTGCATATATAACTAAGTAGTCATGAGCAGGTCAGAAAGTTCATATGTTTGTTTGTTGTTTTTTTTCACACTCTCATGCTAAATCTCTTCAGTTTCTTTCACCAGAAAAAAAATTTTTTTTTACACCAACTTTCGAAATTTGATTTTGTCTTTATACTTCAAAATTGTTTTCAGAAATTTTGGTTAAATTCTGTGTTATCAGTTCTTTTTGAAATTCTATCTTTTGCAATGGTTCTGAAAAAAAATTGTTTTTTTTAGCGCTTGAATTGAGTATGTCTGTGTTTGTCTTAGGTTTTTCATGTTGTTTTCTCAAACGAAGGCTTGTATTTTTTTATAAATATTTCTTCCTGCATCATGAGTGTATCATAATCCGCATTTTGGTAAATTAACATTACTCTGAATTTACCTCCACCACATTCGTGTAAGTGTTGAGAAATGTACAATTTCCTGTTATTGGCTTGTCTAATATTACTTCTGTGCAGAGCTACTCTTTTATTCAGGCCTTGTGTCACCCCACATATATTTTTGTGCATTCGACGCATTTTAGAGCATAAATTACATTTTTAGAGTTGCAGTTCAGATTTGTTTTTATTTCGAATGTAGATGTGTTTTCGAAATGAAAGTGGTTTACTTCTATTATTATGTTGCATACCTCAACATTTTTTTTTTTTGCTGCATTTTGTGACCCCCTGTGTTGTGTGTTGCTCGAATTTTGATGAGGTCAGTAAGATTTTTAAATTTGGAGTTGGCATTTGCTTTTAATTATTTTAGTTGTCTTTAAGATTTATTTCACCATTTTTGTTGAGTAATTCTATGTCTTTTGATCTTTGTAAATAATTATGGGTTGTAATTAGATAAAAGAATTTGGAAAGATCAGTATAAAAATAAGTAGACACAATATGTTTATATTATTCAATGAAGCATATCTGAATATATATATATTGCTCATTCAGTAACGAATTAGAGCAGTCTGGCTATTGGCATATGATACATCATACACTAAAAGTTTGCCTTTTTCTATCGAGTGTCCATAGCCCAGAGGTAGAATCGCCAACTGACGCCAATTCAGTCAGGTTTCAATCCTGAGTTAAAAAGCAATCGGATGTCTAACTGTACTGATGAGCTGTGATACAGTGAAACAGATCTGTCTGCAGATGACTATATATATATATTTATTGACAAGAAATTGTATGACAAAGTGGAAAAAGGTAAGTTTACTAGTAATGAGTTTCATCCTTCATGACATCATTGAACTAAATACTTTTATTTAAACATTTCATTAAAAACATTATATATATATATTTTTAGTAACATGAATTGATAAATATACATATGAGGGTACACACATGTATATTATTATTATTATTCAGGTGTTAATAAAACAGTGCGTTTTAGATAAAATCGTCATCTTAAGCCATACAAATAAGTCTAGTCTACTTAACAAAGTAGCGATTTAATGACTAGATGTTGCTATAGAAAAAAATACTGACTTGAATTCTTAGACACTGATTTCTTCCTCACTCCCTAACTTTCCACACTTTCTTTCTTTCTTTCTTCCCACCTCTGAAAATATCACTATTAATAATTATGAATTATGCCCCTTTGATTTCATCTCCTAGCATTTTAATATCTTTTAATTTTAAGATTTTAATTTTATAATCTTACTTTTAAAACATCAGTTCTAATTTTATATCCCCATTTAGTCTTTGTCTATTTAAAATTTACTCTTGTTATGAAAAATATTAAGTGAACTTAAATTCATATCTTTTAAACTGTCAGTTTGTAATATGTATCTGATGATTGTATAATGCATGAAACTCCAAGTCATGTCATCAATGTAGGACAATATATACATATATATATAAAGACAAACTTATAACTATACTCATGTCGAAAAAACGTCCGAAGATCTACATGGAAGGAAAAATGGTTATAAAAAAAAGAAAGAGCTAAGCACATGAACATCAGCCAAAAGAATTCGGACCAAGTCAGCACGAAGCAACTAACAAAAAAGTGCTCAATATTTAGGTAGAGCAGAATAAATAAAGTATACGTGAGCCAACAAACCTACCAAGGTTTCACCTAAGCGGATCATCAGGGAAAGCTGGCTCTGTTGGCTCACTAGGTACACTTTATATATATATATATATATATATATATATATATATAAACTTATTTATAAATGAAACTTTGTCTGTGTGTGTGTGTCTGTATCTGTTACCTATAGACTCCGAAACAGCTGATTGATTTTCTGAAAAATTTACACAGTTGTACTATAAGCTTCTGTGAGTGTTCTTAGCTAGGTTTTGTGTCGAGTTACCCCCAATAAATATTGAAAATTGATAATCGAAAAAATTGGGTTATAGAAGGAGTGGTCTGATTTTGATCAAATTTGATACACTCATAGACAAAGAAATCAGAAATGATATTCAAAAGTTTCAAGGTTACAGTTCTTACAATAGTGCAGAAAATTTGATATCAAATACCGGGAAATCAAAATTTGACTTACATCCATTCATTTTTCTTTCAGTCTATGGTTTCGCTTTAACTGGAAACAACTATTGCTTTTTAGTCTTTCGTGCCAACGTCCAAAGAGTCTGAGCTCCAGGACCATGGATTAGTTTTAAAGCTTTCATTACACCCGAGCAACACCGGGCTATACTGCTAGTGTATATATATATATATATATATATATATATATATATATATATATATACTATAGTCATCCGCAGACAGATCTGTTTCGCTGTATTACAGCTCATCAGTAAGGCTTAGACTCCGTTCGCTTCCTAACCCAGGATTGAAACCCGACTGAATCGGCGTCAGTCGGCGATTCTATATATATATATATGTATGTATATATATTCAAGAACCCATTAAGCACCTGACATTCATCAGTTTCTAATCAAGGAATCAGACAATGGTATTCATGATTCCAACTTTTCAGAAATAGACTTGGGGTCAATGGGAAGATCTACTTTTAAATGAATCTCATGTACAAAGATATCTGCTCAAAAAACAAAATGGTTGACTGATAAAGAGCAAGTCTTAACTGCAGTGTTTTTTTTCAATCTGTTTCATGAGATAAGCTTAAGGAGGTAAGAATATCAATTGTTTTAAGACTGGTAAATGGACTAATAGTCATAGCAACATTTTTATAAGGAACTAGCATAATGCCCGTAAAAAATGATGAGATTATATTTGTATCTATTTCATCTGTATTTCTCTGCTGAATATTTTAATAGTCTGAATTAAGTCTTGAAGTTTTTTATTCATTGTTTTTTCCTCCTTTTCTCTCCACCAATCAATATCTTTTTTTATCCCCCTGAAAGTTCGGTGGTTATGAGAAATTTAAGACCAGCATTATTTAAAAAACAAACAAATACGAGTGACTAACTGAATTAATCAATTGTTCACCTTGACTTTACAAATTTAAATACAGTACTAGATTGGCAGCTAGGTCTCATCCTTTTACAGCTGAAAGGGTTAAAAGTTTTTTATGCTAAAATTTTCTTCTCTCACGCGTCTTGCTCATGAAACTCACTTTCAGATTATTCCTTTCCAGTCAACTTCGATCTTCAAAAATTTAAATTTTTGTTCTTGTATTATTTTTGCTCCTCAATAATGTTTTTTTTTCTTTCACATTCAGTAACCTCTTTTATCTTAGTGGCTTTATTGCCTTGCTTAAGGTGAAATGATTAAAATAGAATAAAAAGGATTCTGCCATATCTACCTTACTAGCCATTACATGCCATGCACTAATGAGTTAAATAGTTTTAGCATCTGAGCTTGGTTGAAGTTAATTAAACCAAATAAGGCATGACAATTAGCAATTATTAAATCAAGAGGGTGGCTCCCAACTTGGGTAGCCTGGATATATATATATATGCATTTCTTGATTGTAGAATTATCTTTGAGCTTCTTGCTTTTCAGTTAACTTTGCTCTTCAAAAATTTAAATGCAATGTTAATTATTATTGTTTTAATTCTTTTATTGTTCTCTTGCCTTAAAAATGTTCACATATTCTTTCACACTTGGTAATCTCCTTGCATCTCAGTGGCTTTATTTCTTTGCTTGGGGTAAAATGATTAAAAAAAAAGTTTGATTTGATTCCCAAAATAATATCTGCTTCAATGTTATCAAAAGCAATTTGTTTCCAAGTTGAAACCCACCAGACACTTGCTCCATTATATCCAGACAAGCAAGTAGCTTAAGTGAGAATGAAAAAAAGAAAAAAACAAGCCAGTGTGTGGTGCAAAATATGATGTCTTTTATGAATGAGAAAATAGAGAGAAATGTCCACCGGCACCCGACATTTAAAGAAAATCGGCTCTTTGAATAAAGCATTTCTCTGTGCGGCAATGACATTTGATGAAACACTAAGGACAAATTTAGTTTCCAGAAATAAAACTTGAGAAACAGTGCGTTGTAATTTTTAAAATGAGGATTTATTATACATTAGTTTATTTGGGCTAGAACAGGAAGTTAGGCAATGTTAAGCCCGGTCAGTACCTAGACAAATGACTATTCGAGAGTACCAGGTGCTGCAAACTTCGAGATGTGGGTGGTGTAACAGAACTGAAAATCAAAGAGCTGAGTTCTAATTCCAGTAGGGTATGTTATAATCACTTATAGACAAGTACTCTTGGAAAACGTATGATTCCACTTCTTCATACTCCCAGCTATGGGTTAATTAGTAGAACTTGTACCTCATGAGCTTGTGCAAATAAATAGCAAAACAGGGAGTGGGAGGGATATTTACTAAGAGAACAAAAAATAAGAGCTTGTGGAGAGCCATGATCACCTAAATCCTAAATGTGAGTAAGTTTTACAGAAAATGGAAATAAAAGGAGTAGAAAATGCAAAAGTAGACAAGCCAAAACACAACTAAGAGGAGATCCCATTGGCAAACCAAATTTTTGTCTATAAAAATTGTTACTGAAGGTAAAAGAAACATTCATTACGAATTAAATTGTACATTTTTAAAATCTTATGTGGAGGAAAAGCTAATTTTATTTTTGATTTTTGTTAGATGTTTTTTTAAATTTATGCATTTCTTTACAGAAACATGAGTGTATATGTTTAAATGAGTCATGTTTTTATGCCTACGCATTTTAATTTATTTAAAAGATCATCAGAGATTTTATATGTGAGAAACAAATTGTACCAAGAAGTGGGCTTAAAATTTTGACTAATTGCTGGTTAATTTATGTGGGGCACTACCTATTTGTGATATAAGTCTTACCAGAATATTTTGGCACTAAGTATCATCACAATTCAACTATATATATATATATATATATATATAGTCATCCGCAGACAGATCTGTTTCGCTGTATCACAGCTCATCAGTACAGTTAGACTTCGATTGCTTTTAACCCAGGACTGAAACCCGACCGAATTGGCATCAGTCAGCAATTCTACCTCTGGGCTATGGGCGCTTGGTAGAAGAAGGCAGACTTTTTAGCGTGTATATTATCAGTATACACATCCAATAGCCAGAGTGCTCTAATTCATTACTGAATGAGCGAATATATATATATATATATATATATATATATATATATTCCATGGTTACCGCCATGACATGAATGGTAGCAAGGATCATCAGGATATCTGGTTTATGTATCAGTTGGTAATCCATAAAGCATCAATATTTTTTTGGATGATGTTCGATTAGTTTTATCCAGAAACCATTTTCATTCTTTAGTAAGTTCTCTGTTTCATTTAATACCATTATTTTTTCATAAATATTATCAGCTTTGATAAAGAGTCTCATGAATTTGTTGATAAATGTTTGTCCATAATGATAATTCTATGGCCTTTGTTGGAAAAAGATATCAACAACATCATTTACTCACTTTTGTTTATCATATATTAAGTTATATCACTTAGCATACTCCATAATTTACCATGTAATTTTGTCACTTAGCATCTGCCATACTTTACGTAGACTTTTACTTAATCTGATGAATATTTATAAGTATCTGTTAAATTTTTAAAATTTAAAAAACTAAGTCTTTTTTCTTTATTTTTTTAAATACTTGTTGCAAAATAAAATCCTCACATTTGCCTTGATAAACTTTATCAGAAGATGAAACATGTGGGCCAGGACGAGTTTTCCTCTTGTCTTTATTCATATTGTCCTTTTACAGATATACTCTATCTGAGGTTTTACATCTATCTACCTATCTATATCTATATAAAGTCCCTCAGAGGACGAAACACATCGTTTAAGGTAAGTTTTCCTTTTGTCTTTATTCATATTGTCCTTTTATAGATAAATTGTAGTTATAACGAAAGTTTTTAACACCACACACACACACACACACATATATATATTTTATATATAAATTATATTATAAAATTATATAATGAAATACATATAAATTTTATATATATATATATATATATATATATATATATATTTTTTTTTTTTTTTTCTAAACATATGCTGTTAAATATAAGAGACAATGAATGTTTATTATGTTTAATCATGAGCCGTTCTAAACGTCGTATTTTGGCTTTAATTTCAGTTGAAAATAAAGACAAAAATTTTCCAACATTTGGATATTTTTTTTATTAAGTTGGTTCTAAGCATTTGGCTCACATAAGCCATCCTCAGAAAGGTTACAGGGACGTTAACATAAAAACATCTACCATCAAAGATGATTTTATCTTGTGTTGACATAAATCTTTGCTAAGCAACAATAACAGTTACCAAATAGCAGATGCAGTTTGTAAATTTGTAATGCAGTTCTATGATATCACACCACATAAGAGCTGGAAATGTTAACAAAACCACATATTTAAATGCAATGTAATGTGTTATGACCAGATTGAAATGTGATTTTATTCAGTGTGGTTTGTTTTGATTTAATGTAGATGGCCTCCAATATATGGTTCTTTTTACTGTGTGTATGAGTATTATTGTGTTATTGACTAAAATCTGTCTAATATTACCTACATGGCTATGTTTTTCTAAGAAATGTTGTTTAATTGAAATGTTGTTTAATTGAACTCTGATCAGGAAGGTGACTGATAAGTCTATGAGAGAGTGTGGTTGTAGTAAAATCAATATATGTAGTGGGTTTATTATTAGTACCAGAGATACAATCTCTGAACGGGCATGTAAATTGATACACTATATTGGTTTTTTGTAGAAGATTTAGTTGAGTGCTTGTAGAGTTATTACAGACTATGAGGTCAATTGTTTTAAATTTTTTATAATATATGATGAGCTTAATTTGATTATTATTATTTATTGGTTTAACATTTCTAAATATTATGTTTTTGAGTGTTGTTTCATCTTGTTTGTAATTATTATGCATTTGGTTACAATAGTATAAGTTAATAGTGTTATGTTTATTTTAACGTACAATATTATTATTAATATTATCAATATTGTTAGAGCTATTGTTAAGTTTGTTGAAATACATTTTAATTTGTTGATCAATGACAAAGTTAGGAAATCCATTAAGAAGTGTTTGTTTAATGTTGTGTAATTCTTTATAGAATATGGATTTGGAAGAAGATATCATTTGTGTGCGTTGAATTAAGTCTTTTTATAACCGCTAATTTATATTGTTGGGGGCATTCACTATTATAATTAAGAAGACACAAGTTTATGCTAGTTGGTTTCCTATATAGAGAAGTAGTACTACTTCTCTATATAGGAAAACAACTTGCATAAACTTGTGTGTAGCAGTGAAAAATATTTTTATTATAAATACTAATAATAAAAATATTGCTATAAATATTGCTCTACTGTGTATCGAGCACTTAAAAAAACTAAATGCTATGAATTGTGGATTATTATTCCATTAGTTCTTACTATTACTAATATATATATATATATATGTAGCAGCAGACAGATATACACAACTCTTATTCAAGCCATGAGCACACAAAGAATAAGTATTTTCACTGATGTAATTCATGTCTGTGGCATTGATATCAATGAGGTGCCAATGGTTTCCTAATTTCAAATCTGGTAAACTTGTTAATTTGAAAAATTTGTGTCTGAAAAAAGATTCAAGAAAGGCTGACTGCCATTTTGATCTTTCTTGTTTTGACTTTGTGACATTTTTGGGGAAGCATATTGATGTCAAAAGATGCAGCAAAACAGTTGGGGGTGAACAACGAGTAACCTTCTTGACAAGTTTGAGTGAACAGATAGCTGAATGAGGAGAAATAAGGATTGGTAAAAGGTCAAAAATTACTTAGAACAACAAAAAACAGGAAAGATATGACTGCTGACATCCTAAAAGAGCATCATACAACACACACACACATACATACATATATATATATATATATATATATTTGGTAAAAATAAAAATATCCATGAAGATGCACTAAGAAAATCTGGTCATAAAAACATTTTATAATATAATTCTCAACAAAACAAACAAAAAACGATAAGAGAAAACAAAACATTATCTGGTTCAACCCACCATTTAATTTAGAGGTAAAGACCGAAATAGGACAAATATTTTTTAAACTGATAGACACTTTCCAAAAGGATCAGAACTAAACAAAATTTTCAATAGAAACACAATCAAAGTAAGTTAGAGTTGCACTAGTAATTTAGATCTAAACTTATTTATAAATGGAACTTTGTCTGTCTGTGTGTGTCTGTTACCTATAGACTCCGAAACGGCTGAACCGATCTTATTGAAAATTTACACAGTTGTATTATAAGCATTTGCGAGTGTTCTTAGCTAGGTTTTGTGTTGAGGTACCCCCGGTAAATATCGAAATTTCGATAATCGAAAAAATCAGGTTATAGAAGGAGTGGTTCGATTTTAATCAAATTTGATACACTCATAGACAAAGACATAAGAAATGGTATTCAAAAGTTTCAAGGTTGCAGTTCTTACAATAGTGCAGAAAATCGATAATATATATATATAAAAGGCAAGATGTTTGTGTGTGTGATTGTTTATCTGCCTGTATGTCTGTATTTTTTTCAGCCCTTTTATTTTAGTTTTTGCTTCGGGTTTGGCTCTAAATAGGTGTAATTGTAGTTTTTAGTCTCAGCCAGGATACCATTTACTCAGAGGACTTATTTAGCCTTCAAAATTCAGTTTACGACAAAAAAATCTTATTTGATATCAATACCAGGAAATCAAAATTTGACTTACATCCATTCATTTTTCTTTCAGTCTACGGTTTCGCTTTAACTGGAAACAACTATTGCTTTTTAGTTTTTCATTCCAACATTCAAAGAGTCTGAGCTCCAGGACCAAGGATTAGTTTTAAAGCTTTCATTACACCCAAGCAACACCAGGCTATACTGCTAGTAGTTTCATAAAAAACAAAATGCCAGAAATTTAGATAGCATTGTACAAAACAAGACCACGAATAAAGAAGGCAACTGCAGGGACAAAAATAAATGTCCACTTCAAGGACTTTGCAACACAAAAGAAATCGTTTACAAGGCAAAGGTACATGACTTAAATGGCCAAAAGAAAATATATTTGGGCTCAACCAAAGACACCTTTAAGATCAGGTGGTTTGATCACAAATCTACATTCAAAATAGAAAACTTTAAAAACTGTACAAAATTGGCTAGCCATGTGTGGGAATTAAAATCAAAATATGAAAAAAACCCAGACATAATGTGGAGTATAGTAAAAACAGCCAAGCCTGACAACGGTGGCAAAATATGTAGACTCTGCCAGGAAGAAAAGTTAGAGATTATGCTATTCCCAAACAAAAATGAACTATTGAATGAAAGAACAGAAATTATGACTAAATGCATCCACACTAAAAAATACCTCTTAGGTTCATACAACCATGAATGAAAACGTTATAATTTCTTGTAATTTTAAAAATTGCATGTTAAAACATTTTCTGCCATGTGATGATTTAAAAAAAGACATTGTTACGTGAACATTCTTAAAAAAAAAATCGGTAAACGGTAAAATCAGTTATTGCAAATCACCTGAAAACACCACTTATGGTAGAAACCTAGGTCGTGTAATAACTTGTTTACAAATGAAAAAATATATATATATATATATATATATATATATATATATATAGGCTTTTGCAGATAAATTGGGACTTATTTCAAGCAGACAATTTCGTATGCATAAAAAGTTTTTTTTGTACAAAATCTTACTTGCCTAAACATCTTTCTCTTTTTTCTCAGATAAATGGTGAATGAATTCCAAAACAGAAATTCATGGAACAACAAAATCGTTCTGCTATTATAACTTTGGCATGTGCCAGGCACACTGCCAACAACATTGTTAAGTTGATGAAACTTCCAAAAGCAACAGCTTATCTCGTGGTTAAAAAATTTCAAGAAGAGGGCAAAGTTTGCAGGAAAGAACACAAGGCTCACAGTGATTTCAAATGGAATCCAAGGATTCTTGCTGGCCTGAAACACTCAATTGAAGACAACTCATCCACATCCATGACAATGCTTGCAATATGTCTCTTTCCAAGGTTTGCAGCACTGTATACAAGAACCTACGCATGACTATCTGTTTGATGATGTCATCACTTCTTAACAGTCAAGGCAAAAGCAGTCAAAGCTGAGAGAGGCTCAAAGCTTCTTTCATTCATCAAGCATCAAGATGCAGGAAAAGTTCTTGTTTGTTGACGAAAAGAAGTTCACTGTGGTTGCTGAGGTGAAATGTAAAAATTCTCGGGCATAAGACCTTCTGACATCCCATCTGTGTTTGAGAGTAAGAATCCTGCTTCTGTGATGGTCTTTGGAGCCATGACAAGTGATGGAAATGTCATGGCTCTACACTTCATTGAGGCTGGTTTGAAGATTAGGCTCTCTCTTACCTTGGATGGAACAGACGTTTTGGCTTGACAATGGGGTACTCAGCCAGGACTTTGCACCATGCTATGACCTAAAAGCAGTTCAGACTTTCCTTGCTGAGAAGGTACCATTTTTTGTGAGAGTTGATATCTGTCCCAGTAATAGCTCAGATCTCAAACTTCTCAATTATTTTTTATGGGACATATTTCAAAGACCAATGCTTCATCCCACTCGGTGACCAGCATCATGTATGAGACACACAAAATCAAAAGAGTGCAGGTTGTGGCAGCTTCACAAAAGGTTTTGTTTTTGTGTAGAAGCAGTAAAAGGCAATAATATTAAATGATAAATGTTTTTGTAATAATAAATATTACATTCAAATTATAACTTTGTAATAACATTATTTTAGTATTTACAAACTGTTTTATGCATCTTTAAAATTTATCTTAAATTATCTGCAAGACCCTATATATATATGTGTGTGTGTGTGTGAGTGTGTGTGTCACATTAAATAAACTGCAAACGTCTGCTTATTTTTAATAAAATCTGTTCATATTCATGGATAATGTTTTGCATATTATAATTGAAAGATATCAGAAATGAGCTGTAACATTGACAGACGTTGTTATCATTCATTTCTCAATGTACCCAAGTACTTTCAATCTCTTTCCAAGATCATCTTCAGGGGAGTGAGTTATTTTAACAAAAAATAACTGCAAAACTGCTTTAAAAATAAAGATTTTATTAAAAATAACCAGACACAATGTTTGCAATTTATTTAATCTGACATGTCTGAAAGAAAATTTGCAGTCTAAATACACAAATATATATATGACACCATTTCGGTCGGGTTTCAATCCTGGGTAAAAAAGCAATCGGAGTCTAACCGTACTGATGAACTGTGATACAGCGAAACAGATCTGTCTGCAGATGACAATATATATATATATTATCACATATTGAGCACTGGTTTTAATAAAATGTTGCTCGGTGTAATATAACAGACCTATAAATTATATATTAATGATAAATATTTTCTTTTTTTCCTCATCAGTAGCATACCTCATGAATAATGCAATCTTCAGATGCTGAACTGAGACCATAACATAATTTAAATTTTGATATGTAAATAATATGGACTACTCCACCATTTTGATAACCTTATATACATATCAAAATTTAAGTTATGTAACAAACAATTTCAATTCAGCAACTGAAGATTGCATTTTGTATGAAATTCAGAGTCATTCTACTGGTGAAGAAAAATATTTATTATATATATATATTTATATATATATATATATATATATATATATTAATTGGTATCATCCCATGCAAGGCGGTAAAGACACAAGGGGTTACAGTATGTGGAAAAATTCAGAAAAGAAACATTAGCAATTAGCAGGAAGAAGAAAGAATAATTAGGATCCCAGTAGATAGCAGTTGACATTGCATTTAAAGGTTTGCAGATTAAAGTTGGCTGGAAAGCATGGAGTCGGATGGGAGTTCCACAAGTAAAAAGTGCAAGAAAAGAAATTGTAAGATTAGAACTTACAACTACTTCTAGCCAGCTCAGCTGTATATTGATGAGACGTCATTGTCAATCTAATACTGCACTTATATTCATAAAGTCTAGGCATGATAGCAAGCGGCTTAGCCAAACAATTGCCATGAAAGTATTTTTAGAAAAGACACCGACAGGCAACCTGTTTTTGTTTAGAGGTTTACTATTTGCCCATAGCTGGAATCCTAACAGGTGCTAGCACTCCAGGTTAGGGTGGACCTGGGAACAACAGCAATTAGGAAGTGGTTCCACACTCCTCAAAATGTACAAACACCTGATCAGAGGCCTTGTTGCTGGATTTATCTGGATAAGTATATGATTTGATTTTCTTTTGACTCTTCGCAATTACTTACTTTTCTACTTTTTGTTGTTTAGATAAGTAAATTCTTTTGTTGTTTTTCTCCCTAAGCAAGGCTACAAAGCCACTAAGATGCAAGAAATTACTATGAAAGGATCTAATATAGTACTAATATCTACAAATAAAAAAAAACTGTGGAGAGCCATAATCACTTATGTCCTGAAGGGAATGACACATAGAAGAAGAAGTGTACGTTTATGTCCATAAATCTATTATGCTAAATATGTGTGGACTTTTGACAATAGATATAACCATAAAATGCTTCCTATGTTTGTGGAAATAATTCAGTGATAGAATATGAGTCTTTGCAGGTATTAAAAAAAATTCTAGTTTATTCCTTTTGACTCCTATTGGAATGTCGGGGGGGGGGGGGAGATTACACAAGGCATGAGTTTTTACATAAAGAAGGTGGTCCATTGTTAAGCGAAGAGGTTATTAGGTACAGAGTGAAGAGGCCCCTGTGGTAGGTCTGGCTTTTCCTGGTTACAAACCCAGAAAACTGCACTTCCCTTGGGGAACATGAGAGAGACATTTTTTCTCATTCATTGAAGCTCACTCAAGGGGATGGGGATGGAGGCAGGCAAGGTGTATGGGGAGGAGGTGGAAAGTGAAATAGCTGAGGGTAAGTCTAGAAAGAAAGAAGACAAAAAGAAAGAGGGAAGACAACAGACTGGACTTGGGTGTGGAAGTAAAGGGGTTTAAGAGTTTAGAGAGGAAAGAGATCAGGAATGATGGGAAGGAGTGAAAGGGAGAGATAGACATGATAAAGTAAAACAAAGAGGGAGAGGAAATCAGCTGATGTCTTTAAAGATGGCAACAAAGGAAGAAATTGTTATTTAAACCATGTGTGCTGATTTTTCAAGAGTCAAATTGGTTAAAGGGCCTGTCCTTTTTGGCCCTTTTGTGGGGAAGTTTTTGCCTGCCAATCTATTACTGTAACCATTGAACCAAACTTACTAGTACAAAAAAAAAATGGTGTTGTTTTTTTTTGTATCACCAGATGTGTAAAATAAAACCACAGACATCTTGAACATCAGTCCAATATTCTATTTATGAAGCTAGATCAGAAGAAAGAAAAAAACATTTAAAAAAAAGAGGTTAGTATAGCTAAGGATATAAATAAAAAAAGGGGGAAGAGAAGGGTAAAAAGAAAATAAGCAAGAAATCAGATAATGGAAGGACAAGACTGTAATTGTATTGATTAAGGAAGTAGAAGTAATGAGGAAGTGGGAGAAAGGAATAGTTGCATTGGGACAGAAAGAGGGGAAAGAAACGCTAAAAGGAACAGAAAGAGAAAAAGAGTTTAAGAATGTATTTTCTTCTTTCTCTTAATCATTTTGCTCCAATTAGTTGCTCTCTTCCGGCTTATTTCTTTTCAGCCAATTTTAATCTTCAAAAATTTAAATGCAATGTCAATCATTATCTTCTGTCTTCTTAATTCCTGTACTTTTCCTGTTATCTCTTCATAATAATGTTTACTTCTTTCACAGTAATCTTTTGTGTCTTAGTGACTCTATGGCCTTGCTTAGAAGAATGATTAAAAAAAATTTGAAATGAGTGAAAAAAAAATTGAACGATTTACTCTAACAAGGCCTCTGTATATGAGATTAGGGGTTTTGAGGAGCAGTTCCCAAGGCCATTTTCCCAAAGCCATTTTCATCTGGGGTGGTAGCACCAGTTCAGGCCACAGCTATGGGAAAATAGGGAACCACCCCAAACAAAAACAATATCTCATAAAAGTATAAAAACTTTTTTTTATGATAAAAATACAAGCAATACATTTTTATATAAAAAGAAATATCAACAATACACTACCAGCCATAATTATTAGCCCCCCCCCCCCAGTTTTTTAAAAGAAATGATGCATTTCATACTATTTTTTAGTATTTATTGCCAAGTGGATAATTGTAAATGAAAATAGAATGGTTCTTTTGTTAATACTGCACAATAACATGTGCATCAAATGAATTGTTCTGGTGTCCAGTTTTTGTGCTCTCTTCTTCATGCATTTTATTTTTAAACTGGGATAGCCTAATAATTATGGTTGTTAGTGTATATATATATATATATATATATAGCAAATCTACAGGGTGCGATGGGTAAATTGTTGCTATTTGCCTTGTAAAATTTTGCAAAGTAATAATAACAAAAGAACCATTCTGTTTTCATTTAGAATTATCCACTTGGCAATAAATATTAAAAATAGTATGAAATACATCATTTCTTTTAAAAAACTGGGATGGCCTGATAATTATGGTCGGTAGTGTATATATTTATTGTAGAATTATCAACAATACTTTTTACATGTATACATGAATAACATATCAAGCTGCACTCACAGTAAAACAAATTTCAACTGAATGTACTTACTTAACATCTATAAGACATAAATACTACAAGGAAACCAACATTTTTTTTTAATCAATGAGACCTCATGCAAGGCAGTAAAGCCACTAAGACACAAGGGATGAAAGGGTGTGGAAGAATAAGGAAAAAAAACATCAATAATGATCAGGAAGAGGGAAGAGTAATCAGGACAACAATAGATAGTGATTGATGTTGCATTTAAAATTTTCCAGATTAAAGTTGACTGGAAAATATGGAGCTGGAAGAGAGTTCCACAAGCAAGAAGTGCAAGAAAAGAAACTGTTAGCCCAGAACTTATGGCTAAATTTAGCCAGCTCAAATGTAAACTGGTGAGATCTTAACGCCAATGTTACAACAAATGGTCACAGTAGATGAGAAATCTATTCAAAAATACCAAAACCGTCAATATAATGTCCAACCTTAAAGAAATAGGTTAATATCAAAACATACACCTACAATAGATTATTTAAAAATTATATATCATATGTTCACCTAGAAGGTATAAAATTATGCATAAAATATTTGTAAAATTTGTCTATTCTTCTGAGATAAGGTAGTATTTACACTGATCATATTGTTGTCTTCCCCTTTATCGCCATATTCACAAGTTGGCCAGTGTACACTCCAGACTTCTTCAGGTGGCTGGAATTTTTAACTGAACACTTTATTTTGCTCATTGGGGTAGACTGCTCTTGTTCCATGAGCCATGCCACTTCCGGGTATCTTAGTTATCTCCCTTTAACTCAATTTTCTAAGTTATTTATTCACCACTGCTATAGTGTCCTCAAGGACACATGGCCTAGTAAATAAAAGCATTTATTGCATCCAGTGATTTGACCTAAAGAAATGTGAGGTCAATACCTGGCTACAGCAGTGGTGAACAAATAACTTAGAGAGTTGAGTTAAAGGGAGATAACTCACACATTTGGAAGTATATGGCTCGTGAAACGAGAAAAATATACCCCAGTGATCGAAATAAAGTGTTCAGTTCAAAATTTCAATCACCTGACGAAGGCCAATCTGAACAATGTAAATAATGAAAATATCTTTAGTTGAAGGCATAAAATTGCATTAAAAATATTTAGATCACAACATTAAATAACCCACAGAGATCGATGCTGATAAACAAATCAACCAAAATATATTAAGATATATCAATCATATATTTTATAGTAGAATTAACAACAATAAATTTTATCTTTAGTTGAAAGCATACAATAGCGTTCAAAATATATTTAGCTGAAGCCATAAAATTGTGTTCAAAATATTTACATTTCAGCATTAAATAATCCTTAGAGACAAAATTCAATCAAACCAATCTAACAATTAGGATCCCAGTTACCTCTATCTTAGTGCAGGGCCGTAGCTGATGCTAAAAAAACACCAGGTACAGAGAAAATTGCCTGGATTTATTAGTTGACAATGTGATGACATCATCAGTGTCATCCGTTTCCAGAAACTATGATTTTTACGGATTTTTTCAGCTATTCCAACGGAAATTAGGCACGGAACGTGAACGAAAGCAGAAAATCGGGTTCGGACTTTCTGAGTATAACCAGTCTTTTCTCTCAAAATAATAAATAAACAAACAGATTTTTACTGTGTTTGTTCGAATGTTTTCTTCGTCTTTCTTTCTTTCTTTCTTTGTGAATTGTTTAGTTTGATTTCTGATGAAAACATTTTTCCTTGCCCGGATTTTCACTATGATTGCACGGATTGGCTCGGACCCGTGCCCGGTGTGCCCGGTAGTCAGATACGGCCATGTCTTAATGTATAGATAGCTGCAAAAGGGTTAAACATTTTAAAGCGTATGAACAAACCGATTAATGAGAAACAGGTTAGCCTTTCTTCATGATCAAGTTGCTGATTAAGCATTTGCCGAGTGTTGAATGGGAAATTTTTTAAAACATTTTTTTCCTTGATGACTTCCCAAACTAAACATTTAAAAAAAATAACTTCATAGATCTGTGAATTTCTCAAAAGAAAATAATTTTTTTAAAAATGGAAAAAGAAAACATCAAAGTTGTAAAGTTAACTGTTACAACAATATTGATATGATGATAATGTTGATTATGACTGTAAGCACTCCTGGTCCCACTAGGGAATGTTGGGAGCAAAATGGATCCAGCAGGCAGTCTGAATAAATGATGGGTAAGTTTATCACATCTTGTTTTGTTTTTGTGTTGCTTTGACATTTCAGTGGTCAGTCTCATATAACTTATCTTTCCACTCTAAGTCGAGGAAAACATTAAATATTATTTTTTTTTTTTGCTGTGTACTTACAATGGTTAGTAAGTTTATCTTGAATGGCCAGTTTGCTAGTGAAGCAAGTTCAATTCTTGCAACTATGTTTTTGACAAATTGTAATCACAACAAAACTATTAACAAGAATGAGACAATAAAATGATAAGGAATGGAATCCCCTTGATCATCTCACTGTGGAGCAGTGATAAACAATGTACTATCACAGACATTACTGCTTCTTTGTGCCATGTCCTTTCAGGACGTAGGTGATCGTGGCCCTCCACATTTCCCTATTCTTTGTAGCTCTTAACAGCAGTTCTCTTGTTACTCCTCGCAAACACTGCTCTGTCATCTGTTTTTTCAAGCCCATCAAGTATATCATGATTTGCTTTCCCCTGTCTCTCTTTTTCTATATGTCCTGTGAGTATCAGATTTTCTAAGCCCTCCTTCCTCATAAAATTTCAGTTGTCTTTTCTTGATGTCAATTATAAGTTTCCTTTTTATTTCCATCTTCTCCAAAACTTCATCGTTGCTAACATGTTCAGTCCATGGTATCCTCAGCATCCTTCTGCAGAACCACATTTTGGTTGATAGAAGTCTTTCCTTCATCTTTTATCCAGTATTTGCTGCTATATTAAAGGACACACATCACATAACAATCCAGTACTCTCTTCTTTGTTTCCAACAAAATTTTCCTCTCTCTCAATACTCTACCCAGCCATTGAAGTGCATCCTTGGCATCACCTTCAAATCTCGTTGTTGCACTTTCCGTCCTATGCTAGAATACTATCTGGGACGCAATCCAAAGAGCAAAAACAGAGAAGAGAAACCTGGACATGGTGTGGCTTGATCTGGCAAACGCATATGGATCTGTACCCCATCAGATGATACAGTTGGCTCTGGAGATGTAGCATATGCCAGAGAACATTCGCGACATGCTTAAGAAGTACTTCAATGGCTTCTCAATGCGGTTCTCTACCAAGGAGTATACAACAGATTGGATCAACTTGGAGGTGGGCATTGCAATGGGCTGTGAAATTTCCCCAATACTGTTCGTGTTGGCAATGGAAGTCATCTTGAAAGCAGCAACTAGCAACGTAAGAGAAACAGACCTTGGAGATGGATACAAGATGCCCCCTCTCAAGGCCTTCATGGATGACACTACGGTGATTTCATCCAGAGAAGAGGAGACTCGCCATGTGCTGGAGAGGCTGGACAACATAGTTGCCTCATTTAGAATGAAGTTTAAGCCAAAGAAATCACGGAGTCTCTCGCTGAGAAAAGGAAAAGTGGCCGAAGTTGTGGTCTTCAGTGTTGCCAACCAGGCCATTCCGGCAGTCACAGAAGAGCCAGTCAAGAGCCTTGGAAGGTGGTATGATGATACGCTGAAAGACACACAAAGAGCAAAAGAAATCAAGCAGATGTTGGAAGAAGGTTTGGAGACCATTGACCAATGTGGGCTCCCTGGCAAATACAAGGTCTGGTGTTTGCAGTTCATGCTGATACCAAAGCTCCTATGGCCCCTGATGATATACGACATCTGCACCAGCATAGTGGAGGCAATGGAAGCCAAAATCAGCAAGTTCACAAGGAAATGGCTTGGTGTCCCACCCTGTCTGACTGACATAGCGCTGTACTGTCGCCAAGCAAAACTGAAACTACCACTGAAATCCATCCTGGAGGAATATAAAGCAGGGAAGATCAGACTTCAAAGCATGCTGGAGGACTCAGGAGACAGGGTGGTAGAAGCAATCAAGCCCCAACTGAAGACAGGCAGAAAATGGAAAGTTCAAGAGGCAATGGATTCTGCTAGAGAAAGTCTCAAGATCAGAGAAATAACAGGTCACATGCAGACCAACAGACAAGGACTGGGGATGACCAAAACTGAGTGGTGGTCAAAGGCCAAAGGAAAAGCCAAAAGAGACATGATGATTCAGGAGATGAGAAAAGAAGAAGACCAAAAAAGACTCCAAAAAGCAGTCCAGCAGAGCCAGCAAGGGCAATGGACAACGTGGGAGAATGCACTCCAAAGAAGTCTCACTTGGAATGACATTTGACACATGGCCCCTCTCAGGATCAGCTTCATTCTCAGAGCTGCATATGACCTTCTGCCCTCATATGCAAACCTGGTGAAGTGGGGAAAAACAGACGATCCTTCATGCCCCCTCTGCCATGAAAAACAAACAGTAGAGCATGTCCTAAGCTCATGTAAAGTAGCCCTGGCTCAAGGAAGGTACACATGGAGGCACAATCAAGTGCTCAAAGAGATTGTACAAGTAGTCTGGGCTAGTACCAACACCACAAAAGGGAAAATCAGGATTCCAAAAGCATCCACAACATTCTTCACGGCAGGAGGCAGCAAATCATGGCCAAGAACAACAGTACCACTTGGAACATGCAGGCAGAGTATGCTGGACGGGGCAGATGACTGGGAGTGCACTGCAGACCTCCCAGAATGGAAGAGTCACCCAGAGATCATCAGCAAGAGTGGCATGAGACCAGACATAGTAGTCCACTCTCAGTCAACCAAGCAGCTGATTATGATAGAACTCACAGTGCCAGATGAGAACAGAATGGAAGCAGCTCAAATCTACAAGACTGGAAAGTATGCTGATCTGGCAAACAGCCTGAGGAGAGAAGACTACCAGGTCAAAGTCCTCACTGCAGAAATTGGAGCTAGGGGGTTTGTAGGAGCGTCTGCATACAGCCTCATGAAACAGCTCTCAGTTGCAGGGAGGGAAAAAACCAGAGCCCTGAAAGCAATGGCAGAAGCGGCAGAGAGATGTTCAAGCTGGATCTGGTCAAGGAGGAATAAAAGTGAACTCCATAAGGCTTAACTTTCCTACAAATATCAGGTGTACCTTTAGCTAAGTGGTTAGTGCGGGAGTCTTTGAGTGAAAATGAGCATATCCAGAAGGTCACGGATCCCATCCGTGGCTCGTCCCAAAAAAAAAAAAAAAAAAAAAGGCAGCAGAGGGACATCCGGAGTCATGAACCGGGTGTGGCCCAACCCCCCTAGAGTGTCAGGAGATAAGGGCCGAAACACTTGCTTGACGGGGGCTTCTCTTCTGAGGACTCTCTGCTGCCACGCTCTCCATGAGTTTCTTTCTACTTCCGAGGTATTTAAATTTCTGTACCTGGCTGATTTCAGAATCCTCAACTTATAGTTGGCATTTTGTGCTCCTCTTTTTACTAATGACCATGCATTCAGTTTTCCTCTAGTTTATGTTTAGTCCTTTCTTTTCACTTTCATTAGCTTCCTTCTATAGGAAGTTTTATAGTTTCCTTTCCATGTCTGCTATCAGCACTGTATCATCAGTGTATCTTATATTGTTCAGATTGTGGCTGCTAATGATGAATCCTGGGAGGACTTGTAGTTCTCTCAGAATTGCCTCACAGTACAGGTTGAATATGTCTGGTGAGAAGACACAGCCTTGTCTTTAACCCCTTTCTATTTTTATATATCTACTG
The DNA here is from genome assembly GCA_037127315.1 of Ascarosepion bandense. Lineage (NCBI taxonomy): Eukaryota > Metazoa > Mollusca > Cephalopoda > Sepiida > Sepiidae > Ascarosepion > Ascarosepion bandense. Next base: position 602,083 of record JBBBDQ010001359.1, on the reverse strand, counting down.
AACTCATTTCCTGTCCGCATGCAAGCAGTTTGCTACCAGTGGAGGTCCTTGATTATTCTAATGTCTTTTCTGAATATGTTTACGTTGCTGAACATCTCTATCAAGTTTTTGTGGCATACTTTGTTGAATGCTTTTGCGTAGTCTATGAAACTCAGGTACACATCCTTCTACATTTGTCTTGCCTTTTCCGATAACATTATGAGCATAAATATTGCGTTTATTCTTCCACTGTCCTTGAGAGAACCACACTGTTCTTGTCCTATCTCTGGTCTGATTCTGCTGCAAGCTTTATTTATTTTTTGTTTTAATCATTTCACCCCAAGCAAAGCAGTAATGCCACAAAGACGCAAAGGGTTACAGGGAATTAAAGAGAACAAGAAGACTTCAGTGAGAAGTGAGAAAAAAGACAATAAAAGAACAGGGTTCAGAAAGATAGTAAATGGTGATTCATGTTGCATTTAATTTTATTTAAGTTTCTGGGATATGTAATCAGGAAGGAGGGCTTGGAGAATCTGATATTCACAGGGCAGATAGAAGGAAAGAAAAATGGGGGAAAATGCTGTATGAAATATTTGATGAGCTTAAGCAATGGGTGGCAAAGCAGGGTTTGGAAGAAATAAAAAGATAAAATGTAAAAGAGCTACAAGGGACAGGAAGATGTGAAGGACCATAATCATCTACATCCTGAAGGGATATGGCTCATAAAAAAAGAAGCCTACTCACCAAATTTATTCCGCCGAAACAGCAAGGCAGTTCTAAGAGAATGAGAAGTTCTACCTGGGTTCATTATTGGCAACTACAATCCTAACAACATAAGATATGCAGGTGACACGGTGTTAATAACAGACATAGAAAGAAAACTAAAAAAGCTCCTACAGAAGGTAGTGAAGGAAAGAGAGAAGAAAGGACTAAACACAAACTGCAAGATGGAATGTGTTGGCAAAAGGATGAGTCTAGAACGCAAATTACGCATCAGAATCAGTCAAGCACAAAAATTTAAATATCTTGGAAGAGTTCTAACAAACGATGAAAAATGCAACACTGAAACCAGGAGACGCATTGGAATGGGCCAAACATGCTTTCCAAAAGCTAAACAGAATATTAAGAGACAGAAAAACTTTGTTAGAAACAAAGATAAGAGTACTGAACTGTCACTTGATATATGTCCTTCTATATGGCAGCAAATGCTAGATAATCTCCTCAAAGATGAAAGAAAGACTCAAAATAACAGAAATGTGTTTCTGCAGAAGGATGATGAGGATACCATGGACTAAACATGTGAGCAACAACAAGGTTTTGCAAAAAGTGGAAATAAAAAGAAAACATATTTAACATCAAAAAAAGGTAGTTGAAATTTATAGGGCACATAATGAAAAAGGAGGACAATATTTACATTATTCGGACTATTGTCCTCATCTTTGTTGCCATTCGTACGACATTTAATAATAAATCATTCTATTTGTCTATATTTATCAGATGAGGTAGTATTTACATTATTTGCATTATTCGGACTATTGTCTTCATTTTTGTTGCCATTTGTACGACGTTTAATAATAGATCATTCTATTCGTCTATATTTCTGAGATGAGGTAGTATTTACAGTATTTATATTATTTGGACTATTATCCTCATCTTTGTTGCCATTTGTATGACATTTAATAATAGATCATTCTATTTGTCTATATTTCTGAGATGAGGTAGTATTTACAGTATTTACATTATTCGAACTATTGTCCTCATCTTTGTTGCCATTTTTACAATATTTCAGCCGTTGTACACTCCAGCCTTCTTCAGGTGCTAGGAATTTTGAACAGAACCCTTTATTACAATCACTGAGGTATATGATCTTCATCTCTTGAGTAGAGCCTCTTCTGGTAGTCATGAGTTATCTCCCACTAACCCTGTAAGTTACTTGTTTACCACTGTTGTAGCCTGGTATTGAACTCGCAACTCTTTGGGTCAAGTCACAGGTACTAAGCACCATCTATATCCACTGGGCCATGTGTCCTTAAGGCCAGAGCATACAACGGCCAAAACGTTGTACAAATGGCATCAAAGATGAGTACAATAGTCTAAATAATGT